>CM070601.1:5000-10000 GCA_036346395.1 Hsuehochloa calcarea
TTAAATTTAAATTTTAAATTTTAAATTTTAAATTTTAAATTTAAATTTTAAATTTTAAATTTTAAATTTTAAATTTTAAATTTAAATTTTAAATTTTAAACCCAAATTTTAAATTTTAAATTTAAATTTTAAATTTTAACCTTAAATTTTAAACCCTAAACCTTAAATTAAAACCCTAAACCCTAAATTTTAAACCCTAAATAAATTTAAACCCTAAATTTTAAATTTAAACCCTAAACCCTAAACTTAAACCCTAAACCTTAAACCTTAAACCTAAAAACCTTAAACCTAAACCCTAAACCCTAAACCCTAAACCTTAAATTTTAAATTTAAACCCTAAATTTTAAATTTTAAACCCTAAATTTTAAATTTTAAATTTAAATTTTAAATTTTAAATTTAAATTTTAAATTTTAAATTTAAATTTTAAATTTTAAATTTTAAATTTTAAATTTTAAATTTTAAATTTAAATTTTAAATTTTAAATTTTAAATTTAAATTTTAAATTTTAAATTTTAAATTTTAAATTTTAAAATTTAAATTTTAAATTTTAAATTTTAAATTTTAAATTAAATTTTAAATTTTAAACCCTAAATTTAAATTTAAATTTTAAATTTTAAACCCTAAACCCTAAACCCAAACCCTAAACCCTAAACCCAAAAACCCTAAACCCTAAACCCTAAACCCTAAACCCTAAACCCAAACCCTAAACCCCAAACCCTAAACCCTAAACCCCTTAAACCCTAAACCCTAAACCCTAAACCTTAAACCCTAAAACCCTAAACCCTAAACCCTAAACCCTAAAAACCCTAAACCCTAAACCCTAAAACCTAAATTTTAAAAACCCTAAACCCTAAACCCTAAACCCTAAACCCTAAACCCTAAACCCTAAACCCTAAACCTTAAAAACCCTAAACCCTAAAACCCAAACTTAAACCTTAAACCCTAAACCCTAAACCCTAAATTTTAAACCCTAAACCCTAAACCCTAAACCCTAAATTTTAAACCTTAAACTTAAACCCTAAACCCTAAATTTAAATTTAAATTTTAAATTTTAAACTTTTAAATTTTAAATTTTAAACCCTAAACCCTAAATTTTAAATTTTAAATTTTAAACCCTAAAAAATTTTAAACCCTAAAAATTTAAATTTAAATTTTAAACCCTAAACCCTTTAAACCCTAAATTTTAAATTTTAAACCTTTAAATTTTAAATTTTAAACCCTAAACCCTAAATTTAAATTTTAAATTTTAAACTTTAAACTTTAAACCCTAAACCCTAAACCCTAAACCCTAAATTTAAATTTTAAACTCTAAACCCTAAACCCTAAATTTTAAACCCTAAACCCTAAAACCCTAAACCCTAAACCCTAAACCCTAAATTTTTAAACCCTTAAACCCTAAAAACCCTAAACCCTAAACCCTAAACCCTAAACCTTAAACCCTAAATTTTAAACCCTAAATTTTAAATTTTAAATTTTAAATTTAAATTTTAAATTTTAAATTTAAATTTAAATTTTAAATTTTAATTTTAAATTTTAAATTTTAAATTTAAATTTAAATTTAAATTTTAAATTTTAAATTTTAAATTTTAAATTTTAAATTTAAATTTTAAATTTTAAATTTTAAATTTTAAATTTTAAATTTTAAATTTAAATTTAAATTTTAAATTTTAAATTTTAAATTTTAAATTTAAATTTAAATTTTAAATTTAAATTTTAAATTTTAAATTTTAAATTTAAATTTTAAATTTTAAATTTTAAATTTTAAATTTTAAATTTAAATTTTAAATTTAAACCCTAAAAACCCTAAACCCTTAAATTTAAATTAAACCTTAAACCCTAAATTTTTAAACCCTAAAAACTTTAAACTCAAACCCTAAACCCTAAACCTAAACCTCTAAAAACCCTAAACCTTAAACCCTAAACCCTAAACCCTAAACCCTAAACCCTAAACCCTAAACCCTAAACCTAAACCCTAAACCCTAAACCCTAACCCTAAACCCTAAACCCTAAAAATTTTAAACCCTAAATTTAAACCCTAATTTTAAATTTTAAATTTTAAATTTTAAATTTTAAAAATTTTAAACCCTAAATTTTAAATTTTAAATTTTAAATTTTAAATTTTAAATTTTAAATTTAAATTTTAAATTTAAATTTTAAATTTTAAATTTTAAATTTAAATTTTAAATTTTAAATTTTAAATTTTAAATTTAAATTTTAAATTTAAATTTTAAATTTAAATTTAAATTTTAAATTTTAAATTTTAAAATTTTAAATTTTAAATTTTAAATTTAAATTTTAAATTTAAATTTAAAAAACCCTAAATTTAAATTTTAAAATTTAAACTTTAAACTAAATTTTAAACCCTAAATTTAAACCCAAAATTTAAATTTAAAATTTTAAAACCTTAAATTTAAACCCTAAATTTAAACCCTAAATTTAAATTTTAAATTTTAAATTTTAAATTTAAATTTAAATTTTAAATTTTAAATTTTAAATTTTAAATTTTAAATTTTAAATTTTAAAAATTTTAAATTTTAAATTTTAAATTTTAAACCTTTTAAATTTTAAATTTAAATTTTAAATTTTAAATTTTAAATTTTAAATTTTAAATTTTAAATTTTAAATTTTAAATTTTAAATTTTAAATTTTAAATTTTAATTTAAATTTTAAATTTTAAATTTTAAATTTAAATTTTAAATTTTAAATTTAAATTTTTTAAAATTTAAATTTTAAATTTTAAATTTTAAATTTTAAATTTTAAATTTTAAATTTAAACCCTAAATTTAAACCCTAAAATTTTTAAACCCTAAACCCTAAATTTAAACCCTAACCCTTAAATTTTAAATTTAAATTTTAAAATTTAAATTTTAAACTTTAAATTTAAATTTTAAACCCTAAATTTAAAACTTTAAACCCTAAATTTTAAACCCTAAATTTTTAAACCCTAATTTTAAACCCTAAATTTAAACCCTAAACCCTAAATTTAAACCCTAAACCCTAAATTTAAATTTTAAACCTTTAAATTTTAAACCCTAAACCCTAAAAAATTTAAAACCCTTAAATTTAAACCCTAAAATTTAAACCCTAAACCCAAATTTAAAAAAATTTAAATTTTAAATTTTAAATTTTAAATTTTAAATAATTTAAATTTAAATTTTAAACCCTAAATTTTAAATTTTAAATTTTAAATTTTAAACTTAAATTTTAAATTTAAACCCTAAACCCTAAACCTTAAACTTAAATTTTAAACTTTAAACCCTAAACCTTAAACCTTAAACCCTAAATTTAAACCCTAAACCCTAAATTTAAAACCCTAAACCCTAAACCCTAAACCCTAAACCCTAAAAACCCTAAAACCCTAAACCCTAAAACCCTTAAACCCTAAAAACCCTAAATTTAAAAAACCCTTTAAAATTTAAACCCTAAACCCTAAACCCTAAACCCTAAACCCTAAATTTTAAACCCTAAATTTTAAACCCTAAATTTTAAATTTAAATTTTAAATTTTAAATTTTAAATTTTAAACCCTAAACCCTAAATTTAAACCCTAAATTTTAAATTTTAAATTTTAAACCCTAAAACCCTTAACCCTAAACCCTAAAAATTTTAAATTTAAACCCTAAACCCTAAATTTAAATTAAACCTTAAACCCTAAACCCTAAACTTTAACCCTAAACCTAAACCCTAAACCCTAAACCCTAAACCCTAAACCCTAAACCTTAAACCCTAAACCCTAAACCTTAAAACCCTAAACCCTAAACCCTAAACCCTAAACTTTAAACCCTAAACCCTAAACCCTAAATTTAAAATTTTAAATTTTAAACCCTTTTAAATTTTAAATTTTAAATTTTAAATTTTAAATTTTAAATTTTAAATTTTAAATTTTAAATTTAAATTTTAAATTTTTAAATTTTAAATTTTAAATTTTAAATTTAAATTTTAAATTTTAAATTTTAAATTTAAATTTTTAAATTTTAAATTTAAATTTTAAATTTTAAATTTTAAATTTTAAATTTTAAATTTTAAATTTTAAATTTTAAATTTAAAATTTAAATTTAAATTAAATTTAAATTTTAAATTTTAAATTTAAATTTTAAATTTTAAATTTTAAATTTTAAATTTTAAATTTTAAATTTTAAATTTAAATTTTAAATTTAAATTTTAAACTTTAAACTTTAAACCTTAAATTTTAAATTTAAATTTTAAACCCTTTAAACCCTAAATTTTAAACTTTAAATTTTAAATTTTAAATTTAAATTTTAAAACTTTAAATTTAAATTTTAAATTTTAAACCCTAAATTTTAAATTTTAAATTTTAAATTTAAATTTTAAACCCAAATTTTAAATTTTAAATTTTAAATTTAAATTTAAATTTTAAATTTTAAATTTTAAATTTTAAATTTTAAATTTTAAATTTTAAATTTTAAATTTTAAATTTTAAATTTTAAATTTTAAATTTTAAATTTTAAATTTTAAATTTTAAATTTTAAATTTTAAATTTTAAACCCTTTAAATTTTAAATTTTAAACCCTAAATTTAAATTTTAAACCCTAAATTTAAATTTAAACCCTAAACCTTAAACCCTAAATTTAAAAACCCTAAACCTTTAAATTTAAACCCTAAAATTTTAAACCCTAAACCCTAAACCCTAAACCTTTAAACCCTAAACCCTAAACCCTAAACCTTAAACCCTAAACCCTAAACCCTAAACCCTAAACCCTCAAACCCTAAACCCTAAACCCTAAAACCCTAAACCCTAAACCCTAAACCCTAAACCCTAAACCCTAAACCCTTAAACCCTAAACCCTTAAACCCTAAACCCTTTAAAATTTTAAATTTAAATTTTAAATTTAAATTTTAAATTTAAATTTTAAATTTTAAATTTAAATTTTAAATTTTAAATTTTAAATTTTAAATTTTAAATTTAAATTTTAAATTTTAAATTTTAAATTTAAATTTTAAATTTTAAATTTTAAATTTAAATTTTAAATTTAAATTTT
>CM070601.1:3796813-4225833 GCA_036346395.1 Hsuehochloa calcarea
ATTGTTGGTGCACTTAGTGGAGCCTAGTTGATTTAAGTTTTAATTGTGCAAAACTAATTGTTATTAGTTTTCATATTATAAATTGATTTTAGCCAAAGAAAAATTTTAAAACCGTCTATTCACCCCCTCTCTAGTCGGCCTCCTCGATCTTACACAAACCCAAAGTCCACGTGAAGATTCTTTCATTTTTTGGGTAGGTTCATCTAGCCCATTCTCCACAGGATATTCTTATTTGGTATTATCGTTGATTTATGATACTATTAGTACTGAGTGGTGATACGATGCCATGTTAGACGGTTCACACATGGGACCTTCACAGGTTTGCGATCGTTGTTTCTTTCCTTTTTAGACGTCGGGTCTGATCAACACCTCCAGATACCTATGCGTGATTAGTTATTCAATTGTGTTTCTATTTCTGTAGTTCGTTTGGAAAGGTGGCTCATGATTTTCTTTAGTGGTGCTGGTCGTAGTCCATGTCCACATATTGGCTACCATGGCAACGTTGCTGCCAAAAAACAATTGCCATGTGTGCCATCCAGTAGACTACTGCAATGCCACTGTGTGTTCTTCAGATTTGTACTGATCAGTTGGATTAGGCTACAGATGTATTTGATTTGTGTCATCTTCATTCTATATTTTGAATTGTTCTTATTAGGGACGTTTCTATATCTTAAAACATAAAATAGAAATCACAAGTTCCTACAACATAAAACTAGAGCATAAAACTAGCATATCTTGTTACTATGTTCTTCAAATTTTTACTGATCAGTTGGATTAGGCTACATAGGTATTTGATTTGTGTCATCTTCATTCTATATTTTGAATTGTTCTTATTAGGGACATTTTTATATCTGAAAACATAAATAGAATTCAACAGTTCCTATAGCATGCAAATGGAGCATAAACCTAGCAGATTTTGCTACCCTAGATAGAGATTTAACGTTATTAGTGTTAGAATATGAGTTAGAATAGAGACTCTTTTGTATTTCCTTATCTGTCTTTTGTATTGTCTTATTTGTATATGGCATACACCTCTTGTACTCATATATATTACTCCCATTGTATCCACCGTCTATTTGTCTCGGATACTACATACTTGATTGTATTATTGGATCTGTATACCACTCCATATCGGTTGCTACAACCCGCTAACAAAATTTATTGACATGCAATAGAAAATCAATCAAGTCATGGATACTACGTACATGCAATTTATACATTTTCCTTCAGTGCTTTGATGTTGGCGTAATGGTCGGATATCTCCAAGGTATTGCAGATTTAATCACCGTTGATTAGAATTAAAATTTTTGGCATGTCCGCTAATGTCTCTAAACAACCGATTCTGTTGCCTTTAATATGGCAATCCATGTACACGTGTTCCTCGAGTCCAAATTTGGCCTGTAATTTGTTGCTTTCTTCTTTGCTGCCTTCTTCTTGAGCAGTACAAGTCCAAGTCGTCGTCCTCACTTGAGAAGAAAAAACGACAGTCTATTGTCTCTTCTCCCGGCCTAGGAGAAATGGAGAAATGTCTGTAGTGCAATAAGAAAATGTGCTGGGATCAAGATACCTATGCCAATGGAATTTCGAGAGGTGGTATTTGAATCATATGCAAGTAGTATGCCATTCTTTTAACATGGTGGTATCTTGATAGACGGTGCATCACTTCTTGTCCATGGTGCTTTTGTTGTATACTCTGTTGAATGGAGTATGTATGTTGGGCTGCTAGACTTCACATGGAGTATGTATACTCACGTGACCACTAACCGATCCATTTGTAATTTTTTTTTATGGAACAACTTCCTATTTGGCTGCAGAGAATAGCCTGATGAACGAACTAGGAGCAGAAAAAAAGGAGTATGCAGGTGCATGGGAGTATGTCATGTCTGCATGGGAGTATATGTATGGTTAAAACAGTATCTAGGTGTATGGTAGTATGTAACGTTTGCACAGGAGTATACTTTATGCTAAAAGTAATTGTATGGGAAGTATATAATGTTTGCATGATATTGTCTCGTATAATAAAAGGAGTACATATGGAAAGGAGTGTATAGGTGTCTGGGGAATGGGGAATGGGTCGGGTCTCTCACATCCGTGATATCCAACACCGTTAGGCTCAGACGGTCGCACACATCTCATCAAGCAAGGAACGGTGGATGGAGCGGGAGTAACTACACCTGGGAGTAGTTAGTATTTTCCCTATATATATATATATATATTCCTCATTGGGCTATTTCAATATACACACAATATTCATAACATGGTATCAGAGCAAGGTTAGGATTAGGGTTTACCGTGACCGCCACATCCTAGCCTCTACCCGTTCTCCGCTGCCACTGCCCTCGGGAGGAGCGATCTTTGCTCCCGAGGGTGGTCTCTCGTCAACGCGACGATCGAGATGTCGTCCGAGGGCCTGCACCTGCATTCGGCACTACGTTGCAGGAGCTTGTCTGAGGGCCGGCAAAAAAAGTTCCATCTGGTCTCCAGGAGCTTGTGCCGTTGCATCCGACACTATGCTGCACTTGTCGTAGGCCGCAAAGTCCTCGTTGGCGGCTGCAACGACAGAAGGGAGCCGTGTGGTAGCAGCATGCATGCATGGAACTTCACGCTTCGACATAACACATGCAGCCGCTGGAACCGATCGAAGCCCACGTACACGGTGAAACAATCACATGCACGCGCTGGAAGCAGAGCTCTCGTACGCTCGATGGGCTTGTTTTCTCCTTAATCACGTGCGGCTCTTCGTCCATCTCCTCAGCGGCTTGCTCCGATTGCTTCTTTGGGCATCTGCTCACTTGTCGTCAGTGTGCGTTGTGTCTCTTGTACTCTGTCTACGTGTGCCATGTCTACCACCAACTGCTACAATGCTCCGTTGTTAAAGATTATTTGTTGTTGCTAGTATCTGCTGCTAGTTCCGGTTACACGCTGCCGCTAGTTATCCTTAGGCTTTTCTTTATTTGCGTCGTTTCTTCCATTGCGTCCATTCAAATCCGTATCACTCTATTTTTTAGTTCGTCTAAGCTATGCGACTTCACAAATTTATCGTCAATCATACAAGTATAGGAATTCTCTTTTGTATGGCAGTAGCCGCTGTTCTTTTCTTTGAGCCGCTGCAGATCCACCGCCCAAGCTTTTAAAGTTGCCACACTTTTCCCGCACTACGTCTTCATTGTACTTCTCGTGCATTGCGTTGCGCTTATTCGCACTATGCATCGTGCTTCTTGGGCATTGCGTCGCGCTTCTTTTGTACCGTGTCTTCGTTGTGCTTTTTGTGCACTGCGTTGCTGCCGTCTTGAGCTACTATCTGCGCTGCCATGTTTCTATTTATTTATATTCGGCTTGACTTGACAGCTTTCTCTAAATTTGTCGATTTCATTATCTTCTTCATCGTGTTGCCGCGGTCGACTTTGCTCCTGCACCTTGTGCTTTATATGCTATCGCACGACCCTGGATAGGAAGAGATCTTTTGTCGATATATTTTCCAAGAGCTACATGCTACGATGACATTATCAAAACTCGAATTTGGGATTTTTCCTAATTTAGTGTCAACCATTTTCAAATGCAATGCTATTGCATACGCCTTACATTGGAGGGGGTGTTAGAATATGAGTTAGAATAGAGATTTTTTTGTATTTCCTTATCTGTCTTTTGTATTGCCTTATTTGTATATAGCATACATCTCTTATACTTCTATATATATTATCCATTGGATCTCTTTAATATACACACAATATTCATAATAGCTAGATCCTATCCCCTTAGTCTGTCTTTCAGTTTGTCTTTTAAGACTCGCTTCTTTTCTCCATGGACCACTGTCACTTTTGATGGCAACAGATAATTGGCACTGTCAGTCACTTTCCTCTATCGCAGACTTGCTTTCAATATATCAGATTCTTTGTGTCGGACCGGATTTTGTAAATCCAAATCCTCTGTGAAATCTCGTGCTATTCCTCGATCGAGATAGCACTCCACGGTACATTATCTTGAATCAAACCATACATGGCGTAACATCATTTCATTCATTAATTTACACATCGAGTTTACATAGACCGCTTGGTCGATTTACAATAAGGGCCAAACAGGCCAAATGAGTACATTACAAAAGATAGCGGGCGACAACTAAGCAAAGGGTGAGGGCACATCTTACCGCAGGCAAGTGACTGGGGAACCCGTGTACACCCGATATTATCCGAAAACCCTCGGACAATATAGGAGGTACACAAGAACCGACGGAGTCAGCTAGACTGGGGTGAGATTAGAACAACTAAGGACTACACTACGCTTCAACGATTCCTGGGTCTTCAGACTTCTGGGTCCTTGTAGTAGTCGTAGTCTTCAGGTCTTCCTACTTCTGAGGAGTTGGGGAAAGAGCGAGGATGAGCACAACTACCGTGCTCGCGAGCCCACACAACAGATGCAATAATATACATGCAAGGTGTAACAAGGTTGGCTCGGGTTCTTTTATTTGCGTAAAGCAGTATTTGTAATTACAGATATTAGGAAATCCTACCACTTAGCATTTTAACCAATTTGCATTTTTAAAGAGATTAATTGTGCAGTAGTAATAACCGCAGAGGTTCCTCCATCTAAACTCGTCTCATGCTTCATTTGATTGGAGCTACCTCCATATATTAACCACACCGGATATCTGACGATCCGGGGAAAAGTCAAATCTCAGCCCCTACCGGTTTTCATACCACCCACAAAGGTTTTTCGAAATAGAACTAACTCAAGTTAAGTTCCCATGTCCGCCTTTGACCGTAGGCGCGGCTGTTTAAACAGTTTTGACTCTGCAGAGGTTATACACTTTACCCACAAGAGACAATCATACTCGTTACCCCACATGATTCCGTAGTCATGTAGTTGAGCGGTCGTCACAGTAACCTTTCAATCCACCTTGCCCTTTCCATCATCTCACCCATATGGGGTTGCGCCCATAAGTTGTGCGGGATGTTCACCACTACGACGAGCGTAGCTGGCGACCTCACCTTCGGTGTCCCTTCCCGGCTCATGCCTGCACTGCCTCTCCTCCACCAGTGAGATGACTTTCAGGGTTCGATAAATTTACTAAGCCAAGTTGCATTTTGCAGACTTGTGGTTGTACTTGTTTTACACGGGAGGTCATGACAAGATTAAGTCCTTAATCCACCCAGACGGTTCATACCACATACCAATCGCTCTCGTGCCCGACGGCACCCACCATTCTCTCCATCCGCCCAGATGTAGTATTAGCAAGTTTTAGGGTTTGGAGAAGTATAAAACAAATTATCCAACCAGTCTAGTCATTCTCCCTCAATGACTGCCCAAAACATTTGTCATGATTAAAGGATGATGATTTGGGGTAGAAATTACCCCGGTACTTAAACAAGTCTAGCATGGCGTTTAAGTACGACCTATAACTAGTATGTTACCAGATATTTACTAGGGTGACAAGGATAATGGGAGTTAAATTTTCAAGGATATGAGGTAATAAATAATTAATCAACAAGTAGGCATTTTAACTACCTTAGAGTGTTTGACATATATTTGCATAGAAATTAGAGCATGCAATTTAATATTTTAACGAATATAATTTGCATAAAATGTGGGATCAATATGATCAAAGTGTTGACTCGCCTGGGATAAAGGTAGAAGGGTCTAGGTATTCTTGAGCTTGCCCGAAGTGGGGGTCTCCCGCGTCTTCGAATCCTATTCAGACGGACGTACCGGAAAAAGAAACAACAACAAAAGAGAGCAATTAAATACAAATCACCAAGCAAATGAACTCCAAATTAAATAAGACCAGTGCCATTAGCAATATCTTGATTTTAGAAAATTTTAGGAAAAAGATTCATAATTTTTGGAGCTATAATGAGGAAGTTATGGATTTTTGAAACTTTAAACAGGATTTTCAATTGACTGGAAAATCAGAAATGGCTGGAAAATCGTGGCGCCGACACGGCGGGTTGCGCAGATGGTGCCGTCCCGCGCAAGATCGTGGCGTGGGCCGAAGGCCAACACGCACGCCGCCGGTCCACGGTGCACGTCTTGAAAGATGTTGTTGCGCCCACACGTCAGCCTCAGATTTCAAAAAAATCGGTTAAACCAATTACTTAACCGCAGATGGGCCCACATGTCAGGGAGACTGAGCGGTGCTTAGCGCTAATTAAACAGGGTTTAATCCTTAAGCAGCACAGTGATCACTTGACAAAACCGGCTACAGTGCCTTGCCGTCCGACAACGCGTGCAGAGGGGGAGAGCCGGGGGTGGCGCGGCTCGTCGCCGGCGGAGGGAGGGGCGGCGGCGCCGGCGAACACCAAAAATGGGTTCCTTAAGGCGAGGCGGTCCCGGTGTGATGGTGGCGGCCGAGGACGACCCGAGCCGGCGGCTTCAGTGGCGGCGGCGGAGTTTCACGAGGCGAAGAAGAAAGCGGCGCGGCGCTTGCCGGAACTGGGAAGCACGGTCGGCGGGGTCCTTGAAGCTCACCGCCAACAATGGCGGCGGAGCCTGGCCGTGTGGGAGATCGGGCGAGAGAGAGGCGGCCGGGAGCGGGGAAGATGAAGCCGATCCGGAGCTACGGGGGTCCCGGGGCTTCGGGCTTGGAGGGGTGTGCTCCTGGGAGGTGGTGGCGCACGGTGACGGGGTGGCGGCCGGAGCTCACGGAGGAGGGGGACCGTGGTGGAGTGGTTCGGCCGAACGGGGAGAACTCGGCAATTTCAATGGTGCTTACACGGAGCGAAGGGGGTAGTAGGGGTGGAGGGCTCCTCTAGGTCTTTATAGGCGCGAAGGGGAGAGCAGTGCGGGGGGCCCGGGCGACGCGGAGTCCCGAGAAGGCGGCATGGGCTCCTGCGCGCGCACGGAGGAGCAGGGAGCAGGCATGGGCGCGGATGGGGTGGCGGGGATGGCGGTGCCTGAGCCGGTGGCCTGGGGCGTCCTGATGGAGGTGACGGAGCCGGTGGAAGCATTCTGGGAGAGAGAAGTTCAGCAGGGCATGGGGGGGAAGAAGGGAGAAGCTTCGGGAGAGGGGCTGGCCGGGCGCTGAGCGAGGCAAAGAAGAGGGCGGTGGCACTGGGTGGAGCCGCTCAGCAAAGGAGGAGAGGGGCGGCCAGAGGTGCAGACGGCCAGGGAGGAGAGCAGGCCGGGCCAGGGGGTGAGGGAGAGGCCGGCTGTGGGAGGGACGGGCTGAGCCCAAGGAGCAAAATGGGAATGGCTAAAATGGGTTAAGGCTCCAAAACCGAAAAGGGAGCTACAAGTTTGAATTCGAAATTTTGAAAACACAGAAAGATTTGAAACACAAACCCGAGCTTAACAAGAAGTTTGAAATCCTTCGAAAATATTACAAATTGAAATCGCGAATTGAAAATAAGGGTTAAATAGTAAACACTATTCAATATCCGAAAAACGGGGTGTTACAAACCTACCCACCTTAAACGGAATCTCGTCCCCGAGATTCGAGCTACTCGGATGAGACAGGGAACGTACCTCTCATTGCTTCTGGAGCTGCTTGGGTTTCTTCGGCGGTGACATGGTTGACATGGCCCTGGCTTTGGCTTGGCGTGGAAGCTGCTCTGGATGCTTGCGAGGTATGATGACTCTTGCTTGCCATCGAAGTCTGGCCTCGAGCTGGTGTGGCTCTTAAGTTGTACTCTCTCGGGGTGGCCGGTTGAGGACATTTTTTTGCGAAATGCCCCTTTTCTCCGCAGTTGAAACAGCGCAGATGACCTATCGGGTTGGCTGCTGCAGGCTGTCCAGTGGATTGAAGAGAGAGGGAAACACTCTCACTGGGAGGCGGGTTACGATCAAGCCAAACAGGCTTTGACACAAGCTCTTAGTGACGGGCTGACGGCCAAAACGAGTGCCGGAAAAGTCGGTCTTTGCGTAAAGCTACCCTGTGGTCCTTGAAAGGCCATCCTCCTTTTGCGGCTAAAATCTGCGGTCCTCTTCTCGTTCTCCAGCACTAGGGCTTTATTGATGAGATGGTGGAAGCTGGAGTAGTCATGAAGGATGAGTTGGCCCCTCATCTCTTCTCGCATGCCTTCAAGGAAGCGATCGATCTTTTCTTCTTCTTACGCTATGTCATCTTTGGGGGCATAGCGGCGAGCCGGGTAAACTTAGTGAGGTACTCATTCACTGACAGGTTGCCTTGCTTAAGAGTCCTGAATTCGTTTTTCTTCAACCTCATGGCGCCGCCGCACAAAGTTGGTTAAAGTCGCTTTGAATTCAGCCCAAGGTATTGCTTGCCATTCCGTTCTGTTTCCTCTTGGGGTACCTCGATCGCTTCTCCCGCCGCGGTGGGTCCGTTGATCCCATCAGATGCAACAACCTCCGATTCTCACGCTTCTTCTTCTTCTTCCGACTGCATGGTCGCGACTTACGTGGCAAGATAGTTATCCCACCATGCAAAGTGGCTCCTTTGAGTTGATAGGTAGCAAAGTCTACCTTGTCTTCCTCGGGGCAACGAGCTAATCTGAGCTTCTTTTCGGTATCTCGGAGCCAGTCCTCTGCTTCAAGAGGCTCACTTGCCGCTGCGAAGGTAAGTGGCCTGGTTCGAAGGAAGTCTGCAAGCTTTGAAGTGCGACCGGCCGATCCGGTCACGATTATTCAGCAGGCTTGCGGATCCGGGTTTTTGAAACATTACTTGCTCCATGGTTGGGTCTGCTGCTGGTGGAGGTGGTAGATCCTGTCCTTGGCCACGACCTAGGCCACTTCCACGGCCTCTTCCACGACCTCTTGCAAAGGTGCCACGAGCTGGGGCGGCGGCTCTTCTGGGCGGCATCTGAAGGAACACTGAAGCTTAGAGCGGGGGTATATATATGAGGGTTACTAGTCCTCTAGTGCACAACAAAAGCAACTTAAAACCATACGAGGAAAACGATAAAACACCATACAAAGCCTAGAATGGCTGCATTATATTAAAAGGGGCTAAGTGTTACATGACTTCTAGAGTACAGCATATAGGCCACCCTAAGCCATGACACAGGATACAGACACAACGTCTACAAAAGAAGAAGACAAAAGCACTTGCAACCAAGGGACTGCTAATGCAAGCACTGCTAGCCAACCTAGACTAGCCTAACTATTCCCACACGATGACGCAGACTTCGGGATCGGATTGTCCTTCCAGGAGAGGCAGATAGTAGTAGAGAGGCGATTCCCGCAGAAGATCTATGTGCATCTGGGCCAGGCGTTTGCAGGCGAAGCAGGCTGCGTCTTGAACCGCTTCATCACACCGCCGTGAGTGGTCCCGAGTCAAGGTGTGAGCGATGAACTCACCTCTCTAGCATAGAGGAAAACCTCCATGGTCCATGACTCTTGGTCCCGGTTTGAGTCTTTCGGCCTCAAGATAGGCTTGCGGTTGTAGTCCGGTGGTACATGAGTTGGCGAAGAAGGTCCACGACTCATCTCCATCTTCTTCGTGGGAAAACAAGTCCCACGGTCCATCTGGACGAAGGGTTGCCATCTACAATTTTTTGAAACAAGTGGGAGTCAGACTGAGTAGAATTTAAGTGAATTCAAGGAAAGTGAAGAACTAAGAAGGGTAAGTCATAGCAAATAATACGTTATATTTTGCCAAGCTTTTCTTAGGTTTTGAAAATAATACTCAAGTCCTTAGGTTCGACCACCTAACTAAAATTCCTACAATCATATGCTCGATATCACTGTTTGACCCGGATTTTGTAAATCCAAATCCTCTGTGAAATCTCGTGCTATTCCTCGATCGAGATAGCACTCCACGTACATTATCAATCAAACCATACATGGCGTAACATCATTTCATTCATTAATTTACACATCGAGTTTACATAGACCGCTTGGTCGATTTACAATAAGGGCCAAACAGGCCAAATGAGTACATTACAAAAGATAGCGGGCGACAACGGAAGCAAAGGGTGAGGGCACATCTTACCGCAGTAAGTGATCGGGGAACCCGTGTACACCCGATATTATCCAAAACCCTGACAATATAGGAGGTACACAAGAACCGACTGAGTCGGCTAGATCGGGTGAGATTAGAACAACTAAGGACTACACTACGCTCAACGATTCCCGGTCTTGGACTCGGGTCCTTGTAGTAGTCGTAGTCTTGTGTCTTCCTACTCGAGGAGTTGGGGAAAGAGCGAGGATGAGCACAACTATCGTGCTCATGAGCCCACACAATGATGCAATAATATACATGCAAGGTGTAACAAGGTTGGCTCGGGTTCTTTTATTTGCGTAGCAAGATTTGTAATTACAGATATTAGGAAATCCTACCACTTAGCATTTTAACCAATTTGCATTTTTAAAGAGATTAATTGTGCAGGAGTAATAACCGCAGAGGTTCCCTCCATCTAAACTCTGTCTCATGCTTCATTTGATTGGAGCTACCTCCATATATTAACCACACTGGATACGACGATCCAGGGGAAAAGTCAAATCTCAGGCCCCGGCCTGGTTTTCATACCACCCACAAAGGTTTTTCGAAATAGAACTAACTCAAGTTAAGTTCCCATGTCCGCCTTTGACCGTAAGGCGCTACTGCTTAAACGCTTTGACTCGCAGAGGTTATACACTTTACCCACAAGAGACAATCATACTCGTTACCCCACATGATTCCGTAGTCATGTAGTTGAGCGGTCGTCACAGTAACCTTTCAATCCACCTTGCCCTTTCCATCATCTCACCCATATGGGGTTGCGCCCATAAGTTGTGCGGGATGTTCACCACTACGACGAGCGTAGCTGGCGACCTCACCTTCTGTCCCTTCCCTACCATGCCTGCACCGCCTCCTCCACCAAAGTGAGATGACTTTGTGGTTCGATAAATTTACTAAGCCAAGTTGCATTTTGCGGACTTGTGGTTGTACTTGTTTTACACGGAGGTCATGACAAGATTAAGTCCTTAATCCACCTGCACGGTTCATACCACATACCATCGCTCTCGTGTCTGACGGCACCACCATTCTCTCCATCCGCCGGATGTAGTATTAGCAAGTTTTAGGGTTTGGAGAAGTATAAAACAAATTATCCAACCAGTCTAGTCATTCTCCCTCAATGACTGCCCAAAACATTTGTCATGATTAAAGGATGATGATTTGGGGTAGAAATTACCCCGGTACTTAAACAAGTCTAGCATGGCGTTTAAGTACGACCTATAACTAGTATGTTACCGATATTTACTAGGGTGACAAGGATAATGGGAGTTAAATTTTCAAGGATATGAGGTAATAAATAATTAATCAACAAGTAGGCATTTTAACTACCTTAGAGTGTTTGACATATATTTGCATAGAAATTAGAGCATGCAATTTAATATTTTAACGAATATAATTTGCATAAAATGTGGGATCAATATGATCAAAGTGTTGACTCGCCTGGGATAAAGGTAGAAGGGTCTAGGTATTCTTGAGCTTGCCCGAAGTGGGGGTCTCCCGCGTCTTCGAATCCTATTCAGACGGACGTACCGGAAAAAGAAACAACAACAAAAGAGAGCAATTAAATACAAATCACCAAGCAAATGAACTCCAAATTAAATAAGACCAGTGCCATTAGCAAGATCTTGATTTTAGAAAATTTTAGGAAAAAGATTCATAATTTTTGGAGCTATAATGAGGAAGTTATGGATTTTGAAACTTTAAACAGATTTTCAATTGACCGAAAATCGAAATGGTCGGAAAATCGTGGCGCCGACACGTGGCGGGTTCTTGCAGGTGGTGCCGGTCCACGCAAGATCGTGGCGTGGGCGAAGGCCAACACGCACGCCGGTCCACGGTGCACGGGTCTTCAAACCTGATGTTGCGCCCACACGCCACCTCGATTTCAAAAAATCGGTTAAACCAATTACTTAACCGCAGATGGGCCCACATGTCGTGAGATCGAGCGGTGCTTAGCGCTAATTCGCGTGGTTTAATCCTTAGCAAAGACAATGATCACTTGACAAACCCGCCATAATGCCTTGCCGTCCGACAACGCGCGCGAGAGGGAGAGTCGGGGTGGCGCGGCTCGTCGCCGGCGGAGGGAGGGGCGGCGCGCGGCGAACACCAAAATGGGTTCCTTAAGGCGGCGGTCCCGTGTGATGCATGGCGGCGCCGAGGACGACCCGAGCGGCGCGCAGCTTCGGGGCGGCGGCGGAGTTTCGGCCGAGGCGAAGAAGAAAGTCGGGCGCGGCGCTTGCCGGAACTGGGAAGCACGGGTCTGGCGGGTCTTGAAGCTCACCTGGCCAACAATGGCGGCGGGAGCTGGCCGGTGCGGGGAGATCGGCGGCGGAGAGAGAGGCGGCCGGGAGCGGGGAAGATGAAGCCGATCCGGAGCTACGGGGGTCCCGGGGCTTCGGGCTTGGAGGGGTGTGCTCCTGGGAGGTGGTGGCGCACGGTGGTGACGGGTGGCGGCGCGGAGCTCGCCGGAGGAGGGGGACCGTGGTGGAGTGGTTCTACCAAACGGGAGAACTCGGCAATTTCAATGGTGCTTACCTGGAGCGAAGGGGGAAGTAGGGGGGGTGGAGGGCTCCTCTAGGTCTTTATAGGCGGCGGAAGGGGGAGAGCAGGTGCGGGAGGGGGCCCGGGCGACGCGGAGTCCCGAGAAGGCGGCATGGGCTCCTGCGCGCGCACGGAGGAGCAGGGGAGCAGGGGCATGGGCGCGGGATGGGGTGGCAGGGGATGGCGGTGCCGCGGAGCCGGTGGCGCCGGGGCCGGTCACAGTGGAGGTGACGGGAGCCGGTGGAAGCATTTACGGGAGAGAGAGAAGTTCAGCAGGGCATGGGGGGTAGAAGAAGGGAGAAGCTTCGGGAGAGAGGGCCTGGGCCGGGGCGCTGGGAGCGGCAAGAAGAGCGGGGCGGTGGCTGGTGGAGCCGCCTGTGCAAAGGAGGGAGAGGGGGGGCGGGCCAGGAGGTGCAGACGGCCAGGGAGGAGAGCAGGCCGGGCCAGGGGGTGAGGGAGAGGCCGGCTGTGGGAGGGACGGGCTGAGCCCAAGGAGCAAAATGGGAATGGCTAAAATGGGTTAAGGCTCCAAAACCGAAAAGGGAGCTACAAGTTTGAATTCGAAATTTTGAAAACACAGAAAGATTTGAAACACAAACCCGAGCTTAACAAGAAGTTTGAAATCCTTCGAAAATATTACAAATTGAAATCGCGAATTGAAAATAAGGGTTAAATAGTAAACACTATTCAATATCCGAAAAACGGGGTGTTACACTTTGTGTCTCCCTATCCCAAAGATTAGGATTTTGTGATCTCAGAGACATTTCTTTAGCCAATCATGGGCCCATAGTTTATAGCAGATTCGGTGCACGAGTTAGGTTCTATTCAGTCTATTAGCATGTGCATACCTCTTTCCCCGTTCTACTTCTCGGCTTTTGCGTAGTGCTTAGGCTCCCTGGATTCCTTAGATGCTCCTGTGGTACGGTGATGTTTAACCTGTAGAATTGTCTGTGCTTTGTTCATATAAGACTGGTTATTCCAATATTAGTGCATAGGAATCCAACAAAAGTCACTGTGCCAACAAAGGCCAGTATTACGGTATCCGGAATACTTTAGCGAAGCAAACGATTATTTTTGAAAATAAATTCAGCTAGAGGTTATAATCATGCAACCGGCATTCACATTTTTATCTATGAATAATTAGCTAGAGGCATAGAGCTATTCGCGATGCTGCAGATATTCTTGCTGGACTGTTTGGTTTCTTTACAAACATTGTCGACCTACAGTGTTATATAGATCCTTGTTCCCTATGGAACCGGATCAGCTATCTAGACAAATTTTGGTTAGAGGTAACATTCACTCTGTTCTATTCCGGATTTGCTGTTTGCCTGCTCCGTATGTTCTTACATCGTTGCTTCAGTGCTATCTATCAGATGAACTCTACAATCGTCCTATGAAGAACCTTTCAGTCTATCATAGTATATATGTGCTCCATTTGTTTGCATAAGTACGTTCGCAATTAGATGTCCTTCGATGTTAGATATTTTCTGCTTCAATTAAAAAAATTCCGTTATTATGTCGCATGATACCCAGTTTAGAAATAAACAAACATACGTCCACATGGCGCGGGTTATCTTCTAATGAGATTGATTTCGTGTGAGATATTTTGTTGCCGGCATGGTACATTTTTTTATTTATCGAAACACTTAAACAGTATGCGACAAGATAACTTTAAAATTCACAACAAATGGATCCTACATGGCGGCTTCGGTCTACAAGTCCCAATTCGTGGGCTCGATTAAAACATACGATGTGTCCACAATTTGAAAATCTTGGACATCTCCAAAATGCAAATTTTTTGTGCGGCTGGCAATCCTGAATAGATTGTGGACATCGGATCGACTTTAGCAACGTGGATGTCCAAACAATGGTCTTTGTTATATGAAAGAAACACAATGAAAGAGTCTTTGAAAATAAAAGCACTGTGCCGCAAACTCTTCTTTTAAAGATCAAAGACAAGACAAGGGTTTGGTGGAGCAGCAGTGCCTAAAGCCCGATGATTCCTAGAATTTAGACTTCTATGTTTTTGTTTCATTTTAGTCTTTTAAAACTCCTGTTTTTGTTCTTATTTGTCCTCGTTCTTAATTAAGTCAGTAGCCAAATCTTTTGCCTGTGCGTTTTAAAATAAAAAAAATGGTTTGGCTATCTGGAAGATCTGAACGAGTCTTGGGGGCGTGGGATAGAAAGAGAATGGACTAAGTCGTTGCAAAAAAGTCAATGGCACGTCGGCCGTAGTACAACGAAGACGAGCGGTCCTGGAGTGGTATTACCGAATCCAACGAAGGTGGGGACGACTGGCCAAGTCAACACGTGGCAGCTCAATCTAAGCCCATGTGCGCAGCAGAGCACAGAAGGTTCCAGCCCCCGTTCGGTGCACCAAGCCTATGCACCGGAAACTCACTCTGCAATGTAACATAGAACAAACGAGCGAACATCACGCTTAGGTACAAATTATTTTCCATTCTCTTCTAGCCCTATGAACAAATGTGATGTGGCACAATGTCTATTCTACTGGAAAATGGATTTTCTGTATTGAAATATCCAATGCAGAAAATCTACAGTACTATACATCATAAACCGATCTTTATCGTCTGATCGAAAAGAAAATACCCAGATCACTTGCTCATGCCGTGTTCACTACCATACCACTGTGAATATTGTTCACACAGTGGTCCTCTGTATTACAGTAGAGGATCCAGATCCATTCTGCTGACCCTTCAAAAGAAACTTGAACAAGAGCCTACCTAACAAAACAATAGTATTCTCTTAAAAAAAAACTAACTTGTATCGGAAAAAAGCAGCCTAAATGACACTGTTCTAGCCGATATTTGTAAATGTGGTTATCTTCACGTGGCATTGCCAAATATGGCAACCCGGACGTGCATCAGGTCGCCACGTGTGCAATTCTGGTCGTCCCTGTTCTGGAATCAATGCCGTCCGCACATCCACCGCTTGGTCAAACGGTGTGCCGACGCGTGTGTCATCCGCACGCCCACCACTCGGACAAACTTTGTCGAGGGGCGTGCGGATACGACTTATTCGGAAGGTGGGTGTGCGGGCGATACACGTGTCTGCATACCGTTTGTCCGGGCAGTGGGTGTGCTGACGAATTAATTTCAGATTAGGGCGATCAGAATTGCACATGTGGTAGTGTAAGACATATCTGAACTGGTATATTTAAAAATACCACACAGGGGCACTACTTTCAAAAAAAAAAAGTACAACAATACCATTCAGAACAAAAACTCAAAAAAGAGTGAGGCTTTTCAGAACACGATAGACCCACTAGCATTTGTTTCAAGGATAATTGGTGGCTTGTCTGGTCATCACTCGAAAAGGATCTCACAGCTGAGTTGTATACCAAATCGAAACATACTATTACGCAGAGCAACGGCGCACAGATCTCGAGGAAACACGTACGGGCCGGATCCTCCCGGCGCACGGACCGGGTCCGCCGAAACCCACCGCCTTACGGTTCCCGCACGCACGCGCTCCACGCAGAGGCCACAGCGATCGGCTCGCCCGCCCGTCACTTTTCTATAAACCCCCCTAGCTTGACCCAAACCGGCAACTCGATACACCTGGCCAAACTCTCGTGCTGCTCCATTGCTCGCCTCGCCGCCTCCGCCTCCACCTCCGACGCCTCACTCCGGCGGAGCGACCTCACTGGTGACCGGCTACTCGAAGATGGTAAGAGGATCTGAGCCTTTCCCGCGACTCTCCTTCTCGGGTCGAAATGCTGGGATCCCGGATCGAGTCGAGATCTGCGCTGAGGATCTCGCCTCTCCAATGGCCCCTTCGCGCTGTTGATCTTTTTTGGTGTGATTCTACACGGGGTAGAGAAAGCTGTTGCCTTTTGCGAATCCCCGTGATGATCTGTTGCGTTCTTGAGATCTCGGGGGGTGGTTGGTTCGAATGGTGGTTGATAGTTGGATTGGATCGCGCTGAGCGAGGGAGAAAACTGCAGATTTACGGGATTAGATGCGCAGTACCTAGCCGGGATGGATGGGAGAAACGGAGTCGGTAGTCAGAGGATTAATATTTCGCCTCTGCAGTGCTTCTGTTTCGATTCCTCTTCCCTGTTGGGACTTGCGAGTAATCAGGTAGTAGTTGGAACGTTCTGGTTGTGGATATAGCAGTAGTAGGTCGTGATGATTTTCCTCACATAGCAACGTTGCCTAGGAGCGTAGTCGTACTGATGATTCCTCACATAGAAATATATTTTTTTACATTTGGTAAGCCATGAATGAGACTTTAAACTTGGGGATGGAGCGGTGGAATTAAGAGCATGATTAGAACTAGCACTGATCCCTTGATTCTTCTCAAGGGCTGGTCTTAGGTAAAGCCTGCTAACGTTGCATAGAGTTACCCAGAGCTATATATGGGTCGGTCTTTTTTATCGTTACCGCTTTGACATATCTTTTGTGAGAAAGAAGGGAAGCATGTCCCGCTGATCATAGCTGTTGATACCTTTAAGAACTAAAACAACCAAGATAATCCAAATTTTGGTCAAGTTGAATTCTTTGGTTGTAGTGCTGAACCCTATCTAGCAAGGATTCGCATACCGAAAACCTGCACTTGCAACTTGCTATCCAGATCCATGGTAAGTTTGTGAACACTAGTTAGGAGTTCAAAGTGTTCGCAAGGCAAGGGAATTCGCTAGTGAAAGTCAAAACCTTTCTAGTAACATTCCAAGGATATATTGTTACTTGACATTGTTGTCAAAGTTATCAATAGTTGACTACAAAGGTTTCACTAGTGTTCAGAATCTACAAAGTTGAGATAGCATTGTTGTGGATTATCACTTGGCATACTGGACCATCAACTAGTTAGGGAATAGGAATTAGTGAACTAAATTGCTTTCGGTTGCTCTATCTTTTGAAGGAAGGGGACAGCCTTGTTAAACCAATTCTTGCCCTGTACTAGACATGTCATAGAAATCAATCAAGTCATAAAATTGAACCTTTGTGCGTCCTTTTCATCTAATACTATTGCAAGTGGTAGCATGGTAGGGAGGTCATCATTTGTTTTATCATGCATTCTGCAAGTATGTTTCTTGTTTTATTTAATACTATTCTACCTTATCTGACAACTGCGTGAAAACATGAAAGAAAAAAGATCTCTCCAAGCTGCTGAGATATTTACCTTTTCTAACTGACAACTGCACAAAACTTGTAAATAAAATAAAATAAAAGATCGGTGTGAGCTACCAATATATTTGCTATTTATGTGACGATGGGTTTCAAGTAGTTAGCAGATTGAGTACGAATGTTTGTATGGACAGACTACTTCAAGGCGCCTTGCTGACCGGAAGACTGCAAAATTCCAGAAGAACATCACTAAGAGGGGTTCGGTGCCTGACACTACTGTGAAGAAGGGGAATGACTATCCTGTCGGACCTGTGGTGCTTGGATTCTTCGTCTTTGTGGTCATTGGATCATGTATGCCTTCCAACCTTATCTAACTATTTAATGTTTGATCTATTTTGCTACCACTTGTACTATGTTCTATTAGAAACACTGAATCTTTTTCTGTTTGATCATGTATACCTACATAACATATTGTTTGCCTTTTTTTGCTTTCAAAACATAATGCCTATGGTTTCTATCACTTAAGCCTTTAATGTTCATATTTCATAAACACTCTTTGTTCATTTATGTCACATGTAAACACACTGAAAATATATTGTTCTCTTGAGTCCTGTTTCTTGGCTTGATACTTGATAGTGGTTAAGATGCACTAAATAGTATTATGTTTGGCATTGATCTAGCCTATTACATAGTGATTGTTGTTTCCCTTGAAAGTACTCCTTTTGTACGTTTTATGGCTAATTTAATGGGTTAGTTTCTTGACTGGTCATTAAATTTGGAATTTTGGGCCTTTGTAACATTCTAGTAATCTTTTAATTGACTGGTTTTTCAAAATATCATAGGAATTTTTATTGATTAACCGACTCTGTGAGGCAATTGTTATTTGTTGGCAGTGATTACTGACAAAGGAACAACAGTGATTACTGACAAAGGAACAACATAGTTAAGATTGTGCAGGATACAACCAACAAATCGAACACTGCACAGTGCACACATATGACAATGATCTACTGAATTTCCGTTCCATACTTGTGCCATTCCCATGCTTATCCATATGTAATTTACAGTTCATTTACTTTCTCTCTGCATTTGTCAACAACATGAATTGTCTTCTTAGTATTGTAGCCTTTGTAAGTGCTGATCTCACAGAAAGAGTTAAGGTATTTTGCTACCGCTTTTGACATACTACACCTCTTGTGTCTTTGCAGCTTTGTTTCAGATAATCAGGACGGCGACTAGCGGCGGGATGTCTTAAAAACCGAGCTGATTCGAGAGATTTGTCATACATGGAGGCAGTAGCAGTTAAAAAAAAGTTTGATGTTGAAATTTGTTATGTATGAGTTTCGTCTTCTAAAGTATCTAGTCTAAAACTAATGTTTTAAGAACTGTAAACAGAGTTGCCTACCTTATAAATGTTAAATGGATATATTTATCATTGGTCCAAATTGATCGGTCGTGCTTGCGCATTTGTCAGTTTGTCAGTAGTTGGTCAAGGAGACCTCTTGTCCTGGTGATCTTGATGTGATATATACAAGACAAGGAGACTTGTGTTGGTGATCTTGATGTGATGTGCAATTAAGTTTCGGTCGCCCGTACGATCAGATTGCACTTGCAGCAACCATCCCTGATTCGTCACTGCTTTTGTTAGATGTAACTTCTGCTGTCCAAGTTAATTACCTTGATCAAAAGAGACTTGAACTCAGACCCCGTGTGGCCGGTCATGTATGCTCCTAGGCTCCTGGCAAGACCGATCAGCAGCAGTAGTGTAGTACACGGTCGTTGTGTAATCGTGTCAGTTGATAATAATCATTGGCATTCTCATCAGCTAATCAATCACCAACACCACTAACTCACCAGAGCTGATCATTGGCTTCCATTTATGCTTTGTCACCACCCATTGGGTGTTTTATACCGACGAACAGAAGATCATTTCTTCACATGATATTTTCTTGAGATACTGGTAGTTCAGTTTGATACAGATTACACTCCATAGCAACCTGAAGTTGCACTCCTCGGTCCTCACCAGCGGCACACCAAGAAGAAAAACCAAGCCACGAGCGCCATGGCGCACGACGGCGCCACTCCTCACCTCGCCGACCGCGAAGACCGACGAGCCCCCACGCCGGAACACGTTAGCCTTCGCCTTCGCCTGCGCCACCCTCGTCTCCATGACCACCATCCTCATGGGCTATATATAGTACGTGATAGTATACCACGCTGCTACTCTCCTACTAAATCGTGCATTGCAGATCTCGCGCTGATGAGCGGCGCGGAGCTGTTCATCCGGGAGGACCTGGGACTCACCGACGAGCAGGTGGAGGGTCTGTCCGGGTCCATGAATGTGTACATGCTCGCCGCCGGCTGGGCCGTGGACATGCTAGGCCGCCGCCATGGCGCACGACGGTCGTGCTCGCCAACGTCTTCGTCAAGGCCGCCAAGGCCGCTTATGTCGCTCAATGGCGCTACAAGATCGCTATCTCCTTCTCTTGACTTTTGACTACTTGCAAGATTGTTATCTCTTCTTACTTATATACTCTTACATGCATCGACTACGAAACGGACTCAACGCAGGTATCCTACTCGGACTCGTTCTCGTAAACGATTCAGACTCAAAACTCTTATCTAATCTTGTACAAGATTAAAAACCCAACACACCCCTTAATCTTGTAACAAGATTAAAACAGTAATCACTCCATCTTGATCATCATGTTCTTCTCACGCATTTGAACTTCCAAGTCTTCCTCTTCTACCTGCACTTCCGTGCGCCGTTCCTTCCTGGGTCGATATTGTCCTACCGTCTGTACTTGCTCCATCTTGAGCCGTGCACAAACCAACACTTACCGCGCCTCGTATCTGGACTGAACTCGTCCTTCCTTGCACGACCGTCTAGGCAAGCACCTGCTTCCATGACCACTTGGGCTTGAGCACCTGCTCCCACGATCACCTGGGCTGGAGCACCTGCTCCCACGACTACCTAGGCTGCGCCATTACCTGAGCCTCTCGCTCTTCTCTCTTGGACCAAGTATGCCCACTTCTCCACATACATCTTAGCTGAGGCTACACCGCCTCTCCCTTCTGCAGAGGCACTGATCCCTTCGACCGCCGCATGCTCGTGGATAGCTTCGAGCACCGACTTAGTGCTTGGGCCTTCAACTGAGCCATCACCAATCCCTTGACCAACGATTTCATCAAAGTAAGCTTCATGTTGCCGTGATGACACACCGTATACACCTCCTGTATTGATGTCTTGTCGATGGGTCCCACCTCCTGTGTTTACATGCCTATCATCCGAACCTCCCGAGCCGCTGCTTTCTGCGCATTCCGAGTTGCTGCTCGGTCCTTCCAAGCTTCTGGCCCCTGCGAGCACTGCATGTACGCCTCCAACAGCTGCAGCGTGTGTGCTGCCACCCTCAGCAGCGCCCTGTTCGATACCTAAGTTCCACTCTGACTCCTCCAGACTGTCCTTCACACAAACCGGTTTACAAGTTTTCAGAGAAATTTTATACAACCGATTTAGGGATCTTGTCACCTTCATAAACTGATCTTTGTTCTTGTCATAGACACGCAAGAACTCATCCTTCAGCTCCACCCTGCACCCCTGTTCCTCTAACTGCCCAAGACCGAGTATGTTGTTACACATATTAGTATAAAATAAATTTTAGTCAGCATCCTTTCATCGTTGTTCTTGCATCGCAACAGTATTGTTTCTTTGCCTCGCATCTGCACCATGGAGCTATCGACAAACTTGACTTTGCCCGTAATCTTCTCGTTGAGATCATGGAACATGGAGCGATCTCCCATCATGTGATTGCTTGCTCCATTGTCCAAGTACCACTAATCAGTGTGATCGTGGTTACCTCCCTCCGTGCATAGTTTTGGAACTACGTTCTCCACGTTCAACATCACCATGACCGGCGCCTCTTTGACATATGAGGAGAGAAGCAGGGCAGGCTCGTTACCGTCTTCACTAGCTCGGGTGAGGTTTATCTCATCGTTCTTCCTTTTGTTTCGGCAATCCAAAGCGTAGTGTCCATACTCGTCACAATTGAAGCATTTTATGTGGTTGTGGCACTCCGACACGTAGTGACCGTATTTTTCATATTCAAAGCACTTGATATGTTACTTGTTACGGGATCTGTCACCACCGTCTTGCTTGGCCAAGTCTCCACATCCTCCTTTGCTAAAACAGCGGCCTCCAGCATCGCGGCCATGTCCACGCCTGTTTTGAGAACCCCGACCATCTCCTTGAACCCAATTGAGTTCCTTTATCAATTTTATCTGTTTGTTTCCTTCCTTCGCATCATTTTTCACAAGTAATGCTTGATCTGTCCTTGCCTTGCACCCTCTTAGAAGCTCATGTACTCTCTTGTTCAAACATCAACTTTTTTTCCATTACCTAAGTCACAGGATCTCCGATCAAGTAGGGATGGGTTACTGTTGAGTTATAACTCCAGTGAGCCTCATTCCCATATCCATAGATGCAACGAAAATCGCCTTCCGTGCTAGCCCCTTTGTGAAAGGGCCTGCCAGATTTTTCTCAGTGCGTATATAATTCACAGTAATCACTCCAGAGTTTCTCAGTTTTCTGATAGATTTAAGCCTACGCTTCACATGTCTGGAGGACTTTATATTATCCTTGGTACTTGTGACTTTAGCCAACACTGTTTGATTATCACAATACATCAGGATTGCCGGTATTGGTTTCTCAAGCAATGGCAAGTCCAACAGAAGCTCTCTTAGCCATTCAGCCTCAACAGTGGCTGTGTCAAGTGCTACAAGTTTTGCTTACATGATTGACCTCGTCAATATGGTCTGTTTGCAAGACCTCCATGAAACTGCAGCACCAGCTAAAGTGAACACATAGCCACTTGTAGCTTTGATCTCATCTGCATCAGAGATCCAATTGGAATCATTGTATCCTCTTTATACAGAAGGATATCCAATAAAAGTAATCCCAAGAGATGTTGTGCCTTTCAAGTAACGCAACACTCTTTCAAGTGCCTCCCAGTGATCATCTCCTGGATTATATATAAACCGATTTAATTTGTTCACAGCAAATGAAATGTCAGGTCTTATGGCACCAACTAAATACATGAGTGACCCAATAATTTGTGAATATCTTAATTGATCTTTTCTTGACCTTGGTTCTTTCGAAGCTTAATGCTCACATCATAGGGCGTTGGAGAAGTTTTACAATTCTTATAGCCAAAATGGCTTAAGATTTTTTCAGCATAATGGGATTGACTCAAAGTGATCCTATCCTCGTTCTTGATCAATTTAATATTCATAATGACATCTGCCTCTCCTAAGTCTTCCATATCAAAGCATCGAGATAATAAAGATTTGACCTCGTCAATTATGGCAGTGTTTGTTCTAAATATAAGTTCTAAATATAAGTATATCATCCACATACTAGTACAAGATCACTCCTTGACCCCCACTGTAATGATAATATACACATTTACCAGCTTCATTCACAACAAAGCTAGCAGATGTTAAAATTTTATCAAACTTCTCGTGGCATTGTTTAGGTGCTTGCTTTAGACCATATAAGGATTTCAATAATCGACATACCTTATTTTCATGTCTAGAAATCACAAAATCATCTGATTGATCTATATAGATTTCTTCCTCCAACTCTCCATTATGAAAAATTATCTTTACATCCATTTGATGGATATGCAGACCATAGGAAGATGCTAACGCAAAGAGCACTCTGATGGTGGTTAGTCTGGTGACAGGAGAATAGGTATCAAAGAAATCTTCTCGCTCTTTCTGGGTGTAACCCTTGGCAACAAGTCTTGCCTTGTATTTCTCAATAGTATAATCTGATCTTAGTTTCTTTTTAAATATCCACTTACATCATACAGGTTTATACTCGATTGGACGATCAGTGATCTCCCAAGTCCCATTAGCCATGATAGCGTCCATCTCGCTCCGGACTGCTTCTTTCCAATACTCAGCACCAGAAGATGCATAAACCTCTGAAAGAGTCTTTGGCACATCATCCATGAGGTATATAATAAAGTCATCATCAAAGGTTTTATCAACCCTTTGTCTCTTGCTTCTGCGAGGAGCTTCTACGACTAGATCGTTATCCTCATCAGGGATATCACATATTGGTTCAGAAATGGTGGAAAGTTCAAAAGTTTGATTATTCTCACTTTCAATATTTTCAGTTTGAGCATTCTCGGTTCGTGAAGTACTGCTTGTAGTTCTTATAGGAAAATAATCCTCAAAGGATGAAGTATCTCTAGACTTCATTATTGTGTTAGCAATAATCTAAGGAGTTCATGATTTAACTATTAAAAACCTATAGGTCGTGCTATTTTGAGCATATCCTAGAAAAATACAATCGATTGTTTTAGGTCCAAGCTTTTTCTTTTTCTGCAATGGTATATTGACCTTTGCCAAACACCCCCAAGTTCGCAGAAAATTGACATTCGGTTTTCTCCCCTTCCATCCCTTATATGGAGTAATATCACTCTTTTTAGTGATTACTCTGTTTAGGATGAAAGCTGATGTCAATATAGCTTTTCCCCACCACGCCTTAGGCATACCAGCACTCTCTAACATGACATTAACCAAGTCTGTTAGTGTCTGGTTTTACTCTCAGCTACCCTATTTGATTGGGGTGAATATAGTGGTGTAAATTCATGGACTATTTCATGCTCAGAACAGAATTGAGAAAATTCATGAGAGATGTACTCTCCTCCACGATCAGACCTTAGTCTTTTTATTTTCTTCTCTAGTTGGGTCTCAACCTCGGTCTTATAAGTCTTAAAGAAGTTTAAAGCTTCATCCTTAGTTTTTAGCAAAAGCACATAGCAATAGCGTGCTACTTTATCAATAAAAGTTAAAAAATATATTTTGCCTCCTTTTGTCCACAATCCATTCATTTCACACAAATCTGAATGAACAAGATCTAATGGTCTCAAGTTCTTTTCGTCCTTTAATCCCTTAAAGGGTTTGCGAGGTTGCTTTGCTTGCACACATGACTGATACTTTGATTCCTTGACAATTTCACATTTTAGAATTAAATCTAATCTGGACATTCTAGCAATACTATCAAAACCAATATGACAAAAATGATAATGCCAAATATTTACCTCACATTTATTTAAACCAGTTGCAACATTCAGATTATAACAAGACTCTAAAGTACTTAGGCGGAACAAGCATGAGCTCACATAGCTTTTACCAACAAAATTTCTGAACTTAGACATTACAATTTTATTTGACTCAAAGACTAGCTTATAACTGTCCCTACATAGTACAGAACCACTAACGAGGTTCTTGTTTATTGTAGGAGCACACTGCACGTCCTTCAAGTGGACAATCTTCCCTGAAGTAAGCTTCAGATCCACCGTGTCAACACCAAGAACAGAAGCATGCGACCCGTTTTCCATTAGGACGGAGGAAGCCCCTGCTGTCTGGTAAGAAGAAAACAAGGAAATATAAGAATATACGTGAACATTAGCACCAGTATCAACCCACCAATCAGTGGATTGATATGCTGAAAAAACAACCGGAGAATTACTATACCCTCTTGAAGTCGAGGCCTCGCCTATGATCACATTGACAACCTTCTTCTTTAGCTATTCACTATCTATGCTATTGCAGAAATGATAGTCTTTCGCCATATGATCGTTTTTCCCACACACAAAGCAGGTGATGTTCCTTATATCCTTCTTCTCAGTTTCCTTCTTAAAGTTAGTTTTTTGTTCGGTTTGTTGGATTTGTATTTCTTTGCAACCGTCTTTTTCTCTATGAAATTTGCATTGTTCTAACCAGATGTGTTGGGTGCATCTTTTGCTCTTGTCTTTTCTTCCACATCAAGGGCAGCAATGAGATCTTCAACGTAAATCTCTTCCCTCTTATGTTTCAAACTAGTGGCAAAATCCCGCCAAGAAACATGAAGTTTCGCGACAATGCCGCGTCCACAATCTTAGGAGGTAACACACAACCCAGGTGTGCAATCTCACCAATCAATAGTTGGAGATCATGAGCTTGTCCAACTAAATTCACCATTGGAGCCTCCTTAAGGCACGCTCTCTCTCAAGCATGCCAACCAAACACCCCTAAATTCACCGTTGGAACCTCCTTAAGGCTCTCTCTCTCTCTCTTTGCCAGTAATTAAGCCGGTGAACTAAACATCCTCTAAACTCCTCAATTTGTACCTTAGTCATTTCCAAGCTTCATTTTTTTTATAGAGTTCTTTTACGGTACACTCAATTTAATACGGACTATCCATTCTTTTTTATCTAATGTTTCAAATTAGTTATGATTTAGTTATAATACACCTGGTAGTATGAGTAGTAAAATACTAATATGGTATATTATAATTGCGCATGTGAGAATCATATGCCACAAGAGTAATATTTTTAACCCTAGTTGAAAAAGTCCATAACACCCCCACAAAAAATATAAATAGAAAGAGAAGTCTATTATGTCATTAACAAATCAATGACCATATTTAATTTATACTACCACCATATACTACTAGTAGAATGTCTATTTATAAAGTGACTTGTGATTTCTTAAGCATATGTCACATTTTATGACATGGGATTAAAAAAAATCAGAATCAGGTGTACATACATCTCAAAGCTAATTCAAAGACAGTCGCTATAGAATAACAAGCAATTAAAACTGTTTTCATAAATTTCAGATTCCTTGGTTGGTCTTAAAGAAACCGGGACTTTTACTGTCGATCTAACCTCTATACTTGGGATCCTGCAAGAACCAAGCACTGAGCAGGTAGCATCTTTGCCAGGGCAGCAGTGTTAGGAGATAATCACTTGACATTTTCGTGGAGGTTTTTTCTTCTTCTTTCCATTTGGCATTTTTTTTTCAAAAACAGAATAACAAATATAGCTCATTTGCGTCCGAAAATAACAAAAATGATACCGCAGTAGGCTAGACAGGTGACACGTATCCCTTATCGCGCTTCAGATGAGCGGCAGCAACCTATCAGGCTCCCTGTCCGCTACAGGAGCATGCACGAGGGGTTTCCACTATTCCAAACACTGTTTATTATTTGGACATTATTCTCTATATGAATTGTTCTATAAATCACTGTTCACTACCAGCCAGGAGGACAAGACAACTGTCCTGTCGCGGTCTGGATTCGTAGCGAACCACTTGCCGTGGTCTGTAACTTCTGCCGCGAAAAAAAAGTGGTTGGAATGTCATTTCTTTCACATGAGTTAGTTTTGGTATTTGGTATAAAAACGTCCCGTTTCAGCTAGTCAGACAAACAATGAAACAAAGACTAGCTAGCCATCCATCCATCCATCAACCAACACCAAGACTATAGGTAACCAACCACTAGATAAACCTGCGGCAGATCTCACTGACAGACTGATTGACATGATCGTCGTCTTATGCACTATCAGCCAGATCTCACTTTCGACATCAATCATGTGCATCTGTCGCAGCAAACGCAACATGCATACATCAATCTACGGAGTGAGTAGTGACATAGAATGTGTGCGCATGTTTGGTACACACGAAATTTACCGAGGATAGTGTAATTTCTATTGGATTTCTACGAAATTCTCGCGTTCTGGTGGATTCAGTAACTAACAAATGTCGCTCCTTCGACATGGATCGTCGTTGCTCCGGTTTTAAAAGGAAGTCGACAGCACAAGCCTTTACACCGTACTGAGTCCCATCCTTTCAAGCATCCAACACGCCTCAAATCCTCACCGGCGCGCGCCAGTGAGAAAAAGCCACCACCACCATGGCGCTCGACGGCGCTGCCGATGCCACCGATCTTGCGCTGATGAGTGGCGCGCAGCTGTTCATCCGGGAGGACATTGGGCTCACCGACGAACAGATCGAGGTGCTCGCCGGGTCGATGAATGTCTACATGCTCGTCTCGATCCTCGCCGCCGGCTGGGCAGCCGACCTGCTTGGCCGCCGCGGCACGCTCGTGCTCGCCAACGCCTTCCTCATGGCCGGCGCGTTCGCCATGTCGCTCGGCGGCAGCTACGCGGCTCTCATGGCCGCGCGCTTCGTTACTAGCATCGGCGTCGGGTTCTCCATCGTCGTCGTGCCGGTCTACAACGCCGAGATCTCGCCGGCGTCCACGCGCGGCGTCTTGTCGTCGCTGCTCGATGTACGTACCGATGCATGCGTGGGCGCGCGCGTCGCGTTCATAGGATTTGACACCTGTGCTTAAGCTTTTCTTGCTATTATGCTTGCGCAGATGTCGTCAACGTCGGCATCCTGCTCAGCTACGTGTCGAACTACGCCTTGGCCGGCCTGCCGGTGCACCTTGGCTGGCGCGTCATGTACGCCATCGGCGTGCTCCCACCCGTGTTCCTCGCCTCGGGTGTGCTCGCCATGCCGGAGTCGCCGCGGTGGCTCGCCATGCGTGGGCGCCACGCCGACGCGCGCGTGGTGCTCGTGCGCACCTCCGACACCACCACGGAGGCCGACGTCCGCCTCGAGGAGATCAAGCGGGCCGTCGAGGAGCCTCAGGAGGCTGGCGGTGGCTTCGGCGTGTGGAAGGAGCTTCTCGTGCGGCCGTCGGCGATGGTGCGGCGCATCCTCACCTGCGTCGTCGGGCTGCACTTCTTTCAGCAGGCGTCCGGCATCGATGCCATCGTGCTGTACAGCCCGCTGGTGTTCAAGAAGGCCGGCATGTCGTCGACATCGTCGTCCTGGGCGCCACCGTCGCGGTCGGGGTGGTGAAAACGTGCTTCATCCTTGTGGCCATGCTCTTCTCCAACCGCGTCGGCCGGCGCCCGCTCCCGCTGGCCAGCACCAGCGGCGTGCCCGCGTCGCTGACCGCTCTGGCGCTCACGCTCTGAGTGAGCGCGGCATCGGCGGCGAGCGCGGCGGCGTGCGTGGCTTCCGTGATGGCGTTTGTCGCGGCATTCTCAGTCGGCTTCGGACCGCTCGCGTCCACGTACACCGCGGAGATCATGCCACTGCGGCTGCGTGCAAAGGGCGCGAGCCTCGGCACCGCGGTGAACCGACTGACGTGCGGGTTGGTGAGCATGACGTTCATATCGCTCGCCGGCGGGATCACCATGCCCGGGTGCTTCTTCCTGTACGCAGGGCCGTTCCTGATGGAGGGCCGGCAGGGGCGACCGCCTAGGGCCCACCAGAGCCAAGGGTCTGATCCTGACACGTCATTATATATATATATATATATATATATATATATATATATATATATATAATTGTATATCTTGTATACGCTTAATTGCTCTGCATGATTGTACAACTACTTACTAGATTGAGGCATTGAGCTAGTCAGGAGCCCAGGACATGAGTCTAAATTATTTAATCGGCAACTAAGATCCACCCAACTAGTATCAATGACTTTGCATCTAGAAATGTTAGAAGAAATTATTTTCTATGAGTAGTTTGTACATTTTTGATGTATTAAATAGCTTTGTAATTGATATAAAAAATAACATTATATGTTTATATTAGAATAAAAGGCCTCCCATTTTATCTCGCTCTAGGCCTCCAAAATACCCGAAACGGTCCTGCCTGTACGCCGGCGTGGCGGCGGTCGCCTGCGTGTTCGTGTACGTGCGGCTGCCGGAGACGAGGGGCCGGAGCTCGGAGGAAATGGACGTCCTCTTCTCCCAGCGAACGATGCCTTCGTCAGTGCTAGCTAGTAGCTAGCTTCATTCAATCTTTCATACGGCATTTTATTCCACATTGCTGCTTGAAGCTGTCACGTGATGCACACCATGCGTGTACCAGATGTACTGCCGTTTTTTACTGCTTTGTGTTGGTGAAGTGTAGAGTTACACGTTTGTTTGGAGTAATCCAGCTTGATCCGGGTATTTATGCAAGTGACGGAGTTTGACCAAAATATTAAAGAGGGCTAAAGATCAAAGTAAATTCAAAAGTATTCTACTCACTACTTAACTCTTCAGACGTCGGTTGCGCATCTATCGTCGCTGTTGGGTCCGACCGTGGCAAACTCACAACGCACCAACGGTCAGCGCCTTTTCGTCTTGTCTGCTGCTTCCGTGCTTCGCCATCGCACGATTGAAGTCGTTATCTCGCTAAGTAGTATCGTAACTAGTAGCAGACAACAATAATGAGCCTTCTAGATAGATCTGATCTAATCAAATTGGATCAACTGTGCACTGTATACATGCTGTTAATTTGTTTCCTTCTGAAATGTTAGGGGGGCCATGACCCTTGTTAGCCGAGGAGAAGCTCCGCCCCGATCTGGGCCATTGTGGTGTGCTACAGTGCAGCATGCAGTTTGCAGCCAGCCAAATAGGACGATTCCAATCTGTCCAAAAGAAACCACATAAGTTATGTCATTGTGCAAAGACTACAAAGAAATATTAATTTGCAAAAAAGAAAAAGAAAAAGAGAAAGTGCTAAATTATCCCTAAAATAAATGATTTTTTATTATTATTAATTAACCTATTTTAATTTATTTTTATTACTAACCATTCGTCAACTTTATTTTCAAATATAATCCTTTTGGCCACGCTACCACCCGTGACGTAGCAACACAATATTGCCACGTCATACAGTAAGTCTGCCTAAATAACACTTTTTATCATGCCATTGAGGGTGGTGTGACTAAAAACACTGTTATATTATTGGTAGTGGAGTGATAGGATTTGATCACGCAATAATGCTAACGTAAAGTTGGGTAGTTATCCGTTACAGAGTTCATTGTGCGTTGACAGCAAACAAGTTGGTCATTATCCCTTTGTTGATCTCTTCACAGAGGCTGTTTCATGGCAACCATCTTAGGTTCATTTGTTGGAGCGTGCGTCAATAAGGTGCAGCACGTCATTACAGATGAGGAATACTTTTACTGGGAGCGAAAGAAGAACTTAAAGAGCTGCAGCGAAGAATGGAACAAATACAGTGCTTTCTTAATGATGCGGAGTAGAGGGGAATAGAAGAGTCAGCGGTCGATAATTGGTGTCGGATTCGGATTTTCTTAATCCAGAATTTTCTGTGAAAATTTTACACTACTCTCTGGATCAGTAGGTAGCGCTCACAGTATATATCGCTCAATCATTTCATACATGTCGTAGACCGAACCAACATAATATTACAGCCATCAGAATTGAATAGACCACGTCTGGTCGAGTTTACATAAGGGAGTCAGTCAGGCCAAATGAGTTTACATAAGGGAGTCAGTCAGGACAAATGAGTTCATTAAAGAAACAGGAGCGGAAGCAAAAGGGGCAACATGACTCCCCACATACAAACGATTGTGGCGCTTTGTGTACAACCGATATTAACTAAGGACTTGGAGAATATTGGCTGTACGCAAGTACCAGTGGAGCCAGCTAAACTGTGGCGAGCCCTACCTACGAAACTAATTACTCCTCGTCTTGGTCTTGACCGTCGAATCTTTGGTCCTCGTAGTAGTCGTTCCGATCAGCGGAATCTGCGGGTTTAGGGGAAAGAGCGAGAGTGAGCACAACTACCGTGCTCGCGAGCCAACACAACAGATGCAATAATAATTATGCAAAACTAAACAAGGATGGCTCGGGTTATTTTATTTGCGCAAAGCAACCTTTATAAATACACATAATAGAAAGTCCTATCACTTAGCATTTTGACTAAATCATAATTTTTTAAAAGAGAATAATTGTGCAATATTAATATCATGGGAGGTTACCTCCACCTCATGCTTATTTTTATTGATGGTTACATTCACCTATTATCAGCATTGGGTAAGACTATCCAGGGAAAATCCAAGGCAAGGGCTAGATGAGCCCAACACATGTTCCAACCCATCCACAAAGTTTTATAAAAAGAACTAACTCTTGTAAGTTCCCATGTCTGCCCGTGACCGTGGGCACGGCTGTTCGAACAGTTTACTTCTTTGCGGAGACTGTACACTTTACCCACAAGAGATAATCGGCTTGATATAATCGCACGTTTCCTTGGACATGTGAATCAAGGGGAGATTACCACGAGGCCTTTACAATGCATCCCTCAATACTTGTTACACCAGTTGAGGTTTCACCTGAGGTGGGTTACGCTCTCACACCCGCATCAACCATTGCCCCAGACCCCCCCCTTGCGCCCTCTTAACGACCTTCGTCGTGCACTCTGACCCTTCGCCACGAAGGCTTACGGCGTCGCGAGTCATCTACCTGGTGCAACTCGTATTGACGGATACAAATTATTTGGCCAGGTCGACACCATTATAGACTTGTGATTGTACTGTTTTACAATAGGAGGTCATCATAGGATTAAGTCCTTAAAGTTATCTGGGCGGTTCATACCGCATACCAAACACATACCAACATATCTTAGGCTACATTAGTACCCAACCACATACCCTCTAACATATCATCCGTCCAGATAAGGTATTAGCAAGTTTTTAGGGTTTTGAGAAGAGTAAAATAAATTAACTCAGCCATTTCAGTCATTTACCTCAATGACTGTCCAAAACAATCTTTTAAGTTTAAAAGATGGTGATTGGGGTGGTTAATACTCCGGTACTCAAATAAGGCTAGCATGACGCTTGAGAACAGACTATAACTAGTAGGTTACCATATAATTACTATAGTGATAAGGATTAGGGAATTCAATTATCAAGGACAGGGTATAATAATTATTTAATAATAAAGTTGGTATTTAACTATCTTAGGACCATTTAACGTACATTGGTATAAAAATTAAAGCATGTAGTTTGCTATTTTAAAAGAACGTAATTTGCATGAAATATAGGTTCAACATGCTCAAAGTGTTGACTCGCCTGGGTCAAAGGCTAGGGGGTCTCGGAAGTCTTGAGCTTGGTCGAAGTGGAAACCCCCGACTTCTTCGAACTCTACTCGAACGATTGTACTGGAAACGAAAAGACAAGCAAATAAAATAAATAAATACAAAATTCATAATAAATAAACTCCCAAAATTAACCAAACCAGTACCAAGATGTAGGTTTTGAAATTATAATTTTTTGGGCACAAGTTTCATAATTTTTAGAGTTATAATGAACAAATATATGGATTTTTAAAACTTTATAATGAGTTTTCAGTTAAAAAAAGAAAATCCGAAAATCCAAAAAAACAACGCGCTGACACGTGGCCCCCGGTGCACGGAAAAGTGCATGGACCGAGTCCACGCACGGGCGCTGCGAGTCCATGGAACATTAACGTGTGGGCCCCACCTGTCAGCCGCACAGGGGCACTGTGGATGGGGCCACCCGTCAGTGTCACGGGAGGCGCGGGTTAAGAGGGCGACGCGTCCGAACGCGTTGCCTCGTCTCTTCCGCCGTGCGGAGGAAACGAGGGGGCGGGGAAGAGAAAACGGGAGAGGGAGAGAGAGTGGAGGTGGAGCGCACGATGGCGGCGGTGCGAGAGGAGGGAGAGGAGAGAGAGTGGAGGTGGAGCGCACGATGGCGGCGGTGCGAGAGGAGGGAGAGGAGAGAGCGGCAGCGCCGGAGCGGGGCCGGAGGCGAGGGCGAAGTCGGCGGAGGTAGCGGCAACAGAGCGCGGGAGGAGGAGGCGAGGGCGGTGATGGTGTCGGAGACGAAGGCGGCGATGCTTCGGCTCGGGGAGAGAGAGGGATCGGGGAGAGAGAGGGAGAAGGAGGCGAGGCGAGGGAGATGAAGAGGCGCGCGGGGCTTAAATAGCCGAGGGCCGACAGCGAGGAGGAGGGGCGCCTCGGGAAGGCGGGAGAGAAAGCAGGCGGAGCGGCGGGCTGTGCAAAGCAGGCGGGCGGAGAAGGAGGAGCGAGGCGCGGAGATGCGGCGAGCGGCAGGCGTCATTTTGGAGCGAGAGGCGCGGATCGCGCAGATGAATGGGCGGGCGGAGCGCAGTCGAGCCAGGAAGACCGGGCCGAACGGGTCCGAAGTCCAGGTAAGTTCAAAAATCAAATTTGGACTTTTGAATTTGAAATTGAAGATTGAATTTTTTTTGGGGAGTTATTGAAATTAAATTATTTTTCTTAAATTTTAGAAAATGGATGTTACAATTGGCTTGCTGAACTAAAAGGTGCTACGCATGACGCTGATGACATTACCGATTCGGCCAGATTTGAAGGGAGCAAGCTACTAGCAGATCATCGTCCGTCATCATCGTTATCAACAACCATTTCAACTACACGCAACACCATCCGAATTATCTCTTGCTCTCCTAACACCCGATCCCTTCACAGGATTGCTGTCCTGGTAAGAAGAAGCCTCAACACAAAGCTAGAGAAGATTTCAGAGGATAAGACATTTTTAACACTTGAAAATGGAAAACTTATCGGCAAAGTTTCAGCATCAAATCACATAAAAACTTGCCACCTTGTGAAGCCCAACCTTGTAGGGGAAGGAGATAAAAAATGCTACTGCAAGAATGGTGGAACCGATAATCTCACATAAGGAAAAGAAGGCCTATAAGTTCGCAATTGATCGAATACGAATCAAATAGTAATATTCTTATAGTCGTATTTATATTTTCTGAATGAACGCGAATGCGAATTCGTAGCCTATTTGACAGCCCTAGCCGCAGCCAGGCATCTTGGGCCAAAGTGGGCCCCTTTTCCTGTCTTTCTGCCGCGATCGCGTGGGCCACATTTCAGCTGGGGCTTCAGAGGATGGACGGGAATACAGTTGCAACGCAGCCAGAATTCCAGAATACGTAGGCAGCAAGCCAGGATCACCCCGAATTCGTCGCGGCTTTGTTCGCATCGGCATCGCGCAGCACCGCCTTGACCAGAATAAAAAAGTCCACGGCCCATTTGGAAACCAACACAACTCCGCTATCTGAATCAGGGTCCCGCACGCCAGCCACTCAGCACCCCGCCGCGGGTGTCCCGCCCCTATATAAACCCCCCGCTCCTCCCCGCGATCCAACCAAACCCTAGGAAGCCCCAATCGGAACCGACCGACCGAGCCGCCAGCGCCCCCCGCACGGACTCGCCGCCGCCGCCGCAGCAGCAGCGTCGCATGGCGGATTACGAAGAGCGCTACGAGGGGAACGGCGACCCCGCCGACTACGCAGCCGCCGGCGCCGGTGGGTCCCCGCCGCCCAAGCCCACCGGGTTCTCCGACCACCCCGACGGCCGCTCCCAGGTGCGTGTCTCCGATCCGCGTAGCCTTCTAGTGGGGCCAATTTGACGAGTAGGGGTTTCCGGTGTGCGAGGGATGGGCGGATTAGGGCTCGTTTCGTTGATCGCCGGCGAGGTGTGCGGGTTTGATCTGGATGCGGGGGATTTGGGAAGTGCCGGTTTAGTTTGGTTGGTATGTCATGTTTGCGGGGTCGGTGGAGCGGTTACTGTTGCGAACCCGCGACTGCCCCTCATTGTTGTGTGCTGATTTGATTTCTGCTGGACCTGACGAATTACTGGGAGAAATGTTCATTTTCTTTGGACAAGCTTCGGCTTGTATTAGATTTATAGATGCATTGAATTGAGCCGGAGTGGGAATGTTACTATGAGGAGAAACGTGTACTTTGTTACAATTAAATATCTTATATGGTGTGATCTGTGTACAAGTTTGAAATTCCACCTTATGCTGATTAGACCAATGGTGGGTTCTCTGGTAGGAGAAAAACCATGTTGGTCACTCTTTGTCTGTGTGATTATAATTTTGATTGTGTTTCAATGCTTGTTTTGGGTGCATTTATTTGACGCTACTTTGAAAGGTCGCTGCTGGTAGTGAGTTTGAAAAAAGTGTATGAATGTGTTCCTACGTTTATGTGTTTGCCATACAATAATTACTTGTAAAAACTTCTGCATTTTTTAAAAAAGAAATCTGACTAATGGGTTGTTTTCTTCTTCCAGCATGAGGCACAGCCACATGATGGCGGGTCCTCGAAATCCAGAGGGAGGGACAGAGAACGAGAGAAGGAAAAGGACAGGGAGCGTGGCAGAGACCGTGGTAGAGATAGAGAAAGGGACCTTGACCGGGCTGAACGGGACAGGGATTGTGATCGCCACCGTAGGGATCACCGTGAAAGAAGCGAGAAAAGGGAGCATCGTGATCGTTCTGATGATCATGATCGTCACCGGAGCCGTGATGATGAAAGGTAATTGGTCTAAATTTCTATTTTCTAGACCACTTGTATTGATTACATATCTGTATTGCACCATTGCTACAGGTGCTAGTTAATTATTGCAAAATGTATTTTATTTAACTAATGATTACGTAAAAAGTATAGCCTTTTGCCATCTCCTTGGAACTCAATAAGCTGCTTTTGGAATCTTAAGAAAATTTGCATGATGTAATATGTGCATGACCTGGTGGTCTGGGTTAAAAAACTACTGGTTCCTTGAAATTGTATGATATGATTGCACACTATAACCATTTAACTTAATTGGCATCTCTAAGCCACCTAATGAATTGGAGAACCGGTAAATGTAGGGGATTTTGCTGCTGTGTAGTCATCTGTGGTGGTTACTAGTTGCTTGATAATGTACTCATTCGGCCATAACAAAACAGTAATGACTATATATTCTTAACTGGTGTGTTTATCTTCTGGTAATCAACTATGTTTTTGGACAGAAATAGCTAAAGTCAGCTCTTCAAAAATTATTTCTATCTCGATAATAAACATCTTTTGCCAAAAAAGGTACTTTGCTTACACTTGGAATCTGATGTATCCTATGGTAATGCAGGAGAAGAGATCGTGATAGAGATGGCGACCGCAGGCATCGCTCGTCCTCCCTCTCACATTCAAAGGGTCGTGACCACAGATCCAGATCTCGCTCGCGTTCTCGTTCAAAGAGGTATGTGATTGAATGCCCTCCAAAGGCTTATTGTTTGCATATAGTTTGGTTTCTGATGTTGATGGCACTAAGTTTGCCTGTTCTCCTTGAATTAGCTATTCGAGGAAGACATTAGCATGTGTTTTTGATACCTGCCATGGAATGTGATTTTCATGTGATGTTATCTCTGTTTTGTATATTTATAAAATTGACAGAATGCAACGGACAATTTTGAACAATTATGTGTTGGTTTCTTGCTTTGCAGTTTACCTTGGATAATAATAAGTTTGCCTGTTCCTTGAATTAGCTATCTGAGGAAGACATTAACATGTGTTTTTGATACCTGCCATGGAATGTGATTTTGATGTGACGTTATCTCTTTGTTGGCAATTTTGAACAATTATGTGTTGGTTTCTTGCCTTGCAGTTTACCTTGGATTATAGTACGTTCTTTAGTTGATGTTATTCTTTTCGCGTATGATTTTTTGTGTGCTATATACCCTAGTAGCTGGTTTTTATTCTATTATTTTTATGTAATGTTGTGCTATTCTCCATTCGATGAACTACTTACTAATGTCTGTTGTATTGCAACAGCAAGCGCGTCAGCGGATTTGACCAACCACCACAACAAGCTATTCCTATAGTTGCTCCCGGTGCAGCCACAGGTATGTGAAAAACAACAAAGTTTGATGGTTTAATTTGCATTCTTGCATATATTTATCTATAGTGGGACTTTTAAAAGCTGTTCACCAATGGACTTGGTAAGAAGTTACTATGCGGTTTAAAATACGCCGAGTTGGTTTGGCAGGGTGGTTTCGCATATGTGGGCCCAAATCAGCATGGTTTTGCCGTGTTGGCAGCCCCGTGCACACAAAAGGGTGTCTATCTCATTCTCTTGTTTAGAACAGAGGAACAAAAGCAGAAAACAGAGGAGGTACCATGGGAGGCTTAGGTGGAGCTCGGGCACTAGTGGCAAAGGCAACGACAGCGACAGGGGAGGACCAAAAATGGGTTGTGGGGGCCTAGGAGAGTACAAAGGTGGTGGCAGCTTCGTCCGAGGTGTACGGTGGCGTGCTCGCGGCGGTTCATGGCAGCCGAAGATGGGGGAGATAGGGGAGACAATGATGGGGATGACGAGAGGCAAAATGAAGGTGAGCATGAGCTTCAGTGGAGTGAGGGGAACTTACTGAAGTGGATGGTGGAGACGGAGAGGCTACGAGGCGACCTAGCGACGAAGACTGAGGACGACGAGTTGAGCTCCATGACGCGGTGCGCTGAAGGGGAAGGAAGCTCAAATAAGTAGCTGGGGAAGGTAGAGGGAGGTGAGAGGGTCCTCTAGTAGGGAGGAATTGGACCTAAGCTCATTGGATAAAGGATGACGGAGGTGGCGGTGGTGTTTGGCTGGAAGCGAGGAAGACGGCGGCGCACGATGTTCCTGTTAGTGAAACCCAAAATTTGTCGAGGAGAATTGATGGGTAGGTCCTGGAACACGTTTTAACGTGAGCCAAAAGCGGAGGACCTCATCGGGTCTACTGGAACGGGGAGGCAAGGGCGGCGGTCTTGTGAACGTGAGCTCAGGATGGTCGATGGCGCGACCGCCTCTCGCTCGAGATGATGCATGCCGATCGGATGTAACGAGGTCAGCAGAGATACGTTGTAGATGACGCGGGCGTGCAACAGTGGTGGTGAGGACCTGAGGAGCCTTTTCACCCATGCCTTGGCACCCCTCCTTCCCAGCTGGCCTTTTCTCGTGAGGCGCTGCGTCTGCTCAGTGGTGGTGAGCACTTGAGGAGCGTCGTTTGTGGACTGAGATGGAGGCGAAGGCTGTAGGACGACACTGGCGAGGGCCACGGGCTAAGGACCTACTCGGGTGTGGAGCAAGAGGGAGGGAGAGAGAGATGAAGAAAAAGAAGAGAGGGAGTGCTCAAGGAGGAGGAAAGACGATTGAAGGAGGAGGAAAGACGATTGAAGGACTAAGATCTCATGTGGCTAAATCCAATGGTTGTGGTTTGATGGATCTTTTGTGGCTGAATTTGTGTATAAAAGTGTGTGGCTAGAGGACTTGGACTGCCAATGTGGCAAAATCGGGTAAAGTGGCAGCCATGTGGGCAAAACCACCCCAACCAAACCACCTTAGGGTGTATTTTAAACTGGTTTTGAAAGATTATGGGGGTAAAAACCGGTTTTGTAGTTTAGTGGACTTTTCGGAAAGTTTGAGGGGGTAAACTGGACCTATTCCTTAATAGTCATGGCACGGCTTTGTCACGAACTTGTATTTGACAACCAACTTCTCAAATAATTGTTCTCATAAATCCAGTGACGATTTCTTTTTTCAGCAATGTTAGCAGGGTTCCAATTTTCAAATCTCAGTGGCCCCCAGTCATTTATTGAAAATATACTCTTTTTTTTGCCTGGTATTCTCCAGGAAAAGATTGGCAACTGGCCTCTTTCTGGCCTGTCACCATAAATTGGCTGAGCTCTGGGAACCCGCCCCATTCTGAGATATGGAACCCTGCAGTTTAGTACCATTTGATGCCTTGAAGGCATGATAATTGTTGCTATGTGGATGATATTTTCTTACAGAGCAGTGTTGTAATTTGCATTTTATTATACCTGGTAACTGGAACTGAGCGAGATTTTTCTTGTTTGTTGTTCTCGGTGTTTGTTTGTTTGTTGTGTATGCATATGGGTAGGAAAGCAATCTTGGGCCACTTTGTCCAACTGCTGCCAATGGAATGAGCCGACTACTATAGCTTAAATGTACAAGTGAGGAAACAATCTGGTTTGATATCTTGTTCGTCTTTAACTAGCAGCTAGTATTACATTTTGGTAGTTACGTAGTTATTACTTTTAGTCCTTGTCTCCTTTTATGTTATACATTCCTCCACAATTTGGGAAAGTGGACCTACGTTATAGATTCACAATAATGAAGGGATTGTGTCAAAATTTCAATGATAATCACTTCTTATATTTCTAAAAGAAAATTGATCTTTTTTTTCTCATGAATTATCTGTTGATGAATTGCAGGTCTGCTACCCGCCGCAGTCCCCCCTGCTATTCCTGGGATGCTTCCGAACATGTTTAATTTCACTCCAGGACAGGTGACTACTATGTTCCTTTTAAGATTCAGTGTAGCTAATGCTCAAACTATGGATGGTCCATTCTGTCATCACTAGGCAATCTGATTAACTCTGATTTGGAACTTATCTGGTGGTGGCAGAATGAACTGCCTGAGATATATGATACTTTATTTTATATTTTTATTATTCGATGTTTTGTTATTACTTTCTAATTTGAACTTTTATTTGCATCAGTTCAATCCACTTGTTATTCAGCCACAAGCCATGACACAACAGGTATGAGTTGCACGATTTTCCTTGAGTTATCTTTGCTTTGTGATATACATTATCGTTAACCACCCTTTTCTTAGGCTACTCGGCATGCCCGGCGTGTTTATGTCGGTGGACTTCCTCCAACCGCTAATGAGCAGGTAATTATTAGTAACTTATTTTTCCTGATGTGTCTTTCTCCTTTTGTGGTCTGCACTGATTATTTTGGTCTTCTTTTCTGCAGACAGTTGCCATATTCTTCAATCAAGTTATGGCTGCTATTGGAGGAAACACAGCTGGTCCAGGTGATGCTGTCCTTAATGTATACATAAACCATGACAAGAAATTTGCTTTTGTGGAGATGAGGTCTGTGGAGGAAGCAAGCAATGCAATGGCCTTAGATGGCGTAATGTTTGAGGGAGCACCAGTGAAGGTTAGAAGGCCAACAGACTATAATCCTTCCCTGGCAGCTGCACTGGGTCCAAGCCAGCCAAACCCCAATCTCAATCTTGCTGCTGTTGGCTTAACGCCTGGCTCAGCTGGAGGTTTAGAAGGTCCTGACCGCATTTTGTGGGCGGCCTCCCTATTACTTCACAGAGGCTCAAGTGCGGGAGTTGCTTGAATCCTTTGGACCTCTTCGAGGATTTGATCTTGTGAAGGATAGGGAAACTGGTAACTCGAAGGGCTATGCCTTCTGTGTATACCAGGATCTTACCGTCACCGACATTGCCTGTGCTGCTCTTAATGGTATCAAGATGGGAGACAAGACCCTCACTGTTAGGCGAGCAAACCAAGGAACTGCTCAACCTAGGCCAGAGCAAGAAAGCGTCCTGTTGCTGGCACAACAACAGGTGCAAATGCAGGTACAACTCAGTTCTTAAGGACATGATTTTATAAAACGACAATCGGTTTGTATTAGCCCTCCAGTTTCTGACTCTGTTGCTTTCCGAGCAGAGACTCGTGTACCAAGTTGGAGGATCCCTACCGACAAAGGTGGTATGCCTAACCCAGGTGGTTTCCGCAGACGAACTGAGAGAGGATGAGGAATACGAGGACATTGTGGAAGACATGGGGAAGAAGGGCAAATACGGTAAACAGCAAGAAACTCATGGACTTTCTCCATCCCTCTGTTTTGAACTCTTACATACCTGTCTTATCATTGCGTTTGCCTTTGCTCAGTTACTGAACTGGTTTTCTTTTGTGTGTTTCTTTTTGTGTGTCTTTTTTGTAGTCCCACATAATGCCATTGCAGAGTCTTTTATAGTCCGACCTTATGCAAAATTGGCAATCGGGCCTAGCCTAGAGAAGACACACTATTCTTTTCACTTTGATTTGATTGATCATATATTGCTTTATCTTTCTTGTGCATGTAATCACTAACACTTGGACAGGTAACTTGGTGAAAGTTGTAATCCCACGACCCGACCCCAGCGGTGCTCCTGTTGCTGGATTAGGGAAGGTGAGTCCTGATTTTATGCGATTTAACGTTAACTTGGACTCTGCAGAAATGAAAGTATTCTGATTTATGTACATTTTTCTGCATTGCAGGTGTTTTTGGAATACGCAGATGTTGACGGCTCGACCAAGGCGAAGACAGGGATGAACGGGAGGAAGTTTGGCGGGAACCAGGTGGTTGCTGTGTTCTACCCTGAGGACAAGTTTGCTGATGGTGATTACGACGGTTAAAATCAAAATCCTACGAGTTGTAAAGCCCATAAGGCGGATTTTTTTTTTAAAATGTTAGTTTGAGAATCAGATCTAGTTTCCATGTTTAACTACTATATAATGTGGTCGGGAGATTCTCGCAGGACCATCTGTTGGATACATTTGTGTAAAAATCAGATGATACATTGTCTAAGAAGAGTTAGTTCTCTGTTTCTGCGTATTAGGTCTGTATTGTTCGATTTGTGCGGACGCATCCTATGTTCTCAACCTCACGGAGATATAAATTGACACCAATGGAAATTTCAGCTTGTCCCTCCCACGGAGGTATAAAATTATAAATGACAGCAATTGAATTTTCTCAGTAATTCCATGAGGAGGGAGTATTGGATGTTACGCGACCTGGTGTACCTTGCTGACTGCTGCCGTCATCCATATCGACGATTTACGCTACAAAAGATGCAAACAAATCGCGTTACAAAAGATAGAAAGATTCATCGAATAAGAAACCGGAAAGAGACAGCAGCAATAATTTCTCGGGCTAGTAGGTTTGATGTTTCATGGTAGTAAGTGAGGGTAGTTGTTTGGCTAGACTGTGTCACTTGACCATGTTAATGATGGCGTACTATACAATTGGAGTGTCAAGAATGCGAAATGTACATTTCCCAGCATTATTACATGGAAGGCACTTGTGGGAGTGACGTATTGGACCAACACTCCGAACGCTTCCCGTGATTTCAATATCATCGGTGAGCTCCAGGGATTGTTTTCCGGCCATACCGGTTCTGCCGGCCACAACCGGTAGAACTATAAACCGATATTGAAAATTTCAATTTGGATGAATTTTGTTAAAAAAAATAATTCAAATTTGCTTGAGTTTTATTCAAATTTGTTTTTTTTTAAAAAAAATCAAAATCCAAAAATGCATATTATTTAAAAAGAATTTCGGCAGAAATTAGCCGTTACTCGCTGGAGTCTTGCGGTTGGTGATGTCATTTAAAAAGATGTTACGCGACATGGCTCACCAAGCCTCTTGGGAGGGTCAATTTTCTTGGTTTATTTCTCACGCAATGCCATACCAACCTGAGGGGTTGGGATACAAATTTATAGGCTGCTATCCAGCCAAGCATATGCTAAGATACTAGTCCTAAGATGCCAGCCAAAAGCTGTCCTAAAGCTAGTCTAAGATGCTAGTCTAAAGTCATCCTAAAGCTAGTCTAAGATGCTAGTATAAAGTCGTCCTAAAGCTCAAGATGCTAGTTTAAAGTCTTGTCAGACAAGAACCATGTGCCCACCCCACAAAGACCACTGAGGACTTATTAATCATTCTCCTCTAAGTCTTGTGCGTCGTCTTGTGGGAGAGTTGAACATCCGATCCTAGAGCAGAGCTCGAGGAATTTGACCTCCCAAGAGGCTTGGTGAGCGTGTCCGCAAGTCGATCCGTGGTGTTGATGTAGCTCGCCTTGATGTCGCCTTCATCCAAGCGACCTCTGATGAAGTGGTACTTCACCCGGATGTGCTTGCTCTGCTCGTGGAAAACGGGTTCTTTGCGAGCCGAGTGGACTTTGTGTCCACCCCGAGCGCCACCGCTTGATGTCTGCCGAGGAGATCACCAAGCAATGAGCGAGCGAAGCGCTTGAGTCGGCGGTGGAAGCCGCTATGTACTCGGCCTCACACCGACAGGCCACCACTGGCCGCTTGATCGACCGCCAGTTAACGAGGCACTTGCCGAGGAAGAAGAGAATCCCGCTTGTGCTCTTGCTTGTGTCGATGTCGCTGCGTGGTCGTTGTCGTCATGCACCGGCGAAGTGAGCCACGCCGGACACCTCGGGTAGTGCAAGCCGTGTCGGAGGTGCCCGCAACGTAGCGGAGGATCCTCTTCACGGCCGCCGATGCTCTCGCCGTCGGCCATTTGCATGAACCGACCGACGTGGCGACGGCGAACGCCAAATCAACGCTGCGTGTGGACGAGGTAGCGAAGGTCGCCCATGATGCGCCGCAGATCGCGTCAAGGCCCACCTCCTCCGCCGTACTCTCACGACTCGGCTTGACCTCTCCTCCATAGGAGTGTGGGTGGGTTGCGATCGGTGAGCCCGCCACTTCGACGGTGCGCTTGGCGTGGCGGTCGGCGAAGGGAGATCTGGGAGGTGTCCCGTGGACCTCAATCCCGAGTAGAAGGAGAGGAGCCCTAAGTCGCTCATCCGAAGGCGGTCTTCATCTCCGTCTTGAACGCCGACCTCGGCCTCCTTGGAGCCGGTCATCACTGTGTCGTCGACGAGGCGCCACCGCCAGGCGTTGCCGCTTTGTTCGGCGCAGTGAGACCGCTGACCTGCGTGTGCGCTCTGCATTGGAACCCCATTTGCTTGAGGGTGGAGTCCGGCTTAGCGTTCCAGGCTCGTGGTGCCCGCCGCAAGCCATAGGGCCTTACGCAGCGGAGAACCTGCCCTCCTTGCCGGGATGACGAATCCGGTGGTCGACGGACGAGGCCTCCTCCTTCAAGTCGCCGTTGAGGAAGGCGGACTTGACGCCCATGTGATGGACACGCCAATCCTCTGGGCCGCAAGTGCGAGGAGAAGACGAATGGACTCCATGCGCGCGACAGGTGCGGCGCCATCGGTCGACCCCTCCGCCGCGACGAAGCCTCGTGCCACCAAGTGAGCCTTGTGCTTGACGATGGCGCCGGCCATCCCGCCGACTTGAACACCCACTTAAGGGTGATCGCGCGGTGGCCGGGGAAGATCCGCCGCCCCACGTCCGGTTCCGCCGACGGCGCCCATCTCTCGCTTCATCGCGACCGCCACGCCGCGTCTCCTCCGCCTCGGTGAAGGAGCGGGCTCGCCGTCGTTACGCCAAGTGCGGCTCCGCCTCAAGTCGTCGGCGCCCGATCCGAGGATGGGCGGCTCGCGAGGATGTTGTCCATGGTACGATAAGCGCAGAGGCTCGTCGTCGTGGTAGGCGTCGACGCGGTCCTCGTGAGAGGCCGAGAAGCGAACTCCACCATGCGCCGCTCGTCATGGACCGGTTATTGGGGCCGATCCGGTGGTGTGGCCTCCGGCAGGAGAGAGTGGTGGCCGGTGCGGGAGGCGTGGAGTGGCGGTGGTGAAGAGGGGCGTGGCGTGCGAAGGTGGTGGAGCACTCGCCGAGCCGGTGGCGAGCAAGGTGTCGAGGTGGACGAGCTCGGTGGAGACGAGCCGCTAGCTCCCGGCTCTCTCGAAGTGGGCGAGTCGACAACAAAGTCCCCGAGAGTCGAAGTCGAACCGCCGCCCACCGCCTTGTCCCACGGCCCTCGCGCGCCGCCGAACACAACGCCACGCGAGATGCGGGCCGCGGTGACAGGTCGAGGATGCGGTAGGCCTTCGAGCCTCGCGTGAGCCGATGAACACTCCCGAGTGCTCTGTCGTCGAGCTTATCGATGTGACCAAGCTCCTTGGCGAACGCGAGGAGCCAAGACCCGCAAGTGGGAGTCCGCCGCTTGCCTCCATGCCAAGCCTCGTATGGCGCCCTGCCGCCGAGCGCCTTGGTAGGCGAAGCGGTTGAGGATGTAGACGGCCGTCACCACCGCCTCTCCCGAAGACACGGCATCCCCTCGCTGAGGAGGGCCCGAGCCATCCCCGGCCGTCTCGGTTGCGCCGCCGACGACACCGCTCTGCTGCCAGGTCTGACGGGCGCGGAGTAGTGGCGCTGAATGCCCTCATCGGTAAGACGACGACGAATTCAGACCGTGAATTCGCCGCCGTTGTGCACCGCGCAAGAAGACGCGCAGCTTGCGGCCGCACTCCGCCTCCGCAGCAGCCTGCGTGCGCCTGATGGCGTCCGCAGCCTCTCCCTTGCTGCCGAGGACCATCACCCACATGTAGCGGAAGAGATCGTCGACGAGCAGCAGGAAGTAGCGTCGTCCTCCCGGTGTGGCCGGTGTCACCGGGCCACACAAGTCCCCATGCACGAGCTCGAGCCTCTCCTTGGCTCGGAAACTCGCCCGCTGGGGAAAGGTGAGTCGCCTCTGCTTTGTCAACATGTAGACGTCGCAGAACTGCTCCACATGGTCAAGGCACGGCAGGCCTCGCACCATTTCGCGGGCACCGAGCCGCCTGTGGCTTGAAGTGAAGGTGCCCAAAGCGCTCGTGCCACTGCCACGCCTCGTCGTCCCGACGAGCAGCGAGACAGAGGGGTTGTGCCACCGGCATGTAAAGAATGTAGAGTCGATTTGCGCCTCTGGTTACCTTGGCAAGAAGGCGGCGGTGAAGATCCCAAATCTGCAGCACCCCGTGCTCGATCTCGACACGCGAGCCGTTCTCATCCAGCTGTCCCAAGCTGATGATGGAGTTCCGCAGGTCAGGGATGTAGTAGACGCCGGTGAGTAGCCTGTGCTCACCAGACACGGTTGTGAAGATGACGGAGCCGACGCCTTTGATTTCCACGCCGGAGGCGTCCCCAAACTTGACGGAGCCTCGGACGCTAGAGTCAAACTCGGCGAAGAACTCCCGTCGACCGATCATGTGATGGGTGGCGCCGGTGTCGAGGCACCACCCGTCAGTCTTGTCGTTGCCAGAGCCGTAGCCGAGGAGGGCATGTGCTTTTGGCTCGTCAAGGTGGAGTAGAGCCACTGTGGCCGGTGCCGCTGGAGGTAGTTCGATGCTCGCATGAGCAATGAACAGAGCCGGCTGCTCCTCCTCCTCCTCTGCGCGACGTGGGCTGGCGGCGTCGTGGTATCGACAATCCTCGCCCAATGACCAAGCTTGCCGCAGATTGTGGCAAGAGTCGTCTTGTCGGCTTTGCTTGCCGGTAGCGCCGCCTGGCGCCTCCACGGTCATCACCCTCGGCACGTCCTCGCGCTTCTGCCTGGGCGTCTTTGCGCGGTTTGCCGCGCTTGCCACGCTTGCGATCGCCTGTCGTGGAAGAAGGCTCCCCCTTCTTTCTGTCACCTTGGCCGACACTGCTCCCGAGTGAGGAGGAGCTTCCCGCCAATGGTGACGGGTCCCGAGAGGCACCGTGGCTCATCGTATCCAACGACCTTGAGGCGACCCTAACTCCTCGATCGTCATCGTGGAGGTCCAGCGAGAGACTCGATCGAGCGAGCCGCCCGCTTGTACTTCTCGGGGCCTTGCGGAAGAGCTTTTACACAGCTCTCTCCTCGCTGTAGGTGTCGTCGCCGAACTGCACCAGCTTCTGCAACTGAGTGTTGAGACGGAGAGCAAAGTCATCCACGTCCTCACCTGGCTTGAAGGCCAGGTGCTCCCACTCCGTCGCGGCCGCAATGTAGACTTGCGAGCGCGGTCGGCCGCCGATCGTCGTCGCGGCGATGGCGTCCCAAGCCTCTTTGGCGATCCGCTTGTTGGTAGCGAGAAGCGCATCTCGGCGGATCTGCGGCGATGAGAGCATCGGCGCCGTCGATCCTGGTCGTAGTCGACATCGCCGTGCGGACTACATCCCACATATGCCGCACCGAGTTTTACCTCATCACCGCAGACCCACTCGACATAGTTGGTCTTGGTGAGGGTAGGCCACCGCCGCCGGGCCGACGCCCTCGACGACACCGGTACTCGTGGTGACCACGGTCGCACCGGGAGAGAGAGCGCGTCGCTGTGAAGGCCGCGCTCTCCGTCGACCGACGCCGCCGCGTCGCCGCGCCTCCTCCAGGCGCCCATCGCTGTCGACGATCAAATCGCCGATCTTATGAATATATAAATGAAAAGAGGAAAAATGTGCGTGACTTCTGGGAGTGGATCTAACTTGATCTTTATTGCTATGAACTCACAATTACAAACACTGGGAGTATCTAAAAACACAACACTTTACTATATCTTGCTTGATGTCTTCGCCTTCTTTGCCTATCTTTGCACCCGTGTCCTCTGTCTCCTTGTCCGTCCTTCTATGACCCTCCTTAAATAGTTGATGAAGCGGTGACAGTTATCCCACGAAGAGATATCCGTTAGGGAGCGACGCGCTTGGTCGGGAAGAGACGGCAGTTTGGCGGTTCCACTAACTGTAAAGGTGGTTGGTGAAAACGTCAACTGTTCTGCGGTTAATGATTTAGGAGACGTTAAATCATCAGCCGTAATAGTGTTGCATTATGTGGAATATGAAACACGTGGTTCATTCATCACATAGTGAGTGGCGTGGTCGGAGACTTTGACCTAAACGCCAGTTCATAGCTTTTACGAGCACTTACCTGGTCGTGGACTAGGCTTAGAACTTTGTCCGACCAGGGTATTTATTATATAACCATAATACCTACGACCGATTAGGTCGGTGGTCTTAAATTACGACCACGAAGACGTATGGTCTTTATCATATATTAAGATAATATATGAATATTTTAATCCTCAACAGCGCGTCGCGCTTTACTGGCCGCCGCGCGCTTCGTGGCGTCTTGCGGCGCGCTTCATCGCGCTTCGCCGCTCGCTGCCGCCTCCTCTCCAGCCGCTCAAGGTCCGCGTCGTATTTATCATCACGGATATGGAGCTGCATTCTTGCGCGCAGAACCTTGACCTCCGCCGCCGCCACCTTTGCATCTGCCGCCGCCGCTTCCACCTCCGCTCTGTTCTGCCCGCTCGCCGCATTGCCGACCTTGACGCCTTTTTCGCGCAGCTGTCTGCCGCCGCTGCCAGATCGCCTGCTCTGCCATGGCGAAGCTCGGCCGTCACGACGCCTGCGTGCTCGAGGCGATCGAAGGCCGAGATCGCGCCGCGGACATGGCGCTCATGGGCTGTCGCGAGAGAGGGCTACCGACGAGTGCCGCCCGTCTCCGGAGAGGAGTGGAGGGGACACCGAGCCTCTCTTTGCACGGTGAAATTTCTTGCGAGGTGAGACGGAGATGAGTAGGAGATGCTCGTGCTCTGAGGATAGTATAGCTCGATACCACTTGTTACTCACCGAGTCTTCTTTGTTGGTGATAGCAAGATCCTTACTCTCATGGAGAGGATGACACTTGGAGATGGGGCAATTTTCTTGGTTTATTTCTCACGCAATGTCATACCAACATGAGGGGTTGGGATACAAATTTATAGGCTGCTACCCAGCCAAGCATATGCTAAGATGCTAGTCCTAAGATGCCAGTCAAAAGCTGTCCTAAAGTTAGTCTAAGATGCTAGTCTAAAGCTGTCCTAAAGCTCAAGATGCTAGTTTAAAGCTGCTGTACAAGAACCATATGCCCACCCCACAAAGACCACAGTACAGGGACTTATTCATCATTCTCCCCCTAAGTCTTGTGCGTCGTTTTGTGGGAGTGTTGAACCATCCCGATCCTAGAGCAGAGCTCGAGGAATTTGACCCTCCCAAGAGGCTTGGTGAGCAGGTCCGCAAGCTGATTCATGGTGTTGATGTAGCTCGCCTTGATGCTGCCATCATCCAAACAGCCTCGGATGAAGTGGTACTTCACCCGAATGTGCTTGCTCCGTTCGTGAAAAACAGGGTTCTTTGCCAGAGCCAGAGCGGATTTCTGACAAACCGGACTCACCGGCCACCCCGTTTTAAAAAATATTCCGGTTAAAAAACCCTGGTGCGCTCACTTTGCGCTCGAGGAGTGCATACATAAAGCCCGCTGCGCATGCAGCTCCCTGGCCCTCAGCATGCTTCTCTTTCATGTCGCTGATGCAGACCAGCCATTTCCAAGAGCAAAGCACCCGCTACAAACGGCGCCATCGCCGGTGGACCTTAGAAAAGAGGCAGAAAGATGGACACAAGCGCTATCTATACCACGTTGATCTATTCCCGTTGCCGCTCATTCCCATCGTGACATTGGTCATCGTAATATATTTCTAGCTGTTTCTTTTAGGTTAAGGTCGCAAGGGGAAGGGAAAATAAGAGGAAACAATCCAGATGAATCACTACGCAGACAAATATATAGACTTGCAAAGCGAGGAGAAGCCGTCGCCAAACATCGAGAAATAATGATGTCTGCAGGCTAGTGGGTGCGATTTTTATGTCAACTAAGTACATAACAGTACATGTTCGACAAGGAGCGTGTACTGTAAAATTTGAGCACCAACATTGGAGATGACGTACTTTAATTCCCTGTATTAATAAACAGAGAAGGCACTTTGACATTCTGAATTGTGATATTTATTAGCACGAAAATATGGATGCTGATGCGAGGGCATTGCCAACTGCGTTTTTAGTAACTGTGGGCCGGTGTTGCAAGCAATGGACAAACGTGTGATTAAGCACAAACATTGCCCCTCTTGGCATTTCGATTTGGTTAGGAGTGTCTCAGAGTATGTACAATATATAGTGTGACATCAGCTGTCTGTAAGTTTTATCACGTATGACACGAGATTATGTATATGAGAAAAAGGTAACATAGAGAATTAGATCGTCTCTGTGTAGTAGTCGACTGTAACACGAGAAATAAAACACATTGCACTTAAAAAAAACTGTCTATAAAGATAAATGATAACTGTGTGAAGTCACCTATGATGCACGGACACAGATACGTCGACACGACACGGACACGGGAATTCGCCATTTTCCCAAAAATACCGATACGGCGACACGGCTATATATATTTAAATAATAAGAATTAATTACACATATGTATTATTTTTTATGTTTCTTCATGCTTGTCAAACTGAAATATTGTAAAGTGTAAAGTAAACTCGTAATATGTACCTCGCAAACATGACCCTCGCCTCTTCATTCTTCTTGCAGTCAATCCATGACATGTCCAATTGTTCATATGAATACCATTTCCAGAAATCAGAATTTCATTAACCTGGAAAAAGAAGTAATATGATCAGCAAGAGTTGCAAGACTATAAAGATAACATATATACTTAATTCTTGAACAATCAAAGCAATAGAGTAACAACAATTGATGAGCGATAAAAATTAACAAGTAGCCAAGTTCAAACATAGAAACAAGCAATCAGTGCATCATCAAATCACTACAATCAGCCAATCATCAATTTACAAATTACAATTCCATACATCTAATTGAATCATGCCTCATTGCATCAGTGCATCATCAAATCACTACCATCAGCCAATCATCAATTTACAAACTGCAATTGCAAACATCTAATTGAATCATGCCTCGTTGCATCAGTGCATCATCAAATCACTACATTCAGTTATTCATTTATGTTACTACAATACTACTTACTGGAAGGGAAGAGCACTGCATCAGTGCTGAAGAATACACTTAGACCAGACACTTACGTTACTGCCTTACTGGGAGAGGGAGGAGGTGCTGGAGGCCTGGAGCCGGCGGCGCAGCTCGAGGGAGCAGCTTCTGGAGGCTTGGAGCCGGAGGCGCGGCGCGGGAGGAGGTGTGGGAGGCCTGGAGCCGACGGCGCAGCGCGAGGGAGGAGGCGTTGGAGGCCTAGAGCCGGCGGCGCGGCGCGAGGCAGCAGCTTCTGGAGGCTTGGAGCAGGAGGCGCTTGTGGAGGAGGAGTGTGAGAGGCCTAGAGCCGATGGCGCAGCGCAAGGGAGGAGGTGCGGGAGCCGGCAGAGGTGTTGCACGGCGCGAGGAAGGAGATGCTCGAGGTGTGGCGGCGCGGTGCGAGGGAGGAGGTGCTCGAGGGAGGGGCGGGAGAGCAACTTCTGGAGGCTTGGAGCCGGCGACGCAACATGGGAGGAGGTGCGGAGGCACGGAGCTGCTGGCAAAGACGAGGAGGAGGCGTTGGGGGCCTTAAGGCCGGCAGCGCGAGAGGGAGGAGGTGGGGTGGGGCGGCACGAGGGAGGAGGTGCTCGAGGGAGGGGCGGCGCGAGGGAGGCGTTGCGCGAGGAGGGCGATGGGGGTCTGGGGGAGGCGGCGTGCGAGAGTAGAGGAAATAGGGTTTCGTTCGTGGGCTGTGTCATGGGCCGTGTCGGACACGTGGTCACACCGTGTCCGGCACGTGTCGGGAATTTCAAAAATTAAAATTCATTTTAAAATGAGCCGACACGCCGTCGACGTGTCCGTGCCGTATCCGTGTCGGACACGGTATCCAACACAGATACGGCAGTAAAGCGAAGTGTCCGTGCTTCAGAGGAAGTCACGTCTCGCCGCCGCAGGCGGGGCCAACGCTATGCCGTCCGCCAGCTGAGATGGTGGCTTTAACGACTACGACCGCGCTGGCGACCAAGCGCGTACGTTTCTCCGATTCTCTTTCGCGTGGTCGATGCTATCCTCCTCTCGGGATGACCTTCGCAGTCGGCTGGTGTTTCTCCTGACACCGCTCATCGGCGTGATAGCAAGCCTTCTCTTTTAGCGTAGGTTAAAGACAGAAGCGGCCGAGGAGAGGGAAAAGAGAATAAAGATGGGGTATTGGATCATTTTCAGCTAATTGAAGTAGTGTTCTATTAATGATGCTACTCGATCCTTGTACGATACGGATCAGATTGATAGCATGTTGTTTCTCGCAGGTTAAGCCGGGAAATGGGAGGGAAAAAGGCCAATTCCCATGGGACGGCGTCGATCATACAGCTATAAATACACGTCGTTTAAGTACATGAAGCAGTACCAATGCTCCAGGCTGGTAGGTGCGATGTTTAAGTACAAGCAATTAAGTTTGGATAGGTCTTCCTCTGGAGTGTGTTGCGGGTAGCACTAGACAATTTGAATACCGAATTGTGAAACGTACACAATGAATACCCCAGTTGCTAAAGGAGAAAGCATCGGTGGACGGTGGCCTCAAGTGTCCAATAAACCGGCAGTTGATGCGTGCGGGTGTAGCTTGTTACATGATCGATGTGCTCGTATTTCCTACTTGGTTTCTTTTCTTTGTCACCTGTGATGAGCTGCGGTTGTGACACCGTGCCCAAGTGTTTGTGAAGCCATTTATTTATGTGTGCGACTAATAACATGAGATTGGAAACGAAAACAATCATGATTAATCCATGTATTTTATGATCTCATCGAAGGAAAAACACTTAATTAGATAAAAATGACTTTTAGCCTCTGAAAAATCTGGCTGCTTCAGATGTATTTTATTGCTTCAGATGATGCTCAAGACATGGCCAATGTGACAGAGGAGAGGATTAAAACGGCAGAAGCAGCTAGAAGCAGAAAGGGTCACAACTCTTGCCGCAAGAACCGCAGAGATGTTCTGAAAAAAAAAGAACTGCGCAAGAGAGATTATGTACGTAATGGATGCACTGCTGATAATTTATGTAATGGATGAATTGCTGATAATTTATGTAATGGATGCACTGCTGGCTCGTAAAATCTGACGGCTAGCTGGCCTGTTGGCCGTTGCCGTCGTCCTCCTCCGATGCAGTCATCAAAACATCCTTTTACGGCACAGCCTGAGATTGCACACTTACACCGAAGAAGATCTCAGCTGTGCAACCAACTTCCCATTCATCACACCGCAGCCCAGTGATGAAGCCCCTGACACTCAATCGGCTTCTCTTTTATGTGCCTGATGCTACGTCCACGACCTAACACGTCGCAGCACACGGCGCCATTGCTAATGGCCCTTAGAAAGCACCAGGAAGGATGGACACTCTTGCCATCTGCAGCGAAGTGTTCTATTCCTGTTGCCGCTCATTCCCATCCCATCGCGGAACTTGCCAGCGTAATGTATTTCTAGTTGTTTCTTTTTGGTTACGCGCATATATAGGAGAATGGAAAATACAAGGACATAAACCAGACGAATCACTATGCAGACAAATATATAGACATGCAGAGCGAGCAGAAGAAGCCAGTAGGAGAGAAATAATGATGGGTGGTGGTCTGGTGGGTGCAGGCTAGTAGGTGTGGTGTTTCAGTACAGCTAAGTAAATAAGAGTACATGTTCAACGAAGAGCATGTACTGTAAAATGCGAGTGCCAAAATGAGAGATGACCTACTTTAATTTCCTGTATTGATACACAGAGAAGTCACTTTAACACTCTGAATTGCGATGTGCTGAGTTTAAATATGATACGAATTGAGTTTTGTACTCTAATTTATAATTCTACTTTTATACATATCTTTCGTATAATTACTATAAATATATCATAGTAAGAACTTTATTATAAACATCTCTTCGTATAATGATATTACCTTCGTGCATCTGTACGTAAAATTTGTATGTCCCACTCTCCAATTCCTATTTTCTGCACATTATTATCACCAGAGAGGATGAAAGCGGCAGAAACAGCTATGGAAGCCGAAAGGGTTGCAGCACCTGCATGGACGCAGTGCTGGCTCGGAAATCCGGTGGCTTGCTTTCAGTCAGGTATGGAACGATTACTAAATCAACACGCTGCGCGAGGCAGTCATGTAGTATACATTCCAAACCTCTGATCTTGCAAGCTCCATCCTTCTGCCTTTCTGAGCACCTCTGCGAGTGCCAGAAAGGGCTCTCTCGTCTACCAGAGGGCCTTCAATTATCAACTGCCGTTCGATGAGCGTCAAGGATAGTGCTCCATTCCTGATGTCGCTCATTCTCATGGCAGTGCCAATCAGCATGATAGCAAGCTCAACGGCAAAGTGCTCTATTCCTAATGCCCCTCGTTCCTACTGCGACGCTAATTAATTAATTAGCTTCGTTTTTTTCTTTCTTTCTTTCAGCTAGGTTACGCGTGGAGGTAGGAAGAAGAAGAACAAAAGAGGCTGCTCGGATCGAACCATGTTGACAAATATATGGAGAGGTGACGAAGCCAGGAAGCAACAACTCTGTGCTAAGGCTGGTAGGTTCGATGTATAATTACAGCTAATAAATGGGGCTAATGTTAGATACAACAAGGCAAATAACAAAGATAACCAAAAACACGAGACACATATTTTAACATAGAAAACCCTACGAGGAAATACCATGGGCATACAACCGGCGATAATCATTATACGAAGAAAGTTACAAAGTAGGAGATTTTTCAATAAGTCATCAGCTCAATCCTATTCGTCTATAAAAGTATATATAAGGGGGTACAAAACAACGTGGAGCCGAAGACGGAAATAAATTCAAAAAGATGTCCCTCCGCTGCCACAAACCATCATTTCATCATTATCAACATCATCATCAAATAAAATTCGGATCACATAATCAGCAGCTAGTTGGAGTGTGTTATTGTGACACTTACTATATATGCAATGCAACTAAAAAAGTACTGTATGCAATGTGAGTACCAGCGTGCAAAATGTACATACTAATATCCAGCGACCAATGTTGCTACTTTTAATAAGGATGAGCGACACTTGTGACACGGTGCCAATGTTTTTTTTTGTGTGAGGGGTATGCTTCGGGACATCTTTTTTTAAGTTTACGAATCTTAAAGCAAATTAGTTAATAATAGGTGGTGAAAAATTTGTATAGCCTAAAAAAATCAAATCAATGATTTACCCCTACCTAATATTCAAGTTTATATTTATATGTAAGCTAAATTTGATTTATTTTTTATACGTTGGTGCAGATTTGCAATCACCTAATATTAACTACTTTATTTAGAATTCGTAAACTTTTATAAAAGAGGTGTACTTAAGCAAACACCGGTTTGTAAAGCCATTATCCATGTGTGACAATGGTAAGCATATGAAACAACAATTTTTTTCAGTTGGAACAAGAGTAGGGTTTAATTTCGGGTGATGTCTTTTTAAAGCAGTACATCACAACTTATTATAAAGGTCATTTTGGACCTCCTGATACCAACCATTTTTCCATGGTTGAGAGTATCACAGAGGATATACCTCAAGTTTCTGACTTAGAAAATGACAATTTTACTGCTGAGTTTACTGAAAAGGAAGTAAAATATACATTTTTTAATGGAGCATAATAAAGCTCCGGGTCTAGATAGATTTCCTCCTGAATTTTATCAAGTTTTTTAGAATATTATTAAAAATGACTGGATGACTCTTTTTTGAGATATTCATAGAGGCAATTTACCTCTTTTTAGACTCAATTTTGGTGTTATTTCTTTACCCCCCCCAAAAGAAGATACACAACAAATTCAACAATATAGGCCGATTTGCCTATTAAATGTGAGTTTGAAAATATTTATGAAGGTAGGTACTAATAGTATTATGGGTATTGCTCAAAAGGTTGTTCGTCCATCTCAAACGACTTTTATGCCAGAGAGAAATATCATGGAAGGGGTAGTTGTTTTACATAAAACAATCAACGAGCTTCATAAGAAGAAATTAGATGTAATCATTTTTAAGATTGATTTTGAAAAAGCTTATGACAAGGTCAAATGACCTTTTTCTGCAACAAACTCTTAGAATGAAGGGTTTCTCTCCAAGTTGGTGTGTTTGGATTGAAAATTTTGTTGCAGGGAGCAGTGTGGGGATTAAGATTAACGATAGTATTGTGCCTTATTTCCAAACCAAGAAAGGGCTTAGGCAGGGAGACCCTCTGTCTCTAATTTTTTTAAAAAAATATTGTTGCGGATATGTTAGCCATTGTTATTGGAAGGGCTAAGAATGAGGGTCAAGTCAATGGGATAGTACTGCTTTTGGTTGATGATGGTCTTTCTATCCTTCAATATGCTGATGATACTATTCTTTTCATGGATCACAATTTTGATCAAGCAAAAAATTTGAAGCTTATTCTTTGTATGTTTGAGCAGCTTTCTGGTTCAAAGATAAATTTTCATAAAAGTCAGTTTTTTTGTTTTGGAGAAGAATTTTTTTTTGAATCCCAATACTTAGAGATATTTGGATGTGAGAGGGGTTGTTTTCCCTTTAAATATTTGGGTATTTCGATTCATTTTAGAAGACTACAAAATAATGAATGGACAGGTTTGGAAGATAGCTTCGAAAAAATGTTGAGCAATTGGAAAGGGAAAAATTTATCTACTGGTAGTAGAGTGGTACTTATAAATTCGATTTTGATCAGCCTTCCTATGTTTATGCTTTCTTTCTTTGAGGTACCCAAGGGGATCCTTAAAAGACATGATTTTTTAAGGTCCATATTTTATTGGCAGAGTGACAACTATAAACATAAATATAGGTTGGCTAAATGGAATATTCTTTGTAGGCCCAATGACCAAGGTGGTATGGGAATTCAGAACCTCACGATAAAAAAAGCTCCTTTTGGCTAAATGGTTGTCGGACCCGGATTTTCTAATCCGAATCCTCTGCGAATAACTGTGCTATTCCCTGGATCAGTAGATAGCACTCACAGATACATCACTGAATCATTTCATACAATGGCGTAAAACCATACCATTCATTAATTTAACACATCAGAGTTTACATAGACCGCATCGGGTCAAGTTTTACAATAAGGCCGGACAGGCCAAATGATTACATCAAAAGTAGCGGAAGCGACAACGGAAGCAAAAAGGGGAGGACACATCTCTCCACAGGCAAGTGACTGGGGAAACCTGTGTACATCCGATATTACCCGAAAACTCAGATAATATAGGACGCACCTAGGTACCAGCGGAGTCAGCTAGACTGGGGCGAGACTAGAACAACTAAAGACTAAACTACGCTTCAAGAACTCTTGGGTCTTCAGGCATCTGGTTCCTCGTAGTGGTCGTCATCTCCAAAATTTCCTGCTTCTGAGGGTTTGGGGAAAAGAGCGAGAATGAGCACAACTACCGTGCTCGCGAGCCAACACACAGTATGCAATAGTATACATGCAAGGCTTAACAAGGATGGCTCAGGTTCTTTTATTTGCTAAAGCAACATTTTCAATTATCATAATTACAAAGTCCTATGACATAGCATTTTTAACAGATTTCATTTTCATTTAAAGAGATTAAGTGCAATATTAAATAACAGCGAAGGTTACCTCCACCTTATGCTAAATTTTGATAACGGTTACGTCCACCGATTATCAACACTGAGTAAGGCTACCCAGGAAAATTCAAAACAAGGGCTAGATGAACCCAACACATTTCCATTCCACCCACAAAGATTTTTGAAATAGAACTAACTCAGGTTAAGTTCCCATGTCTGCCTTTGACCGAAGGCGCGGCTGTTTAAACAGTTTAGACTCTGCAGAGGTTGTACACTGTACCCACAAGAGATAATCATACTCGTTACTCCACATGATTCCTTAGTCATGTAGTTGAGCGATCATCACAGTAACGTTTCAAACTACCTTGCCCCTTCCGTCATCTCACCCCTATGGCCAATTCCATAAGTTGTGCGGGATGTTTACCCCAACGACTAGCAAAGCGGGCCCCGGCCCCAGAGAATAGCGTAGCGGGCAACTTCACCGTGTTCGGTGTCCCATTCAAGCCAGCATACGTCCTGCCGCTTGCACACTTCTAAACACCGGTTGTGGGATGACATTCAGGGTTCAATAGTTTTACTAGGCCAAGTTGCACTTTGCAGACTTGCGGTTGTACTTGTTTTACACAGGAGGTCATGACAAGATTAAGTCCTTAATTCATCTGGACGGTTCATACCACATACCAACCATTCTCGTGCTACGTCCGCACCCACCATTCTTTCCATCCGTCCAGATGGGGTACTAGCAAGTTGTTTAGGGTTTTAGGAAGAAAAACCAATTAACGCAACACATCAGTCATCTACATCCAATGACTGCCCAAAACCATTTTTCATGTTTAAAGGATGATGATCGGGACATTTATTGTCCCGGTACTTAAGCAAGACTAGCATGTCGCTTAAGTACAACCTATACTAGTATTACCATATAATTACTAGGGTGACAAGGAATACTGGATTCAATTATCAAAGGATGGCTTAATAAGTAATTAATCAACAAATGGGTATTTAACTACCTTAAGCTTTAACATATCATTGTTTACAAAATTAAAGCATGCAACTTTGTTATTTTAAATAAACATAGTTTGCATAAAATGTAGGTTCGGAATGATCAAAGCATTGACTACTTTGGGTCGATTATCATGCCTTGATCTTACTCGGGGCCTTCTCGCGAGGTATTGAAATTCCGGATCTTCGTCTTTATCCAAATCTTGATCCTGCTTGAGTCGATGCTTCTTCTGGACTCTGACTCCTAATTATACGATACAAGCAAGACAACAAATAAATCCGAAGAACTTCCAAAATACCAAATATAAACAAAGCACTTTAAATGAGTTTTGCGATGAAGAGCTGGAGAGACAAGATTCAGCGAGGCGGGAATGTTTGACGAGGTCAAACGATCAGCTGAGTACACGAGACAAGGGCGGAGATACTCTGCTGAAGGAAAACAAAAGGGGAGACAAGGTCGAATGAACTATCTCGAGGATACTTCACTTGGATGCATTGAGCGGGCAAGATTAGGATACGATAAAGTGGTCGGGCTTTTAAAGCAGCAAACAACACATTTTAACAAAGACGACTTTTGAACAGGGATAAAAGGAATAAACAATATTTAGACCGACGAATATTGGAAAGGATTACAAGATCAATAATTAGGTTTTCAAAGTAAGCTGTCGAGATTAACAGGTTAATCGCGAATAGCCTTCCAAAATATTTTGAGAAGATGCAAGTTTATTTTAAAGCATTTTACACCACGCAAGGAATTTGAATAAATACTTTAATTAAAATAGACACGATTGCAGAGACGATTACGAAGGTCATTTGCATAACCTCGATTTCCCGAGATTTTGCAAATTGCGCTCTTAATCGATAGCTCTCAACTAAAATCGAAATGGATAATTCTACTAGTACTTGTCGATCGACGAGTTAACCACTAATAACGGTTAATCGATTTCAACACAAGTCGTAGTACAATGATCGAGAGCAAATACTTTGGAAACATTTTCGCCAAAAAGGAAAACTACTAGTCGCTCGAGTCAAACAAGACAATACATACACAAATGCCATACAAAACACAATCGATAAACAACAGCTTCCCAGTACACAAATCGATACTCAATCTTTCTCAACATAAACTCAACTACTGCTCCATAACTACCACACAACACACACAACCTATTCGCAATATCGACATACCAATTCCAATACACAAAATATTCATACACAATAGCGACATACAAAAGCATACACACATATATTCATACACCGACAAATCGTTCCAATGCACAACACAAAACAAGCATTCTTTGCTCCACTTTCTTTGCTCTGCTATTCGAGAAGAGAGAGAGAGAGAGAGAGAACAGAGAGAACAGAGAGAGAGGCGGTAGGGTCTTTGGTGGATCTTTGGTGGCCGGTTCGGCCAAGGGAAGGGGGCGGTCGGACCGGGAGAGAGAAGAAGGGGCGGCGTCGGCTCCTGCCGGCGTGAGGAAGATGGCGGCGAGACGACACCTGGTGGGAGACAATGCGCAGCGGCCTGCAGAGCGAGGAGTGAGCGAGTGGCGTCGACGCCGGAGGGAGAAGAGGGAGAGGGAGGAGCTGACGGCACGGGAGCTCACCGGGTCGGCCGAGGCGGGGAAGCGGAGAGACGACGTAGCAGAGCGGAGGCGGCGCGGGCCTTGGTATTCTGCAACGGGAGGCGGCCGGAGGGGAGCCGCGGGCGAGAAGCTGAGGAGGCGGCGACGAGTCGAGGGCGCTGGGCGGCGATCGCAGCAGCTGGGACGGAGCGGAGGAAGGGGGAAAGGCGCGAGCCGCGGGCGGAGGAGCGAGGAGGCGCGGAGCTCCTGGCGGCGGCGAGTGGGCCGGAGAGGCGCCGGAGGGAGGGGAGAAGGCGGCGGCGGCTCCGAGAGGAGGGGAGGCGAAAGGAAGAAGAAAGGGGCGGGAGCTCTCTCGGCTTTATAGCCGGGAGAGAGAGAAGGGGAGAAAGCCGGCGGCGGGATGGGGAAAAGGAAAGCCTTGTGCTGGGAGGCGGTGTCGGCGGATGGCGCGAGGCGGCGGAAAGCCGGCGGGGGCGAGCAACCGAGGTGGGGAGGAGAGGGCCGGGTGGAGGAGGACGCGGTCATGGCGACGATGGCGACAGCTGGGGCTGTGGGCGCTGGCGTGCGGGCGCCGGGCGGGCCGAGCCGAGAGAGGAGAGAGGAGATGGAGGCGAGAGGAGGCGGCACTGTCGGTGGAAGAAATCGGGAGGAGAGAAAAGAGAGCGGCGGGGAGGAAGAAAAAGTAGGTAGGTCGGAACAGGCATTGGTGGAGAAATGGATGGTAGGGAAAATCCGCCCAATAGAAAAGAAAAGGCTTTGGATATTTTTGAAAGGAGAATTTCAAAGAAAATTTGAATCTGAAATTTGAAAGAATTTTTGAAACACAAACCTGAGCTTAATTGAAGCTAGGAGTTTTTGAATTTAAACCAAAATTTGAAAATTCGAGTGAAAATCCGAAACCAAGTTAAATAAATTTTCAATACTGAAAATGGGATGTTACAATGGTTGTTTAAACTTTTGAATGAGGAAGAGGCTTGGCAGCAATTTCTTAAAAATAAATATTTGAATGATAAGTCTGTCTCTCAAGTTGAGAGTAAACCTGGTGATTCCCATTTTTAGAAGGGATCGATGAAGGTAAAGCAAGATTTTATTCAACGTTGTTATTTTAATCTTGGGAATGGGAAAGAAATCAAATTTTGGAAGAATATTTGGGTTGGACATCAGCCTCTTTCTGAACTTTATCCAACTTTGTTTGAGGTAGTCTAGAATAAACATACTTTGGTTGCAGATGTTTTAGGAACCGTGCCTTTAAATTTGAATTTTAGGAGAGCGATTATTGGCCTAAATTTGTCTGTTTTCAATAATCTTATGATGAAAATAGCCAATGCTCATCTTACCATGGATAAGGATACGGTTCGATGGAATTTACATAGGAATAGACAATTTTCAGTCCAATCTATGTATGCAGTTTTGGGTGACACTAATTGCCGTTTTCGAAGTCAAAAGTTATGGAAAGTTTTAGTTCCCCTTAAGATAAATTTTTTTCTTGTGGTACCTTTGTAGATGAGTTAGTTTGACTAAGGATAACTTATTAAAACAGAACTAGTGAGGTGACACGAATTGCTATTTTTGTGATCGCAAGGAGACTATATAACATTTGTTTTTTGATTGTCGCTTTGTCCGTTTTGCCTGGCGTATAGTTCAAATTGCTTTCAATCTTAACAGACCTAATACTGTTCGAAATATTTTTTGGAACTGGTTAGAAGGTCTTACTTCGGATTTAAAAGCAAATATTTTGGTGAAATTGTTTGCACTTTCTTTGGTCTATCTGGTTATGTCGTAATGATGTCGTTTTCGACAAGAAAGTTATTGACAATTCTCTGCAGGTTATATTCAGATGTATCCATTGGATCCGCTATTGGTCAGTTTTGCAATGCCAAGGAAGGAGGGAGACCTTGATAGCTGGGAGCAAACCATTGGGAGGTCATTACACGGGAGATCTTCAACAAACATGGGTGGAAGTTATTTAATAGGTTTCAAGATGTTTGAGGCACTTCTTTGTCTTTGTTTATTTTCATAGGGTTGTTTACTATCTTTACGACTTTTGTTTTGACGTTGGTTTATGTCAGTGTTTGTCTTTCCGCTTCATTATGGTTTATGGGGCGATTGTTTCGTCTGTTTAAGAATATTACAGTTATTGTAATAAACTTTATACTATGTGCATCCTTGAGAGGTTTTCTCTTCCCTTATCTAAAAAATTATCCATGTGTGCAGCTCATTCTCAGTTACATGATATTGGAGAGGGAGACGACATTAAACATCCATTCATGTGTTCCTAAGATGGCACCATCGACGCAGCACGCATAGACAAATACGGCTTGATAAACTGGCAACTTGAGAGTTATTCACCCGAACGACGAACCAAATTAGCCAACCAAATTAGCCAGGTGTTATTATGGTATTTTTGCTAGCTCGAAGCTCTGCACGCATCATTCACCCACATCTCCGCTTAGATCGATCTGCGCCATGCAATGCGATCCGACAGTTCGCAAAATACCCACGCGTGGATTGCGCAGTCTCACCGGCGTCGCAAACGTGGGGCACGCCAACGGCGGTAGAGGCACGCAGAGATGTATGGACTCCGGAGAGCGCGGCTTCCTCTTTGACCTCGCCTGAGCGCAGGCTTCCTCGGCCGCCGCCAGCCACGCTCCCTCGAGCTTGCACTCACACCGCACACCGGCATAGGCGTGGGGCACGGCTGCGACCCACACCGCTGCAAAAGTTGGTAGGTATGCTGGTGGCGACTGTGACGGCGCCGGAGAGCAGGCGAGCACACCTACCTATCAGTTGGCTTGGACAAACTGTTCTATTCCTGATAGCTCTCATTCCTATTGCAAATCTACTTAGCATTATGGGAAATGGGAATGAAAAAGGCTAAAAGAGAAGGCGATTCAAATGGAACGCTGTCGACAGACAGACAGAGGATCGAGGAGGAGGTAGAAAGAAGCCGGCCGGGAAGCAATAGCTAGCTCTATGTGAAGACCACTAGGTAAAGTCTCATATGCCCAAGCACTGTGAAGCTATTCGTATCTGATATTTAAGCACCCACGTCACTACAAGGCCAAACACCAACCACCCATTCAGATGCTTTCTAACTCCGTGTTCCCCTAACTCCAAATCGTTCGATCGATTGCCCAGCGCGGAGCGACGTGATCGGTCTGCGGGAGGAAGGTGTTCGCCTCGTACCAGGTGCTCGGTGGGCACAAGTTCAGCCACCGCAAGGCGTTTTGGAGAGGTTCTGTTGGGTTCTCACGGCTCACGTTGGTGTTTGTTGCAATTATAAGTTTTTTTTTTGTTGCAGTTATAAGCTTTTTTTTGTTGCAACGAGTGATTTTAGATGTTTCAACAATTTCTTGAAATGGATTTTTTCCTCAAGAATTTCTCAATGTTGCAAATATTGTTGCTAATTGTTGCATACATAAAATCAAAATGTTTCATAATTTAGTTTTAAATGTTGTAAATTTCTTGAAGTTGCAAAAAATATTTTCGAATGTTTCCACTATTATTTTCAAATGGTGCAATATTGTAACATCAAAATTTGTTTGATTGAGATATTTGAATTAGTTTTAAAGCGTAGCTAGGTTCTATGCTGATGGTTTTTATGCAATTTCGGTGAGAATATATTATTTTTCCCAATCTTTTTTTTTTGGTTTGAACACGCTCGACGATCGAGATCGGTAGGAGTTTTTTTGGTTGTGTTGGGGGTGCGTGATGTTACATAGGGTTACTTTCGCTTGTTTCGGGAGGAAGTAAAAATGCACCGAGATCGGACGGCTGAACCCCATAGTGTGAGATCAAACGGCAAGTTACGACGTACAATGCTAACGTTCGGATCGTACGTCAGAGCGTTAGTCGCATCCAAAAGAAAACCTTGTTTCTTTCTTTGGAAAGTTCTTTTTCCGATGTTGCTCATTCCCATAGCAAATGCTGCTCTCTCTCTCTCTCTCGCTCTCTCTTTGAGAGGATTGGAATGCTGATCAGCACTATAATTAAGTAGCTAATTGTTTCATTTGAAGCAGAGAAGGGGAAGAAAAGAAAAGAAAAGAAAAGGTAGCGGATCGATGTGGACAAATATACAGAGTAACGAATAAAAAGAAAAGACGAAAAGGCAGTGTACTAAACGGATTGGAGACAGAGAGCCTCGTCCAATACCATACATCATTTCTTCGATCGTATCAGATTTCGGATAGTAGCTAGCTTGTTCCTACCTCTCCCTATATATATATCACTTCATATACTTTGTTATATCCATCGATTGCCCACTGATGCGAGGCACAAAGCTAGTAGAAGCCAGGGAACAAGAGAGAGCCGTGGCCAGTGGGCTGCTACCACCTTTGACTCGTTTCTTGCTCCATATTTGTTTTGCACTTCCCTATCTGTTTCACCATTAACTATGGCTTCCACATCTCTACGGGAGAAAAATGAAAATGCATTGTAATGCTAATCTCAGAGTGGACAATAGTTTGGGAATGGGTGGCATCGGGGAAAATACATTTAGGATCGAAATACCAAATGGTGAAAATATATCTGATTTCAGTACAGGCTTTGCGTGACTATGAAACTTGAGTTTGCCACAAGTTCCCACAATGGGATTGTCATATATTTATAGACGATGTACAGAGGTTGTTACAATAAGAGATTACAAGATCCCTTGGATCACAAGAAGAAGAGAAAGAGATTTACACGGTATCTGTAGACAATAGATGAAATGCTACAGTGCTAACCAAATCTATCTCTAACCCTATCTGTATATTACAATTCTTTTGACAATGAAAGGCCGTTTGTTTTTATGTTAATAAGTTATGTAAGGAACCGAAACGCCAGAATGTTGGCTGGAGGCCATGTGACCGCTTCCTATCGTAGTAGATGTGTAGTGCTAAACTGCTGTTTTGCTGGTCTCATCTGGTACATATAAACGGGGATGGGGTGTTTTGCCCACCTGTTCTTAAAAGAAACACTTGGTGGGGTGCTCAAAACCCATGTTATAAACCAGGTGCATGATTTGGGTAGTCACATAGTAAAATAACCATGTGCTACTGTTTGCAAGAATTTTTTTAATATATAAAAAAATAAATTCAACGGAATTAACATGGTTTGGTTCATTGTAATATTTGGCAACGAAAATTATACCTCTCATGGTAAAATCTCATTGTAACAACTATAATATTCCTTTTGTATATCATGTTGTCTTGCTCATTGACTTGTTTCACTAGCTGAGTAACGCTAACCGCGACTGACAAAATGATCAACACAGACAGCTTCACAATATTATATCAGGAAACAAACTAACCACGGAAACATCTGCTAATCATTAAAGACAGAAATGAGAAGTTTTAGCAAAATGAGATCGATACAGCCGGGCTATGAAGCCCTTAGTCAGAGAAGCCGGAAGAAAGGAAGCAGATGGTCACAAGCCGATTGGAAATGATCACAACAAGAACTAGCAACAAGCGGCAGCAGATTACTCCTGGGGGATATGTGCTCTTCGGTACTGCTGGAGCCTGGACTTCCTCTTGAATTTAGGCCAAATACCTGCTGCGTGCCGACTGCCTCGTGTTGGAACGTGCGTCTGTTTCGCTCCTTCCATATGTTCCAACAAACATAGACGAAGATGGCATTGAAATGCCGCCGGTCATTCTTTGACATTGAAGCAGAGAAGCTTGTCCAGAGGTCTGCTATGTTTGCAATGTCTGTGGGTACTCGGAACCTCGGCTGTGTCGTCCAGGCAGCCACACTTCTCCCAAATTTCCTTTGCATAGACAGTTTGAAGATTAGATGCAGTGTCGTCTCCGGATCCTGGTCGCAGAGTAAGCAGCTTGTCTCGTGTGAGTGTGTGACCAACCACGGATCGCCAATTTATCGGCCGTCGGAATATTCTATTCGACGAGGAGCCAAGCGAACAAGAGATTGCACAACTAGTCAATTGCGGATGAATCGATTACAAAACATGCTGGACATGAGCTTACAACTTCCAGTTTTCTCCCTATTGAGTTGTGTACTCGTCATCTTCCGAGTATTTCGATGCCATGATAAGGGAAGCTCAAGTTCTCTTTCTCGTGGTCGACGCAGCGCTGCCCTTGGGAGGAACCGAACAGCTGTATCCAGCGGCGCCACTACTAGCGGACCTTCGAGAATAGGAGGAGAGTGCGGCCGGTATTTCTCTTTCAACAGAGTGTCATATTCCTGATACCGCTCATTCCCATGGTGACGCCCTGATCGGAACGACAGCAAGCCTTTTCTCACAGCTTAGGTTAAGACAGAAGCGGCCGAGCAAAGGAAAAGAACAAAAAGACGTACAGATGGGCGCTTGGATCATTTTCAGCTGATTGAAGAGTTCATTCCTGATGCTACTAAATCCTTTTAGGACACGGATCAGATTGATGGCAAGTTGTTTCTTTTAGGGTAAATGGGGGAATGGGAGGAAAAAGAAGGGCAATTTAGGTGGAACGGCGTAGACAAATATATATAGAGAGACAGGAGAAGACACGAAGCAATGCAGTAACAATTTAGGTGTAAGTAAGTTGGGGTAGGTGTTCCTGCTGGAGTGTGTTGGGGGGTAGCATTAGACAATTCGATTACCGAATTGTGAAACGCACGCAGTGAATACCCCAGTTGCTGAAGGAGAGTGTTGAATAATCCTGGCACGGTCAGGTTTACTTATCTTCAGTTAGCAGCTTATTTAGTTTGGTTGTCACAATAATCTGTTTTCTGGTATTTGAACCAGTCGCACATTTGCACATCTGATGCATGCTTGTTCATGCAGAGGTGATCCAGTTTTTTCGTTCTATTTCTGAGTTGTTTGACACATTCTTTCTTAATCGTGAGATGGCGCGGCTGTTACGGAGGCGCCCAGCTAAGTTTGTAAATTTCCCTTTATATATAGCAATGAAGTCTGAGGAGACGCTGCGCTTTTGGCGGCACCAATTCTGTTAGCCTCTGAAAACTTTCAGGTTCTCATTCGGTGGTCTTCATCGACTCCGGCAAGGTCACACCGGCGCTGAAGACAACAATTGGTATCAGAAATCTATCCCCCCGTACAAGGCTTTCTTCAGCCGCAACACCTTCCCTTCGTGCCCAGCTGCGACAAAGCCCGGCGGTTGTCTAACGTAGACTTCCTCGCCGAGCTCGCCATTGAGGAAGGTGGATTTGACATCCATATGGTGTACAAGCCACTTCTCATGCGCTGCCACGGCAAGCAACATGCGCACGGACTCCATCCTTACCACGGGCGCGAACACCTCGTCGAAATCTATCCCAGCCTGCTGAATGTAACCCTTTGCGACCAGGCGAGCTTTATGCTTGACGATGGCACCGCTCTGGTCGCGCTTCAGCTTGAAAACCCATTTCAAGCCTATCGCATGATGGCCTGGTGGGAGGTCGGCGAGGTACCAGGTACCGTTCTGCTCGATCGAAATCATTTCCTCCAGCATTGCTTTGTGCCAGCACTCCTCTCCGCGCGCCTCCTCGAAAGTGTTCGGCTCTTCACCAACAGAGAGTAGCAAGTCTTCCCCGGTGTCGCGCTCGCCAAGCACAGTGGAGAAAGCGGGCCAAACGTTGTCCACCGTCCTGAATCGGAGCGGCACGTCGTCGTCGTGGTCGCCGTCCAGGTCCAAGTCCCCACTTGGCGGAGAGACAAACTCGATCTCCCCTGTAGGAATCAGGGGTGACTGAGGTGTGTGAGGCTCTGACGACATGGTCGATGCAGTTCCGGGCATTGCAGGTGTTGTCGTTGCCTCATTGCCAGGCGCGTTGTCGTACCCCGCGTCCCGTACCGCCGTGTCTTGGCGAACAGTGACCGTCATCTGGCCGACATGGAAAGGCTCTTCATTTGTCGCGCCTGGGTCTTCGCCGTGCTTGCTCCAATCCCACGCTCTTGACTCGTCGAACACCGCATCGCGCGAAATCACCACGCGCTCGGTGCTCGGATTGTAGAAGCGGTATGCTTTGGAGCCCAGCTCGTACCCGATGAAGACCATCGGCGTACTCCGATCTTCAAGCTTGCGCTGATGACCTCCAGTGCGCTTCACGTGCGCGACGCACCCAAACGTCCGAAGATAATGGACTGGCGGTTTGCGCCCAAACCAAGCTTCGAACGGCGTCATACCTTTGACACTTCTTGTCGGTGCCCTGTTCAAGATGAAGACTGCCGTTGTGACAGCCTCCCCCCAAAACCAGCCGGGCATCTGCATCGCCTTCAGTATGCTCCTCGCCATCCCCAGCACCGTCTGATTACGTCGCTCCACCACGCCATTTTGCTGGGGCGTGTACGGTGCGGTGAGGTGGCGTTGGATCCCCTGTTCAACGCAGTATTCACTGAAGGTGTGGGCAGTGAATTCTCCGCCACGGTCGGTGCGGAGTGTCTCCAATTTCCTCCCGGCCTCCACCTCCAGACGCGCTTGGAGCCGCACAATTGCTCCAGCAGCTTCGTCCTTCGAAGCCAGCAATACGAGCCACATATACCGGCTCTTGTCGTCGACCATAAGGAGGAACATCTGCTTGCCGCCAGGAGTCTTCGGGGTAATAGGCCCACATAGGTCGGTGTGGACCAGCTCCAAAAGGTTCGCCGCCCGATACGTGCTTGCCGCAGGGAAGGAGCGCCTCCTTTGTTTGCCGGCAAGACAACTCTCGCAGATCTGATCAACATGATCAATCTGCGGGAGCCCGCGTACCCACTGCTCCTTCGCGAGTTGCTTCAGCCCTTGAAACCCCAGATGGCCATACCTCGCGTGCCACCTCGGGCTTCTTGATTGCTCGCGGCGAGACACCTGCGGCTTCCCGATGTCGAGCTCGAGCACGTAGAGTCGATTCGGTGGCGTTGGACCTTCGCCCGGCGACCTCCTTCGTTGATCCCGGATCTTGAGGACCCGTCTTCAATCACGGATCTTGAAGCCGACCTCGTCTAATTGCGAGGCGATGATGTTCGCGGTAAGCTTGGGAATGTGGTAGACTCCCCAAGCTCACGGTGCTCACCGTTTTTGCGGTGATGAGCACCGTTCGCGCCTTCTATTCCGACCACGGACCCATTTCGAATCGGACCGAGCGCGGATACCGTGTCGAGCTCGGCGAAGCGCGCCTTCACTCTGTCATGTGGTTCGTCGCGCCCGATGCTCGAGGATCCGGCGGGTGTAGTCGCCGTCCCCCTTCCCGCCGAGCTGAACATAGAGCTTGTCCTCCACAAGGTGGGTTGTGGAGGAGTCCGCCGGTGGATCTGATGCAGGTGGGGAAGAGGCATTGGGGAAAGTGGCGTTGACCGTTGCCGACGCCACCAATAAAGTAGTCTCGGTCTCCTCTTCCGCGTGGGCTGTGTGGGCCGCCTCATCCCTCTTCTTTTTCCTGCACTCGCGGGCCCAGTGCCATGTTTTGCCGCAATATCGGCACTGATCGTTTCCGACCGGACCTCCGCCATTGCCGACGCCGCCTGAGGTCTTGGGTGGCCTGGAACCACCGTGCGCTCCAGCTTCTTTGCTGCGCCTGAAGCCTCGTCCTCGCCTCTGGTTCGATGACGAACCTTTAGTCTTCACTGAAGACCCCTTGCCGGAGAAGTTCATCTTTGCCGCCACACGTGCAACGAGCTCATCCTTGGTGAGGTTCACCTTAGCGATGGAGCCGGATCCACCGCCAAGATCATGCCGCTCCTCCGCCGATTTCAGCCGACCGATGAGCTCTTCAACTGAGATCTCGCTCAACTCGAGGAGAGTCTCAATTGCCATGGAAATCTGCGCATACCTTGGAGGAAGTGCTTGGAGAAATTTTCGGACAATCTCCTCCTCCGAGCAGGTGTCGTTGAGGACCGCTAGTTGGTGCGCAATCCGGTTGATGCGGACGCCAAATTCGTCGACCGTCTCGCCGTCGCGGAATTTGAGGCCGTCGAACTCCCGCCGGAGAGTATTCGCCTTCGCCTTGCGCACGCGTTCCACGCCGACGTGCATAGCGCTGATTGCATCCCAGGCAGCTTTGGCAGTCGCCTTACTTGCGATGGTGCCCATCATCTCTGTCGGGACCGCCTTGGTGATTACTTCAAGCGCCATTCGATCTTCGACGAAATCAGTGGTGTCGGTGCTCACAGCAACCCACAGACCGCGCGCCTGTAGCATCACCCGCATTAGCGCCGCCCAGTCGAAGTAATTCGTCTTCGTGAGCATCGGAAATGCGCCGCTGGTGCTGATTTCCTTGGTGACCCGGTGAATGACCAGGTCACACTCCGCTCCGCTGCCGCCGCCACTGCTCCCCGGTGCCGGCGTCGTCTCCCCGCGAGACCACCTTGGTGGCGAAGCAGACCGATGGCGCGGCATGACGATTTACACGATTGCTTGACCGTGCTCCCGGAATCGTAAGGCTCTGATACCAATTGTTGGTGAAGAGCCGAACACTTTCGAGGAGGCGCGCGGAGAGGAGTGCTGGCACAAAGCAATGCTGGAGGAAATGATTTCGATCGAGCAGAACGGTACCTGGTACCTCGCCGACCTCCCACCAGGCCATCGTGCGATAGGCTTGAAATGGGTTTTCAAGCTGAAGCGCGACCAGAGCGGTGCCATCGTCAAGCATAAAGCTCGCCTGGTCGCAAAGGGTTACATTCAGCAGGCTGGGATAGATTTCGACGAGGTGTTCGCGCCCGTGGCAAGGATGGAGTCCGTGCGCATGTTGCTTGCCGTGGCAGCGCATGAGAAGTGGCTTGTACACCATATGGATGTCAAATCCGCCTTCCTCAATGGCGAGCTCGGCGAGGAAGTCTACGTTAGACAACCGCCGGGCTTTGTCGCACGGGCACGGCGGGAAGGTGTTGCGGTGAAGAAAGCCTTATACGGACTCCGGGTATACGCTGCGTGGAACATGAAGCTCGACAGCAGTCTGCGTCAGCTCGGTTTTACCAGGTGCGTCAGTGAGCATGGTCTTTACACTCGGGGCTTGGGAGCATCGCGAGTGGTGGTAGGCGTCTATGTTGACGACCTCATCATCACTGGCTCATGCGCAAAGGAGGTTGAAGCATTCAAAGGGGAGATGCTGCGACTTTTCCGTATGAGCGATTTGGGCCTTCTCTCTTATTACCTTGGAATAGAAGTTAAGCAGAGCAAGGAGGGGTGGCCTTTCGGTCAAGCGACATATGCACGCAAGTTCTTTGGAGAAAGCGGTGGAAGTATGCAACCCCTGCCAGACACCCATGGAGGCACGATTGAAGTTGAAGAAAGACAGTGCAGCTGCAGAGGTTGATGTTACCATGTACCGAAGTCTAGTCGGGAGCCTAAGGTACCTGGTACACACTCGACCCGATATAGCGTTTGCTGTTGGATTTGTGAGTAGGTTCGTGGAAAACCCCAAGCAGGATCATCTGGCAGCGGTGAAACATCTCCTGCGATACATTTCTGGCACAGTTCAGTATGGAATTGTCTACACCAAGTGTGAGGACAAAGGACTCTGTCTCGTGGGTTATAGCGACAGTGATTTCGGGGGAGACATTGATGACAGAAAGAGTACCACCGGTATCATATACTTCCTCAATGACATGCCAATCTCATGGCAGTCTCAGAAGCAACGGGTGGTGGCGCTTTCGTCCTGTGAGGCAGAATACATCTCAGGCGCACTGCAGCTTGCCAGGGGGTATGGCTCTCACGGTTACTGAAAGATGTGACCGGAACAGTTCCACAGCCGCCAAGTTTGAAGATGGACAACATGTCAGCCATAGCACTGAGTAAGAACCCTGTCCTCCACGATAGAAGTAAGCACATTGATACGAAATTTCACTATATTCGTGAATGTGTGGATGACGGGAGGATCAAACTGGACTACACAAGCACTCAAGAACAGCTTGCAGACGTCCTGACAAAGTCGCTCGGACGCGTCAAGTTTCAGGAACTTCGCGAGAAGATCGGCATCATCGAACTCAAGTGAACCGTGCAAGGCTTAGGGGGAGAAGTGTTGAATAATCCTGGCACGGTCAGGTTTACTTATCTTCAGTTAGCAGCTTATTTAGTTTGGTTGTCACAATAATCTGTTTTCTGGTATTTGAACCAGTCGCACATTTGCACATCTGATGCATGCTTGTTCATGCGAGGTGATCGATTTTTGTTCTATTTCGAGTTGTTTGACACATTCTTTCTTAATCGTGAGATGGCGTGCATTTATTCTGGGCGCCCGGCTAAGTTTGTAAATTTCCCTTTATATATAGCAATGAAGTCTGAGGAGACGCTGCGCTTTTGGCGACACCAATTCTGTTAGCCTCTGAAAACTTTCAGGTTCTCATTCGGTGGTCTTCATCGACTCCGGCAAGGTCACGCCGGCGCTGAAGACAACAGAGAGAACATTGGAGGCCTGATGTACGTACACAGTTGATGCATGCAGGTGTAGCTTCTTACATGATGTGTTCGTATTTCCTCGCTGGTTCTTTTCTTTGTCTCTGTGATGAGTGCGAATGTGATTTGTGCCCATGTTGATGTAAAACCATTACGTGTGCAACTAATAACATGAGATAGGAAACCAAAACTGTAGTTTTTTTTTGAAAAATTGTGTGTATCCCGTAGGATCTCCACACTCTTTATTTACAATCTAAAAGTTGAATCCAACTCTAATACAAGGCTAGATCCGACTCTAACACGACTCGTTATTACATCGTAATACCAACTCATGACCAACACTACCCTCCAAGATGGACCGAAGATATCAATTATGCCTATCTTGTTACATATTGTAGCACAATCGTTAGGACCTAACCTTTTAGTGAAACAGTCAGCTAACAGTTCACCAGACTTGACATACTCTAACTTCAGCATTCTACTACCGAGCTTTTCTTTGATGAAAAAACTATCAATCTCAACGTGCTTGGTACGATCATGTTGAACTGAGTTATTAGCAATATTGATTGTAGATTTATTGTCACAATACAACACCAATAGATTATTCCAACATACTCGAAGTTTGGACAATAAACCCTTCATCCATATCATTTCACTCACACTCAACGCAATTGCTTTGTACTCTGTCTATGCAGCAGATCGAGCCATAACCTCCTGCTTCTTGCTCCTCCATGACACAAGGTTACCTCCTACAAATATGCAACATCTAGATGTAAACCTCCTGTCATCCACACTGCTCGCCCAATTGGCATCGTAATACCCCTCCATATTCAGGTGTTGATTCTTCCTAAACCAATGATCTTTCCCAAGGCTACCCTTCAAATACGGTAGGATTCGATAGACAACATCCATTTGTCCTATTCTGGGATCATGCATATATCGACTAACCACACTCACTGCATATGAAATATCAGGTCTTGTATGACACAAATAGATGAGACACCTAACAAGCTTTCGATAAGCTTCCTTGTCAACTGGATCTCCCGACTCAGCACATAGCTTGTGATTCCTATCAATAGGTGAAGCATCAGGGTGACACCTAAGTATACCTATTTCTGCTAGCAGATCAAGAACATACTTCCTTTGGGAGAGAACTATACCATTCAAAGAACGGGCAATCTCGATCCCAATAAAGTATCAAAGAGCTCCAAGATCTTTCACCTCAAATGTCTCTCCCATTCTTTTCTTCAATGACTTGGTCTCCTCAGCATCATCTCTAGTGATCACAATATCATCAATATGGACTGCCAATATAATGATATGTGATCCTCTATGCCTATAAAACACATAATGATCCCTATTGCACTAAGAATAGCCCATACTACAGACTGCACGTCTGAATCTATCAAACCACGCCCTTGAAGACTGCTTCAGATCATATAAAGACTTCTTAAGTTTACACACATTCCTATTAGTTTGCCTGTTCTCGAAGCTAGGAGGAATCTTCATGTATAACTCCTCTTGTAAATCACCATGTAGAAATGCATTCTTCACATCTAACAGATGTAGGGGCCATCCAAGTTAGTTGCATAGGAGATCAACATTTTTACCGTGCTCATCTTCGCTACTGGTGCGAAGGTCTCATCATAGTTTATCCCATATGTTTGACTATAACCTTTTGCAACTAATCGTGCCTTATATCTCTCTATCTTGCCTTTAGGAGTTTGCTTAATCGTTAACACCCATTTGTATCTTACTGCCTTTTTTTCTACTGGAAGTGGAAAAAGATTCCATGTCTTATTTTTTTGAAGTGCACTAAGCTCCTCCGTTATAGCATTCTTCCACTTACGATTTTGCTTAGTAGTTCACCAATCCTTTGGAACATGCAATGTCTGAAGAAATGTCAAGAATGCTTGGTATGCAGGTGAGATATGAGAATATGAGATAAAATTTGCAATGTCATGCTCAAAGTCATACCGGATGGAGGCTTTCCAGCATTAACTTTAGTTTCCCTACGTTGTGTAAGTGGTAACTCTAGATGGGAGTGATTAGAATGAATATTACCACTCGCCTCAAGGGGAGGCAAGGAACTTGATGGAGAGAGACTCGAGGAGGGATTTGGGACTAGATCAACTGGCAAGGCCGTCTGTTCAGGCTGTGGTTGTTCTGGTTGCGCCTCGACCAGCTCTGTTGATGGCTCAGGTGCTGACTGCTTGTCCCTCTACTTCTCCCCCTGTTTACCAAAGTCCTTCGCTGATAAACCTTTAATTCTGTTGGTACTATCACATCTCTCGCATATTCCGTTAGGCTCGGGCACGGAATTGTCTCCACAAAGACTTCTTCTTCTCGTTGATTATCACTCTTCCCCTCTCGACTGTCACCCTCAGTGATAGGAGAGAACTCCTCCAAAAACTCTCCAAGAATACATTCACTCATGTAGTACGGCTCAAACTCCTGGAATGTCATATCCATACGAACACCTTTGTTCAGCTGAGTTCCAACATCTATAACCCTTTTGACTTGATGAATAACCTATAAAGATACACTTTAATACCCGCGGATCTAGCTTGCCAACCACTAGTGATTCCGTACAAAGCACACACAACCAAACACCTTGAGAGACACCTTGAACTCCTGCTGATCCAAAAGAAGTTCAACTGGAGACTTAATCCCAAGTATTCGAGATAGCATGCGATTGATGAGATACGCTGCCGTCATCACTACCTCGCTTCATAATCCCTTTGGCACATTCATCTGAAACATGAGTAAACATGTTAACTCCAACAAATATCGATTCTTCCTTTCAGCCACTCCATTCTGAGGTGGGGTTCCTGGACGGGTAGTTTGATGAAGTATCCTCTCCTCTAAGAGATACGCTGCAAACTCCTTGTTAACATACTCAGTTCCATTGTCTGTTTGAAGAATCCGAACCTTTGCATCAAACTGAGTAGCAACCATCCTATGGAAGTCCTGAAAACATCGAAGGACCTCGCTCTTGTCCTTCATCATATAAATCCAACTCATACGAGTGTAGCAATCAATAAATGTGACAAACCACTTAAAACCACTCACAGAAGTAACTGAACACGAATCCCAAATATCATAATGTATCAATCTAAAAGGTTCATAACTTTGAAAACCAATGCCACTATATGTAGACCATGTATGCTTTCCAAACTCACAAGCATCACACATAAGTTTTATCTTGTCTACTTTATTGAACAAATCAGGGTATAACTGACTTAAACTCTCAAAACTTGTGTAACAAAACTTCTCCCTCAATTCCTACAGCCACAACCAGTGCCACATCAACCTAATCAACATACCACAACCCATTACACCTTATTCCAGTCCCAATCCTCTTCTCGGTTCTCTTCTCCTGGAACAAAGATGAATCCTCATCAAATGTGACATTGCATTTGAATTTTCTAATGATAGAACTAACTAAAAAAAGATTGACTGGAAAGGAGAGAACATGCAAAACTAAGGATAAAGCAATGAATGGTGTGCACTCTATAGATCCTACACCCTGAATAAGATGGGAGGTTCCATCAACTGTTTGGACAGTTTTAGAATGAGTATATGGAGTGTAAGATGCAAATACATTAAGTGAACCAGTGACATGCTTGGATGCCCCTGAATCTACGATCCAATCAATACGAGAGTGCTTATATGTGGATGCAAGTGCATGTGTCTGAGTACCTTCGCCAACGTGGGCGTAGTTGGCAAAGTTACCAAATGAGTTGAAATCATGAGGAGTCTCCAATGCCTTTCTCTGCTGTCACTTCTCCCACTGTATAGCTTGCTCGCCTGTTAGAGTAACATACGTGCTCTCCTTTGTGAGGGCCATATTAGCCCTAGGGACAACTCGACCCCTTCCCCGACCTCCATAATCTCCACCTCGGCTTCGATAATCTCTAACTCGACCTCCACGACCACGGCGACCTCCACCTCGACCTCCATATTGTGGAGAAGGACAAGCACAACTTAGATGTCCTCTCATCCCACAGTTGTAGCACTCCCTATCATATGGTATGGTATGGTATATGCGGATATGACCGGGTTGTTATCCCCTATTGCTCGTAGTCGAACCTCCTCCTTCACCATAGCCAAAATAGACTCATCCATAGTAGACAAGTTTGCCAAGTGAAACATGATGGTCCTTCTACTCTCAAACTTTGTGTTTAGTCCCTTCAGAAAGTATGTAACCCATTTGCGTTGCAGTCACACTATGTCAGCCTCAATATCACCAGCACATGTTAAATATAGTGGATCATAGTGATCTAAATCTGCCCACAGATGTTGTAGTTCACTAGCATACTCTTGGACAACCTTCTTCTTTTGTTTCATGGCCTCCACTTTGCCCTAGACCTCCACTACCATCATCACATTTCCTGCCCTGGAGTACATATTGCTCAGCATCTTCTACGCCGCCGGTGCACTCTGCATCATCTCCACCATCCGAGCGATGGATGAAGATATTGAAGTTAGCAACCAAGCTACAACCACATAGTTGGTGGTGTTCCACACCCTCTAATTCATGCTCTCTTTGCCTGTAGGCTCAACACAAGTCTTCTGCAGGTAGTGCTCCACCCCTTTTGTCCTTAGAATCATTTGAGCCCTTCTAGACCAACTCTGATAATTTTTTGCTCCCTTTCAACTTTACATCATTTGGCATTAGCTCCAGCTTTAATTCAGATGACCCTGCAGCAACCATCGGACCTATCATACCCATCGCTAAGAGGTCATGTAACATGCTCCTCATGTCACCTTGCGTGACCAGTGGGGAAGTAGTCTCAACAATTGTTTTTCTCTTCTCTTCTACCGCCCTTATTGCGGCTTCGTTATCCTCTTTCTTCACAGCCTCAATCTCCTCAGGGGTCATCTTCTCAAATAACCGGAGCAATGCTAATTAATACTAAGATATACCGTGCGTATCTCCCACGATCACGTCAATCCTTCACTCATCAACATTCTGCCGACCCTCGATGACTGCCTTCATGGTTACCCAAATCATACAGAATAATAACTTCATTTCTTTTTCGAGAAGAAAACTCTCTCCTTTTTTTTGACCTCCTCCTTTCACCTATTTCTTTACCTACGACGCTTTTCTTCTTCTTCAGAACAAGATCGAGAGGTTACCCGAAGTGGATGGCGATGGCGACCTTCTTCCTCAGCTCCCCACAACCGACCTTCTTCCTCTACTTCCTGCATGCTTCTTCTTCTTCATATCCAGATCAAGGCAACCTGGCGGCTTGTGACCCGTGGTGATGGTGTCGGTGGCTGGCGAGCTGAGGCGATGGATCCGTGGCAGAGGTGGTAACTTCTTCCTCTCCCCCGAGCGGCGGATCTGATCCCCTCCTCCTCCACCGCCGGTGGCCTGGTGGTGCACCCGCAGCCCAGGCTCGCCCGCAAGGCGACGATGCGAAGAGGGCCGGCGTCTGCTGAGGTGGCGATGCAAAGAGACGAACGACATTGGTGGTGGCTGAGGTATGTGAGGGCTAGGGTTAGGGTTCGGTCGAAGATTTGCACGGGGATGGCTTTGATGCCATGTAGTTTTATTTGGGAAAAATTATGTGTATTCCGTAGGATCTCCACACCATTTATTTATAGTCTAAAAGTTGAACCTGACTCTAATACAAGGCTTGATCCGACTCTAACACGACTCGTTATTAGATCCTAATACCAACCCACCAACAAAAACATTCATTCATGCATTCTATGATCTCATAGAGGAAACAAGAACAACACTTAAATAAAAATGGCTTTGACTAATTTTACAGATTCAGATTTGTTCATCCCAATGAACCAAATAATATATATAGGTGGTGTGCTCGAAGCTCTTCACGTATCATTTAGGATCTTGCTGGCTTTCTGAATTGTGTTCTTTGGCATGGTCGGTGAGGTACTGGAGGCGCTTGATCAGAGCAATCTTGCCACCACCAGCGGCAGTTGATGGCCAGTGTGGCAGTGGAGAGGATGAAAACGGCAGAAGCAGCTACAAATGCACCACACGCCCTCAGGATTGGCACGGCACCGGCCACCAAGGTTCAAGGCTGAGAGCCTGCATGCGCCGCACCTGCTCCGCGGCGGCATCATGGCTGCTCCTCCTCTCGCCGGAGCTCCGGCGCACACGGCCGTCGGCAACTTGGCATACAGGCCGGGAGAGCACCACCGCAAGAACACGGAAGGTTGAGCAAAAACAAAGACAAAAATGAAAAAAAATTATATACAAACAAAATACGACAATGTGGTGAATCTATTATGTTTTCATACGTACTTTGAGAGGTTGAGAATAAACAAAGATAAAAAATAAAATTATATACAAAAAAAAAAGTGGTGAACCCATTACGTTTCGAAGAAAAAATCATAATAAATTCGGATCCAATTCATCGGATGTAAAAATGTGCAAATCTCAAAACATATCGGACGAATGAAAACTCAACTATTATGTTTTTTTTTGCAACACATCAACAACATAAATCTTATAGCATATATAACGAACAAAAAAAAATGACAGTTTTAGATAGCAATTCCCTTGTTTGCTTAACTAAGGAGAAAGCAAATACAATATAAACAATCTCTCACCGAGAAATGAAAAGGAAAAAGAAGGAAGACAACGAGTCTCGCCTAATTTCTTGGCACCTGCCGCCACCCATGCTCGTGCTTCATCTCTAACAGTGATCATGACTCATGACACCCTCTGGCGTGCATTGTTGGTGCCGGAAGATCCTGCGATTTCGCTCCTTCCGAATTTGTCATAACACAAGGGCGAGTTGATTCCATTGCATTTGCCGATTATTTCTAAGCTCCATTTTTATTTCATGTCATTGATGCAACTCTGCCATTAGAGGACCTCCACAAGTGCCAGGAATTGCTCCTCTGCTATGGGCTCAAATAACGGGCGGTCTTTATCTCATCTGCGAGCGAAGTGTTCCATTCCTGATGCCGCTCATTCCAGTTGGGGAAGAACGGGAAAGGGGAAAAGAAAGAAGCACGCCCAATTCATGTCAATGTTGTGTTTCCCGTTTTGTTTCTTCTTTGCGAGCACTTATAGTGGGCGACATATCGTGTGCACATACATCATTTCGTGGATATATGCATATGAGACATCTGAACCGTTCATCCAACGATCCACGATCGTCCTCGCACCCACCTCCCACTTATACCACATTTGCTAAAATCCTCTCGTCTGAAATCTGACTAGAAGGGGGTTTTCGCAAATATGGCATAAGTGGGAGGTGGGTGCGAGGACGGTCGTGGATCGCTGGATGGACGGCTCGGATGTCTCATGTGCATATGTCCACGAAATGATATATGTACACACGATATGTACTCCTTATAGTGAGCGACAACAGTTGTGATGGTGGGAAAATAGTGGAGCTTATTGGCTCGATTAAAAATTACTTTAATTACACTTGTTAAAGGGTTAAACATTGAAATGTATCGATTTTGAATGAAATTGAATTTCGCTTTGATTCGGCTCGTTAGCTTAAATCAAACTATTAATAAAATGATTTTAAATCAAACTATGTTAATTTTTAAAAATACTCGATAAAAGGAGCACCAAACTAGTCTCTCTCTCTCTCCTTTTTTTTTTTTTTTTTTTTGCTTCGGCGCTACCAAAGTGGCTTCTCCGTTTAACCAAGGGCATTTGTGTCAATTTTGTAAAGCCATTCATTTTTTGAAACAAGGGCAAAGGCTACAGCTTTGCTAGAACTTACGGTGTTTTGTAAAGCCATCCATGTGTGCAGCTAATTCTCATTTACATGATATGGGAGACGAAATTAAACATCCATTCATGTGCTCCTATGATATATATCATCATCAACGGCTTGACAAATATATAGACAGCTTCAGAGTGTATTCATCCGAGACCGAGCGATGAACCAAATTACCTAGGTGCCATGCTCGAGGTTCCGCACGTATCAATTAGGAGCTTTGGCAAACGTCCACTTATCCACTCAGTGAAGTAGTCATTGTTTGTTTAGGCCTTTTCTTCGACCTAAAAGTAAACAAACTAAAACCCAAACAAACATGTGTCTTTTCTACCCGGCTATGCAGAACTAAACATTGGAGCGCCGTGCACGTGTTGTCCTCGACCTTCCGTTCGACATCGTACGGCTTACAAATCATCGTCCAGCCCTAACAATGTACAATGTTGCAAGAAAGATGAGTGATAATTTCGAAATCTCCTCTCAGTTGCTTCGAAAAGGATGAAAATAAATCTAAAACTTTAATATCCTGCTATTAAAGAATTGGGCAAATTCCTTATATGCCACAGTGACATGATCAGAAATTTTGCAAAATTTAGTGATATATAAAGAATTAATCCTAAATAATCACGTGAGAGTACACTTACAACTGATTGGTTCATGTTTTAGGCGTGCTCCCGATGCTTCACAATCCAACAACTCCTTCAGCGAAGTCTTGTTGAAGAAAAAAAATCATGTAAGTGCCTGTTAGAAATTGATTATATATATATATATATATATATATATATATATATATATATATATATATATATATGATTAATACTTTCTACTCCCGGGTGTAGTTACTCCCACTTTGATATACCACCTAAAAGAACTTGATATACTCCTTTATCACTTTGGGTATACTCATATACTAATTATAAGATAATTCAATGCGAACCACACGAAAAATTTGTAAGAGAGTTCATAGTTTTTAGCATATTTTGTAAATACATTCATATTCGCACTAAAAAGGAGTATGTCTAAAAAATTATACATACCACCCCTGAAAAGGTGTGAATACCACCTAGGTGGTCTTATATACTCGTATACTACACATACATACTCTCGGTTACGCAAAATACTCCCTACGTTGTGAGATACGAAATAGGAGTAACTACTCCGGAGTAGGAAAAGGCTTCATATATATATATATATATATATATATATATATATATATATATATATATATATAAGATTTGGCGTAGCAAATTATCCGAGCAAGCTAGTTTTTGTAACTCCAAAAGATCTCCAAAAGCTTGCATGCTTGGCAATAACGATTTTTTTTTAAAAATAATACATTAAAAAAGAATTGCATAAATAAATAGTAAAAAAAACAAAACTAGACTTCTGTCGGCAATTCAACTGTCACCAATTCAATTAGTAACAGGGATCCAGTCACCCATGGAATAGAGCCCGTCGCCAATTCAACTCCCTGTAGCCAATTCAATTGGCGACAGGGAGCTGTCACAATTGGCAACAAGGACTAAATTTCTGAATTGCTCTTATTTAGAGGGGGCATATACCACTGAGAAGTCACTGTCGCCGATTGAAACGGCAGCGACAGATGTCTAGAATTGTAATTTATTTTTGACTTTATTTTTGTATTTTTTTAAAAAATATATTATAAAAAAAATTCATAAGAAATTCACAAGAAGACGAACTCGGGCGAGGCATCAACCACCACATGCATGGCTTCATTGCCCTTTCATCAGCTTTCTTCCGTGTATAGCATAGAAGGCATTAATGAGATGCTTCTAGTTTTACAAGTGTACATATCAGTACTAGTTTGTGCAACTTTGCAGAAGTGCGATGCATTGGCTCTACACGACTCTATGCATGAACACCATTGTCGTTCAAGCCCAGTCCACTTGTGTTGTGAAGCAAGGTAGTTGCAAAACACGCGTCACGCGTGAACGTGTTGAGCCAAAGATTTACTAGCTTGTTTTTCATCCGGCAGCGAAGCACCGAAGCAGCTGAATCGGAAGAAACTAAACAAAGGAGAAGAGAGAGAGAGAGAGAGAGAGAGAGAACAAAGCTAAATAAACAGGGTGGGGTTCCTCGAAATTATATGTCAACTTTAGAAATCTGGGTTGTCTGTAGTACTGCTATGGATATTGTATGCACAATAATATGAGTGTTGTAGCTATTATCGTATGATGCTGTAGCATTTTTCACTGTAGCACAGCACTCTATCTACTCTTGGAAATAATTTGTACTGTAGTGCTTGATCTGAATCATTGCATTTTGATCGGACAGTTGAGAGACACTTCGACGCAGAGTATCCGAGTCCCATCTTTAGCATTAGAGAGTGAAATCGATAAGCTTTTCAATGTGATATAACAAGAGCACTTTCCAATCTTTACTCCTTTAAAAGAATGATGCGTTCTCCGCACGTCTCGCCTCACCTCGCCTCGCACGGACTATAAGTCGGTGCAGGATTGTCAAAGCGCGGAGCACCGAGTCCGCTGGTTGATGCGGCGAGCGTGTCATTCTTATTTGACATTTTTCATTGTTAGCTCCGCTGATCAAGACGGTGTTCGGAATCTTGGATCAGAGTCATGGCGAGCTTAAGCTTCATGAGAGGTTTGTGTCAGACTACGTTTATGCTGCAACCTCTACACGTAGTGCTTCCCTCGCATGCACGCCTGCACAATCACAAGTGCATGCCTCCATCTGCTCTCCTTGGTTCTCGTCGTTTCTTATGTAGCCTCATGCATGCGTGGATGCATGCGTTCGGCACTTGTATTTTCTTCTTCAATGCCAAGTCTTTTGTTTGTGCGCAATAAACATCTCTTTATCTTAACATGATAGATAAATTGTCTCCCTGACATTTTGACCTAAAATCCGCTCAATGGCCAACCTATGTGTCAAACCCGGATTTTAAAAATCCAAATCCTCTGTGAATACAATGCGATGTTCCCTGGATCAGTAGATAACGCTCACAAAATACATCACTGAATCAATTCATACATAACGTAGACCAAACCAAATATTACATTACAAACATCAGAGTCACACATGCCGCATCAGGTTGAGTTTTATAATAGGGTCAAACATGCCAAATGCTTACATTACATAAAAACGGAAGCGACAGCGAAAGCAAAAGGGGTAGAGTACATCTCACCACAGGCAAGCGACTGGAGAAATCCGTGTCCATCTGATATTAATCAATGACTTGGGTAATATTGGATGCACGCAAGCACCGACGGAGTTAGTTGGACTGAGGCGAGATCTAGACTAACAGAACTAACTACTCTTCATCATATCTAGACTAATAAAACTGAATCTATATTTACACCTCAAGCGAAATTACCTTCTTGACCAAGTTTAATTCTGGTCAAATGAAACAACAGTCGAAAAGATTTTACTTCCGATTACAGTATTGCGACCACCTGTTGGTCGTAAGATCTTCTACGACCATCTTGTAAGTCGTAAGATTTCCAATACCGTTCTTGACCAAGTCTATTTCTGATCAAAAGAAATACTGGCCGGAGAGCTTTTCCATCGACCACCATTCTACGACCATCAAATGATCTTAGGATTCTACGACTCCTTTTCCAAGTAAGTTATTTTCACTTGAAGCCGGGGGGCTAGATGACGAGGATCTAATAATCCGCATTTAATTATTTATCTATAATTCTTATTATGAATATGCCTCTCAATATTCATAAGGGAGAAGCTAGTGGTCGTAGGTTCTTCTACGACCACCCCGTAGTAGGAGTCCTCCTACGACTATCCTATAGTCGTAAGTATTTCTACGACTAGCTCATAATTGTAAGTTATTCTACGATTAGTTTGTGGTTGTAGGCTTTACTACGACCACCACCTGGTCGTAAGCTCTTCTACGACCAACCCCTAGTCGATGATGCTTATAGACATGTGAGCCTAATCGATCAGGAAATCTTCCACACCATATCTGAAGATATGTGCAGATAATTACGTTGTTATTCCTTACAATAATGGCACGATTCAACTATCTATCTCGGTAATAACTGTCCGGCGATGTGGGAACGTTACTACTCCAGTAATAATCTCCAGTAACGGCTCCTTTATCTGAAGCATTAAGGCGCTCTTTGGACGGGTGAAACGACAACCTACTTCGAGTACTGTCTAAAATGCGAGATCATCAGGACGGATGAGGAGGTGTAACACTCCCGTTTTCGAATGGTGAATAGTGTTTACTATTCAACCCCTGTTTTCGATTCGCAATTTCATTTTGTAGTATTTTCAAAAAAAAATCAAACTTCTTTTAGCTCGGATTTGTGTTTCTAATCTTCCCACGTTTTCAAATTTTCAAATTCAAATTCTTTTACCTTCTTTTCGATTTTGGAGCATCTGCAGTATTTGAATCCCCTCTTTTCCTCCCCTGGGCTCAGCCCACTACCTCTTCCCCCTCCCCACCCCATTCCGGTTCCCTCTCTCTCCCCTCCGGCCCGCACCTTGGCTGCCTCTCCTGGCACAGCTCGCTTCGGCCCGCTTCTCCTTTTTCCCTTGGCTTCGGCCTGCTCCTTCCACACCCCAGATCGGCCCAGCTCCTTCCCCCTCTCCAGAGCCTTATTCCTCACCTCCTCTCTCTATCTTTCTCTCTCACTCACGGGCACCGCCTCCACCTACTCTCTTCCCTCCCCGTGCGGTGCCAGCACCAACTCCCGTCACCCTCTGCCACTAGCTCCCCGCCTGCCCCATCCTCTCCCTTCCGCTACCAGCTCTGCTGCACCACCATCCCCTGCCGCCACCATCTCGCGCCCATGCCGCTGCCCCCCGAGCCCTCTCTTCGCCCGGTCCAAACGACCCCCTGTGCAGTGGCGCCTTCCTCCGCCCGGTCCCAGCCCGGTTGCGCACGTCAGCGAGCCCCGGAGTCTTCGCCGTCCCATGCCGCTGCTCCACCTGCCTCCGCCCGGTCTTCTCCAAGAATCGCCGCCCCATGCCGCCTTCTCGGGACACGGCGCCACCGGGCCCCCAAAGACTGCCTCCCACCGCATATAAAAACCCTAGAGGAGCCCCCTTCTACCTCCTCGCTCCACCCCCTTGCTCCCAGGTAAGAGCCTTCAGAGAAATCGGCTCAGCCCGAAGCTCCTCACTCGGCCGCACCGCCTTCGCCACCGATCTACCCCTCCTGCGATCTCCCGGCGCCATCACCCCCGTCACCGTGCGCCACCACCACCCAGGAGACGTCCCCTCCAACCCCGTCGCCTCTGGACCACCGCAGCCCCAAATCGTGCCCATCTTCCCCACTTCCGGCTGACTTCTCCCTCGCCACTGATCTCCCTCATCCGACTAGCCCTAGCCGCCATTGTCGGCCAGGTAAGCTACGGAAGCCCCCACCTACACCGTGCTTCCCTAGTTCTCCAGTTTGCATCGCCCAGGCATCCTCGCCAACTCCGGCCGAGCTCCCGCCGCCGCCTCCCACGGCCGCGCCGCCGCTCCGGCCAAACTCCGGCGCCGCCGCCACCACCACTGGGACCGCCTCACCGAGGGGAACCCATTATGGGTAACCCCTGGCACCACCGCCCCTCCCTCCGCCGGCGACGAGCCGCGCCGCCCCCAGCTCTCCCCCGCGGTCCCGTTGTCGAACAAAAAACTACCGGCAATCACTGTTCACATTAAGGGCTAACCTCAGCTTAATTAGCATTAAGTGCCCCTTTTCCCGCTGACATGTGGGCCCAGCTGCATGGTTAAGCACCCGGTTTAACCGAATTTTGGAACCCTATGGCTGACATGTGGGCCCGAGTCACTATTCCGTGAACCAGTGAACCCGTGGACCGAAACCATGCGTGTTGGCCTTCGGCCCACGCTACAGTACGTGTGGACCGGCGCCCCTGTGCGTTGATGACACGTGTCGGCTCCCAGATTAACCGGCTTTTCTGATTTACCATTCCATTAAAAATTCTGTTGAAAGCTTCAAAAATCCATAACTTCCTCATTACAGCTCCAAAAATTATGAATCTTTTTCCTAAAATTTTCTAAAATCAAGATATTGCTAATGGCACTGGTCTTGTTTAATTTGGAGTTCATTTGCTTGGTAATTTATATTTATTTGCTCTCTTGTTCTATTGTGTCTTTTTCCGGTATGTCCGTCCGAGTAGGGTTCGAAGACGCGGGGGACCTCCACTTCAGACAAGCTCAAGAATACCTAGACCCTTCTACCTTTAACCAAGGCGAGTCAACACTTTGATCATATTGATCCTACATTTTACGCAAATTATATTCTTTTAAAATATCAAATTGCATGCCGTAATTTCCTATGTAAATGTATGTCAAACACCCTAAGGTAGTTAAATGCCTTTTTGATGATTAAATAATTATTATACCATTTCCTTAAAAATTGAACTCCCAATACCCTTGTCACCATAGTAAATATTTGGTAACATACTAGTTATAGGTCGTACTTAAACGCCATACTAGACTTGTTTAAGTACCAGAGTATTTCTACCCCAAATCATCATCCTTTAATCATGACAATTGTTTTGGGTAGTCATTGGGGAGAATGACTGGACTGGTTGGATAATTTATTTTATACTTCTCCAAAACCCTAAAACTTGCTAATACCACATCTGGGCAGATGGAGAGAATGGTGGGTGCCGTCGTGCACGAGAGTGATTGGTATGTGGTATGAACCGTCCGGATAGATTAAGGATTTAATCTTATCATGACCTCCCGTGTAAAACAACTACAACCACAAGTCTGCAAAGTGCAACTTGGCTTAGTAAATTTATCGGACCCTGAAAGTCATCTCACTGGTGGAGGAGTGAGGAGTTGCAGGCGTGAGCCGGGAAGGGACACCGAGGGTGAAGTCGCCAGCTACGCTCGTCGTAGTGGTGAACATCCCGCACAACTTATGGGCGCAACCCCATATGGGTGAGATGATGGAAAGGGCGAGGTAGATCGAAAGGTTACTGTGACGATCACTCAACTACATGACTACGGAATCATGTGGGGTAACGAATATGATTGTCTCTTGTGGGTAAAGTGTACAACCTCTGCAGAGTCAAAACTGTTTAAACAGTCGCGCCTATGGTCAAAGGCAGACATGGAAACTTAACTTGAGTTAGTTCTATTTCAAAAACCTTTGTGGGTGGTATGAAAACCAGGTCGGAGCCTGAGATTTGACTTTTCCCTGGATCGTCATATCCAGTGTTGTTAATGTATGGAGGTAGCTCCAATCAAATGAAGCATGAGTTAGAGTTTTCGATGGAGGGAACCTCTGCTGTTATTAACTAATGCAATTAATCTCTTTAAAAATATAATTTTGGGTTAAAGTGCTAAGTGATAGGATTTTCTAATACCTGTATTTATAAATATTGCTTTACGCAAATAAAAAAACCCGAACCATCCTTGTTAAGCCTTGCATGTATAATATTGCATCTGTTGTGTTGGCTTGCGAGCACGGTAGTTGTACTCATCCTCGCTCTTTCCCCAAACCCTCAGAAGCAGGAAATCCTGAAGACTACGACTACTACGAGGATCCAGAAGCCTGAGAAACCAATGAGCTTTTGAAGCGTAGTTTAGTCTCTAACTGTTCTAGTCTCTCATCAGTCTAGCTGACTCCGTCGGTACTTGCGTGCACCCTATATTATCCAAGTTTTTGGGTAATATCGGGCGCACACGGGTTACCCCAGTCGTTGCCTGTGGAGAGACAAGCACTATCCCCTTTTGCTTCTGCTGTAGCTACGTGTTTTTGTGATGTAATATATTTGGCCCGACGGTCCTCCTGTAAAAACCTAACCCGACGTGGTCTATATTACTTTGACTGTCTGTAATATATGTGTTGGTCTTATTTCACGCATGTATGAGATGAACCAGTAATGTATTTGTGAGTGCTACCTACTGATCCAGGGAGTAGCATAGTATTTCACAGAGGATTCGGGTTTACGAAATCCGGGTCCGACGGGAGGAGAGACCAACAGAAACAGAAGACAATACACTAGAGTCTTTCTCTTGATTTATAACCAGCATACTCAATATATACACACAGGGTTAGGGTTGTTATTCTCTCCCGAGAAGGCCCGAACCTGTATAAAAATCCCTGTGTCCTCCTCTCTACGTGATTTGAGTTTTAGAGATCCTCCAATCAAACAATTATTACGTAAGTTTAGTTCTAAAACACCGACAGCCGGAGAAGGAGAGGAGCTGTTGAGGGACAGCTTGGAGGGATGGGAGCCGGTGCGCACTGATGAGGGGGCGACAGAGAGCCAGACGTGCGCGGGCATGGGCGCCGGGATGGGCATGCTCTGGCGCGGCGACTTGGGGGCCATGGTAGGTGAAGGAGCGATGGCGAGGTGACTTGGTGACGCGAGCAGGTGAGACGGACAGGCGCACTGACAGGAGCGGGAACGGGACGCGACAGGAGGACGGGATGGGCGCGTGCGCGCATGGGCGACGGAAAGACGATGAGCTGACGGAGGCACAGGTGGCAAGGACGAGAGTAGGCGGGGTGGTTGCGCGTGCGCAGAGCGCGGAGGCGCGGTGACGCGAGCGGCATGGGCAACGGACCTGGGATGGGACAGGACGCGCCGGGGCAGGCGGGTGCATGTCGAGGGCGTGAGCTGGGCGCAGCTCGGGGAGCTCCAGCGCGTGCCTGGGATGCATGGGCCGGGGAAGAAGGGCGAGAGGGAAGGGGGCAGGCTGGGCCAAACCCAAGGAGGATTTAGGATATATTTGAAATTTTGAAAGAAATTGAGGATTTGAAAACCTTGAATGATTTGATTTGCAAATTGAATTCAAACAAAGCTGTGGCAACTGAAATTACTGCTCACAAACTGAAAACGCGGTGTTACAACACCATAAGGCACGGCCACGAGCGAGCACACCTAACTGCTAGCTGCTGCTTGGTGCTGAATTCTCCCATTGATGGGATGCCGTCGCAGGGAACATGCAGTTACCCGTCAGTCGGTTGCTGCGGGTTTAGCAACTGCCACAAGAAGCTCGGATCTATCTACAAAATTGCGCAACTATGAATGGAGCAATTGGAACTAGATGAACTCATGAACATGCTGTACAAAGCTCACATGGGGTTCAATTATTTGTGGAGAGCCAGTGGATTCGTATGCATTCTCGAAGAATTTGGACGCTCCATGTTTCAGTTCTCTTTTGTACGCATGGCCGTTGCCACCTTCAGCTTCCCTTTGCATGGTCGTCGCCGTCCATCCATTTTGGTGCTCTATGTTTTAGTTCTCTTTTGTAGGCATGGCCATTGCCACCTTCAGCTTCCCTTTGCATGGTCATTGCCGTCCATCCATTTTGGTGTCGTTCCCGCAAAGTGTTCTATTCCTGATGTCGCTCATTCCCATCACAACTCCCATCAGCTTCATGGTTACTAATTTGTTTCTTTTAGGTTAAGCGGCAGGGGGAAGGGGAGGAAAAGAGGAGGCAATATAATTCAAATGGAACGATGTATACAAATATATAGAGAGAGAGGAGAAGAAGCTAGGAAACAATAACAATGTTTTATTACAGTTAAGAGTTTATGTTTGACTGAAACGTGTACTGTAAAATTTGAGTGCTAAAATATGAAACGTATATACAACTTTCCGTATTGCTAAACGGATAATAAGGCACTTTGGCCCGTGAGACGATCAAATGGGGGGACAATCCGGCAGTCGATGCATGCATTTGGTGCAAGTTGTTACCTGATGACGGGAAATGGGAAGTGTTGGTATTTCATACCTGTGTTTGTTTCTCTCACCTGTAAAGCAAATTTTTGTGTTTGTTTCTCTCACCTGTAAAGCCAATTTATGTGGAGATAAATTTTGTAATACATCTTGTGCAACTAATCCTTACATGCAATGGGAAGAGTAAAATCATTCAGATCTCTTCCAATATGCAGACTGCAGTGCTATCACACAGCACAATTATAAGCAGTATACACTTTACACTGAACATCATCGTCTCCAAGCAGAAGAACTCTACAACTTTATTTTCAACGCAGCTCAGTGCGTGTACTGTGCACCTCTCACTCTCAAACTACCTTTCAAGCCAGCAGCCATTGCTAAGATGATCGGCTATGTAGCATGCATAGGCGATGAAGCGTATTGATCTTGTGTCCTTTCCTGCTCAGGAGGCCATCACTACTATTCTGAAGGAGGCCCTCCAGCTTTACTAGTTTGAGTGTGCCTATGAGAGATGACAGGATGCCGAAACTCGTGCTACCGTTATCCTGGTGAACATCATATCCGTGCCCATCTCCATTGATGTGGCGGAGCTGCCGACGACTCAGATAATGCGGGACTGCCTCCGAGCTCACTCCAGCCGACTAGTGATGCTATGTAACTCTCTTTCGTGCACCAGGTGCACTCTCTTCAGCCGCTTGATACCATCGTAAATGACTTCTACCGGATGTCCGTAGTGTGGTGTCAACTTAACTCTATGAGGCGGGATATCTGCTGCACTAGTTTCTCACGTATGCGGTTCGCGCACACTAAAAGTGCTACCGGAGGCTCACGTGAGTCGGCGTCGTCTCATCGTGGACCTCCTCTCTGACAGTGTCGATTAGTAGGACCGACCGTCCTCAAACTTGTGTAGAGATGCTTGTTACTCATTTGGAGTCTTCTTTGTTGGTGATAGCAAGATCCTTACTCTCATGGAGAGGATGACACTTGTAGATGGGGCAATTTTTTGTTACTATTTCTCACGCAATGCCATACCAACTTTGAGGGTTGGGGATACATATTTATAGGTCGCCAACCACCAAGCATATGCTAATATGCTAGTCTAAGATCTCTGTCCTATGGCAGTCAAGATCTTTGTCCTAAGATGCTTGTCCTATGACAATCAAGATCTTGTCCTATGATGTCAAGATCTTGTCCTAAGATCTTTGTCCTATGAGTCAAGATCTTGTCCTTAAAGGCTGCTTTGACAAGAACCATGTGCCCACCCCACAAAGACCACGATGAGAGACTTATTCATCATTCTCCCCTAAGTCTTGTGCGTCGTCTTGTGGGAGAGTTGAACCATCCCGATCCTAGAGCGAGCTCGAGAATTTGACCCTCCCAAGAGGCTTGGTGAGCGAGTCCGCAAGGCGATCCGTGGTGTTGATGTAGCTCGCCTTGATCTTGCTTTCATCCAAGCGACCTCGGATGAAGTGGTACTTCACCGGATGTGCTTGCTCCGTTAAGTGGAAAGCGGGTTCTTTGCGAGCGAGGCGGACTTGTTGTCCACCACAGCGCCACCGCCGGTGTCTCTGCCGAGGAGTTCACCAGCGGTCGGCGAGCGAGTGCACGAGTCGAGCGGTGGAAGCCGCTATGTACTCGGCCTCACGGTGGACAGGAGGCCACCACCGCTTGATGGTATTGCTAGCTAACGAGGCACTTGCCGAGGAAGAAGAGAATCCGCTTGTGCTCTTCTTGGTGTCGATGTCGCTGCGTGGTATTGTCGCATGCGGATGAAGTCGCGTGGCGGGACACCTCGGGTAGTGCAAACCGTAGTCGGAGGTGCCCGCAGCGTAGCGGAGGATCCTCTTACGACTGCGATGCTCGTCGTCGGTCATTGCATGAACCGACCGACGAGCCGACGGCGAACGTCCGATCACGGGCCGCGTGTGGGCGAGGTAGCGAAGGGCGCCCACGATGCGCCCGATCTTGCGTCGCGTCCACCTCCTCCGCCGTGCTCTCACGACTCGGCTTGACCTCTCCTCCATAGGAGTGTGGGTGGGTTGCGATCGGTGAGCCCGCCGGCTTCGGCGGTGCGCTTGGCGTGGCGGTGCAGCGAAGGAGATCGAGGCTGTCTGGTGGACCTCGATCCCGGGTAGAAGGAGAGGAGCCCCAAGTCGCTCATCCGGAAGGCGGTCTTCATCTCCGCCTTGAATGCCTCGACCTCGTCCTCCTTGGAGCCGGTGATCAACAGGTCGTCGACGTAGACGCCCACCAGCAGGGCGTTGCCGCCTTTGCCCGCCGGTGACCGCGACCTGCGTGTGCACTCTGCTGGAACCCCATTTGCTTGAGGGTGGAGTCGGCTTAGCGTTCGGGCTCGTGGTGCTGCCGCAAGCCATAGAGGGCCTTGCGCAGCGGAGAACCTGCCCTCCTTGCGGGGATGGCGAATCCCGCGGCCGACGGACGAGGCCTCCTCCTTCAAGTCGCCGTTGAGGAAGGCGGACTTGACGTCCATGTGATGGACGCGCCAATCCTCCTGGGCTGCAAGTGCAAGGAGAAGACGAATGGACTCCATGCGCGCGACGAGTGCGAAGGCGTCATCGAAGTCGACCCCCTTCTGCTGCATGAAGCCTCGTGCCACCAAGCGAGCCTTGTGCTTGACGATGGCGCCGGCTTCATCCGCTTCGCTTGAACACCCACTTAAGGGTGATCGCTCGGTGACCAGCGGGAAGATCCGCCGGCTCCCACGTCCGGTTCCGCTCGGCGGCGTCCATCTCACGCTTCATCGCGACACGCCACGCCGCGTCTCCCTCCGCCTCGGCGAAGGAACGAGGCTCGCCGTCGTCGCACGCCAAGTGCAGCTCCGCCTCGAAGTCGTCTTGCACGATCCGAGATGGGCCGCCGCGAGGATGTTGTCCATGGTACGATAGCGTAGAGGCTCGTCGTCGTGGTAGGCGTCGGCGCGGTCCTCGTCGTGAGACAATGAGTAGCGAACTCCACCATCTTGTTGCTCGTCGTGGACCGAAGCTATTGGGGCGATCCGGTGGTGTGGCCTCCGGTGAGAGTGGTGAGCCGGTGTGGGAGGCGTGGAGTGGCGGTGGTGCGAGTGGGGCGTGGCGGTGCGAAGGTGGTGGAGCACTCGCGGAGCTAGTGGCGAGCAAGGTGTCGGGTGGGCGAGCTCGGTGAAGGCGAGTGCTAGCTCCCGGTTCTCGAAGTGGGCGTGGTCGACAACAAAGTCCACGAGTCGAAGTCGAACCGCCGTCCACCGCCTTGTCCACGTCGGCCTCGCCGCCGTCGAACACAACGTCACGCGAGATGCGGACGCGCTGTGTGACAGGGTCGAGGATGCGGTAGGCCTTCGAGCCCTCCGCGTAGCCGATGACCACTCCCGGAGTGCTCCTGTCGTCGAGCTTACCGATGTGACCAAGCTCCTTGGCGAACGCGAGGGAGCCGAAGACCCGCAAGTGGGAGACCGCCGGCTTGCGTCCATGCCAAGCCTCGTACGACGTCTTGCCGTCGAGTGCCTTGGTAGGCGAGCGGTTGAGGATGTAGACGGCCGTCACCACCGCCTCTCCCCAGAAGACAGCCGGCATCCCCCTCTGCTTGAGGAGGGCCCGAGCCATCCCCACAACCGTCTGGTTGCGTCGCTCGACGACACCGTTCTGCTGCGGGCTGTACGGCGCGGAGTAGTGGCGCTGAATGCCCTCATCAGCGCAGTACGACGCGAATTCAGCCGCCGTGAATTCGCCGCCGTTGTCTGCGGCGCGATACGCGCGACTTGCGGCGCACTCGCCTCGCGGCTGACTGCGTGCGCCTGATGGCGTCCGCAGCCTCTCCCTTGCTGCCGAGGACCATCACCCACATGTAGCGGGAGAGATCGTCGACGAGCAGCAGGAAGTAGCGTCGTCCTCCCGGTGTGGCCGGTGTCACCGGGCCACACAAGTCCCCGTGCACAAGCTCGAGCCTCTCCTTGGCTCGGAAACTCGCCCGCTGGGGAAAGGGGAGTCGCCTCTGCTTCGTCAACACGCAGACGTCGCAGAACTGCTCCACATGGTCAAGGCACGGCAGGCCTCGCACCATTTCCGTGGCACTGAGCCGCTTCAGGGCCTCGAAGTGAAGGTGCCCAAAGCGCTCGTGCCACTGCCACGCCTCGCCGACGGCGGCGAGACAGAGGGGTTGTGCCACCGGCACGTGAAGAATGTAGAGTCGATTCGCGCCTCTGGTTACCTTGGCAAGAAGGCGGCGGCGAAGATCCCAAATCCGCAGCACCCCGTGCTCGATCTCGACACGCGAGCCGTTCTCATCCAGCTGTCCCAAGCTGATGATGGAGTTGTGCAGATCGGGGATGTAGTAGACGCCGGTGAGCAACATGTGCTCACCGAGTCACGGTGGTGAAGATGACGGAGCCGACGCCCTTGATTTCCACGCCGGAGGCGTCCCCAAACTTGACGGAGCCTCGGACGCTAGAGTCAAACTCGGCGAAGAACTCCCGTCGACCGGTCATGTGATGGGTGGCGCCGGTGTCGAGGCACCACCCGTCAGTCTTGTCGTTCTTTGGGCCGTGAGCCGAGGAGGGCATTTGCTTTTGACTCGTCAAGGTGGAGGAGAGCCCATGCGGCGGTGCGCTGGAGGTAGTAAAATGCTCGCATGAGCAATGAGCGAGCCATTTGCTCCTCCTCCTCTCTGCTGCGACGTGGGCACGGCCGCGTCGTGGTATCGACAATCCGCCCAATGACCAAGCTTGCGCGATTGTGGCAAGAGTCGTCTCGTCTTGGCTTTGCTTGCCACCGGGCGCCGCCTGGCGCCTCCACGATCATTACCCTCGGACGTCCTTGCGCCCATGCAGGCGTCTTTGCGCTGACTTGCGCGCTTGCCATTCTTGCGGCCGCTGTCGTGGAAGGAGGCTCCCCTTCTTCTGTCACCTTGGCCGCGACCCCTTTGTCCCGAGTGAGGAGGAGTTTCCGCCAATGGAGATGGGTCAGAGGCGCGTGGCTCATCATCAACAACCTTGAGGCGACCGCGCCTCCTCGATCGTCATCGTGGAGAGGTCCAGCGAGACTCGATCGGCGGGCCGTCGCTTGTACTTCTCGGGGGCCTTGGCGGAAGAGCTTTTCCACGCTCTCTCCTCGCCGTAGATGTCGTCGCCGGCGCACGGCCTTCGCAGCGAGTGTTGAGACGGAGAACAAAGTCATCCACGTCCTCACCTGGCTTGAAGGCCAAGTGATCCCACTCCGTGCGAAGTGCCTGCAATGTAGACTTGCGGGCGCGGTCGCTGCCGATGCGTCTTTAAGCGATGGCGTCCCAAGCCTCTTTGGCAGTCCGGTTGTTGGTAGCGAAGCGCATCTCGGGCGGGACTGCAGTGATGAGAGCATCCAGCGCCCGTCGATCCTGGTCGTAGTCGACGTCGCCGTACCGGACTGCATCCCACATATGCCGCACCTGGAGTTTTACCCTCATCACCGCAGCCCACTCGACATAGTTGGTCTTGGTGAGGGTAGGCCACCCGCCGCCGGGGCCGACGTCCCTGACGACAGCCTGGTACCCGTGGTGACCACGGTACCGTACCGGGGAGAGAGAGCCGCGTCGCCTGTGAAGGCCGCGCTCTCCGTCGACCCGTACGCCGCCGCCGTGCGCGCCTCCTCCAGGAGCGCCACCGGCGCGTCCGCGCCTGTCTGGGCTGTCGCCGCGCTCGTGGGCGTCTGCGGCGCCATCGCGCTTGCTCGCCCCGCTTGCCTCCCTCTCCGGGCTCAAGGTCGCGTCGCTGCCTGTCATCGCAGAGATGGAGCTGCTTTATTGCCGCCGCAAAACCTTGACCTCCTTCTTTGCCGCCTGTGCTGCATCTGCCGCCGCCGCTTCCACCTACTGCTCGCTCGCTGCCGGCTCCGCGTACCCGGCCTTGGCGCCCTTTCCGCCGCGGCCGTCTCTCGCCGCCGCTTCGCCTGCTGCTCTGCCATTGCGAGCTCGGCCGTCACGACGCCGTGTGCTCGAGGCGACCGTGGCCGAGATTGCCTGCGGACATGGCGCGCTTGGGGGCTATCGCGTGGAGAGAGGCGCCGACGATTCTTTGCCGTCTCCGGAGAGGAGGAGCGGGGACGGCCGGGCTGCTGCTGCACGCACCATTTGAAATTGCTGCGAGGCCGAGAGGAAATGGCGAGGAGATGCTCGGGCTCTGAGGATAGTATGGCTCGATACCACTTGTTACTCATTTGGAGTCTTGCTTTGTTGGTGATAGCAAGATCCTTACTCTCATGGAGAGGATGACACTTGGAGATGGGGCAATTTTTTTGTTACTATTTCTCACGCATAATGCCATACCAACTCGAGGGTTGGGGATACATATTCTGAGTGCCAACCACCAAGCATATGCTAGTCTAAGATCTTTGTCCTATGACAGTCAAGATCTTTGTCCTAAGATGCTTGTCCTATGATGATCAAGATCTTTGTCCTATGACATCAAGATCTTTGTCCTTAAAGGCTGCTGTACAAGAACCATGTGCCCACCCCACAAAGACCACAGTACAGGGACTTATTCATCAATGCTGACGTGTAGATATCATTCCCAGTGCCGTCCATTCCCACTGCAACTTTTATCTCTTTTTTTTCCCCCCTTGGGATCATTGCAATGCTTGTCAACACTATATCAGGTTTTTTCCTTTTATGTTAAAAGTGGAGGGGGAAGGGAAAAGAAAATTGTAATGCATGTACATGAAGATGCATAGATGGCATCATGGCAGCTATATATCTCTCTTTTGCGCCCTGATGAATAAATGTATACAAGTATACACAGGACATGAAGCCCTGAAGAAATAATAATGTGTGCAGGCTAGTAGATGTGGCGTTTCATTACAGGTCATTAAACAGTAGAAGAGTCGCTGTACAATCTGAGTGTCAAAACGCAAAATGTACATGATTTTTATCGCTAAATGGAGAAAGCACAAGTGTTTACACGATGAAAACCCAGAGACTAGCAATTGATGCATGGGTACAAGTGTTTACATGATGACAGGTAATGTGAAGTGTTCATCTTCCACACCCTGGTTCTGTATTTGGAGATCGTTCAGATTTTGCAACACAAAGCGTGTCACCAATTTTCAACTGCCTAAGATACGAAACATAGAATTTATGTATTTCATGAATCAAACACCACCGTATGTGACATTATTTTCCATGCCTTCTTTCCTAACATATTGGGCAGATCTTCACAAGGAAGAACTGAAAGAGAAGCTAAAGCAGGGAGCAGAGATGCTGCTCAAGATGACCATGGAGATGATGAACCAATCTCAGGCTCAGGACGAGAATGCAGTCTCTTCAGGTCGTGACAATGGGATTCTGCGCCATACTGCTCCGGAAGATGATGACATTCAACAGCATTCTGAAGGAGATGGTGGTGTTCATTCAGCAAGTGCCTTGGGTGAAGTTGGAGATTGATGGCTAAGGGATGGCGCTGCTATGCTTTTCATTTCATATTGCTGATGGTTGTCGATGATTCTCATATTTTGTTAGAGAACTGTTGCTGTAGATCTTTCTTTCTCTCCTCTACTGAGATTGTGATTCTCTCCAAAGGAGTAGTAGTTTCTCTATCCTGTTTCTGCAAACTATGTAAGCCACATTATTTCCGTTTTCTTTAATGGAAATGGGAAAACCCCGTTATAAAAACACACACACACTACCATACGTGATCACACGGCTCGGAAAGACCCAGGAGCTGCTTTCCTGGAGCTTCTACTGTACAGGTTGAGCGTTGTATGCAGCAGGTTGAACTTTCAGTCGACTGTGTGGAAAATATTGAACTCATAAGAATAATAAAAGCGAAAAAAACAGGCAAAAGATGAAAAGGAATGGAATGCTCAGTAGACCTGTTCATGGCAGAGAGCCCGACAGTAATAATAAAATAATTAATATTTTCATTTTTATTCTGAAAATAAGTTAAGTATTAATATTTTATCGTAAAAAAATAATAACATTTCATAAAAAATATATATGCAATTTTGGGTTTTTTTGGGCTTCGTCCTAGCCTATGTCGGACTTGACCGTTTAGGACCGGGCTTTTCCAGAGCCAGCCCTGCCCGATCCTTGAACAGGCCTATGCCCAACTAAATAGAAGAACATATACTACTCTTATGTGCATGTATCTATTTACTGGCATTCAGATAGCAAGTAGATATAAATTGAGGGGGGAGGGAAACAAAATTGGAAGAGATGATGCATGTGCACAGTAGGTGTTGCAGTAAAGCAAAGTTATTGCACGGTAACAAGTACCCTGAATACAGAGAGATACGAGCCCTTTATTGCCTATGCAGAGTCAAATGCTCATCGACCAAAATTAATCCACTGTGGTTAAGGGAAATGCCAGTGTAAAAATTGACCAAAATGAAACCACGGTGATTAAGTACATTACATGTATGCATGAACCTAACAATAATTCTACATGAATTTCCTAAAAAAAACCATTCTACCATGAACAGCACACACGGAGACACGGTCGTATCACTCCATTTTCCACTATGGAATGAGCCAGAAAACAAGACGATTCGCCGTCAACTTTGGCAAACCTCACCGGAGCACGTCGCGTGTGCTTTTCTAGTTAACTGCCCATTCCGGCTGCCGTTCTTCGATCCAAGCAAGTAAATGGATTATGGGGCCATCGAGACGAACAAATCGACAGAATAGTCAGCTTCTTCGAAGTGATCTTTCCCGGGTGCCACCCATTCCCATACTACCTAAATTTGTAGTGCTGATCACCATTACATATAGCATTAGCAACTTGTTTCTTCTATGTTAAGCTAGACGGCAAAGGGAAAGGAAAACAAAATCAGGCAGTGTAAATGGAGGCGTGTGCATATAGTATGGTCCACTCAGGAAATCGTCTCTTGGGTCTTCATATATGTAGTGTCCCAAGGAAATGGCGTAGAGTGAGATCAAGGGAAAGAGGCCAAATGGTCTTAGTACATATCTCTTGATGCAGTAATTGTTTTTTACTGTGTTAAAATATATTCATCGTGAATATCTTTTTGTTAAGCATTTTTTTTTCCAGCAAAGCACTTCAAAATGATTGTAAATATGATAAATGGTGCAGGAGATATTATCGTTAAAAGTTTACAATCAATCCACGCTTCTCTCTCCACCTGCCCCTTTGCGTTCAACGTAGCAGTAAATCTCCGATAAAGACGCAGCAAAGGCATAAGGAGTGCAATAATACTAAGCTTAACAATGTCTGTCTTGTAAAGGTGCAGTAAATGAACAAGAAGATCACAATAATTTTTTGAAACAAAAAATATCGCAATAAATCGTTTGTAGTGTTGCAGTAAAAACACAAGGAAGTAAATTTTTTGTAGTGTTGCAATAAAAGCAAAATGAGGTCGCAGAAAATATCTTGTAATGGTGCAGTAAACGCAGAAGGAGGTTACAGTAAATATTTTTAGTGATGCAGTAAACATTAGGATGTTGTAGTAAATATGTGATAGAGGCTTTTCCGTGCTAAGACGATGCAGTAATTGACTTACTTAGGTACATTAATTGCTGTTTACAGCGTTAAAACGTATTATTATGGATCTTTTTTTTGTTAAACACATTTTTCCAGCAAAATGCTTTAAACGATTGTAAATATGATAAATAGTTTATGAGAAATATCTTTTAAAGTTTGCAATCAACTGACGCTTCTCTCTCCACCTGCCCCTCTATGATCAGTGTGGCAGGAAATCTCCGATAAAGGTGCAGTAAAGGCATAAGGAGTGCAGTAGTACTAAGCGAGCGTGATAGTGTTTGTCCTGTAAAGACGTAGTAAATGAATAGGAAGATCACAATAATTTCTTAAAAAGAGAGAAAATCACAGTAAATATCTTATAGTACTACAGTAAAATCACAAGGGGACGTGCGTGGTTTTACAGTCCCTTACGCGCGGGGATGCAATTTCCTCATGGAATTTCAGCTTGATTAGCACCCTTAGATGAAGCGAAGTGTGACAATTAAGAACAGAACACTAACCACAGTTATGCCACAACCGAAACTAGCAAAAAAAGAAGAAAAAAAGAAGAAGAAAGAAGAAGCATAAAACCTAAGCACATGCATCCATGAAGCAAAGTCCAAAACATCCATGATCCATTGTTCCTACACAATGCACATTGCATTGCCACTTCATTTTGAAATGAGGAATTAATCGCTACGTGCCATTGAATATACTACTAGTATCTCATTGACATATAGATTTTGTACTTATTTATCAATCTCACAATGAGTAATATATTACAAATTATATGCTCGCGCTTTCTTGTCTGACTCCCTGACGGCAAGCACTGGTGTGGGTCGTGCTGCCTCGAGAACATAAAGAAAACAACCTGGCTCGTTCAGATGGAGTTTTGTTTTCCTGACGCCGCTAGTTTCCATTGTAAATTTGTAATGCTGATCACTACCGTAACATTAGCAGGCTGTTTGTTTGACGTTAAGCATGCAAATGGGAACTGGAAGGAAAAAGAAAACACTTGGCAATTTAGACGAAGACATGCATAGTATATAGCTCAAAAGGGGAAAAAAAACCATCATCTCTTCAGAGTTCAGACGGAATGATGGATGGGTGCAGATGGCAGACGCTCCTACGAGCAGGCACCCATTCCCATACACACACAGTACCGGTCACTTCATTTTCCATCTTCTACTTCCTCTTTTCGTGTTTACTCGACACTTTTGATCAAAACACACTTACCTAGATAATTATTTGTTTTTATAAGGTATGGCCTAAATGCCATAGAGAACTAAACTAATATACTACGGGCCCACCGACTGGGTGGTGTAGCAGGGAGGAAAGGGGGTTTATAAGGGCAAAGTAGAAAATTGTGTATTGGGAATCTTGAAGTGCGAAGTATTTATGAACAAATAAAGGGAATTTATAATACACAGACGTCCGATGTACATCGGACATGCTCTTTCTGTTCACTTCACTTTTGAGTTCACTTCATATCAGATCCTCATCTAACTCGGCTCTCCTCCACTCGTTTCTTATCCTTGCTCTCCTCCTTCCCCTTCTCCCATTCTGCTGACAGCCAAGTGTTCTCCTAGAGCTTCTTCTTCTTTCCCTTTCTTTGCTCTTTCTCCATTTCTTTGCTCTCTCATGTGGCTTTGCTTTGGCAAAAAAAAATCTTCCCACGGCGCCTCCTCCTGGCTCGGCCTCGCCTCCCTGCCGTGTCGGGCCACTAAAAAGGAAACAAATGGACCTCATGACAGCTTTCTTCGAAGTGATCGTTCCCCGGTGCCACCCATTCCCATACTATGTAAATTTGTAACGCTGATCGATAACCATTACCTATAGCATTAGAAACTTGTTTCTTCTATGTTAAGCTGGTGGGCAAAGGGGAAGGAAAACAAAACAGGCAATGTAGATGGAGGTACGGAACCACTCCTTGGTGTGGTGGTGGAGTTATAAGTGTATGACTCTATCCACCATATTTCAAATCCTTGCGTCCATCTTTACGCTCACGTGAATTCGTTTCAGTAGGAATTTTGTTAGGTTCATGGATTTATCCCTAGCTTCCATCTATTTAGGTGTGTGTTAAGGAGACTCCCTCACGTGTGTGCATGTGGTGTGCGTGCGTGGTGATGTGTGTGCGCGTCTTTATTGTAATCGAAAAAATGTAGATGTAAGTATGCATAGTGTATATTGTATGGCTCACTCAAAAAAATCATCTCTTTGGCCTTTAGTTATATATATGTGTCTAGATGAAATGATCGATGAAGGTAGGGCTAGAAAATAGCTCGAGGCTCGCGAGCCAGCTCCGACTCGGCTTGGGCTAGTGATGTTTTCAAGCCGAGTCAAGCCCCTTGCCCAGCTCACAAAGTTTTCGAGACGAGTTCGAACCACTCATTCGGCTCGTTTGGCTCGTGGGCTGGTTGCCAACCCAACCCAGTCGCACAGTCATTAAGGCCCAACCCAGTCCAGTTAGACACTATGCGCCGATGCCTCCTCAATCCCAATCTCGATCTAGATCCAGATCGAGCGCCTTTGCCACCCCTCCTCATTCTCCCAATCCAGATCGAGCGCCCCATTGCTACCTCCTCCATCCGCCGCCCCGCCGTCGCCTGCTCCATCCGCCGCTCCTCCGTCGCATCCTCCATCCGCCGCCTCCTACATCCACCGCCCCATCATCCTCCCCCCACCACCACATCCTCTGCTGCCGCCCCACTGCCACGTCCTCCGCTGCCGCCCCGCCGTTCCTTCCTCCCTCTGCCGCCCCCTCCTCCATCCTCCGCCTCACCGCCCTGTCCTTTGCCGCCACTCCTTCATCCTCCACCCCACCATCCTGTCCTCCGCCGTGCTCACTACTACAGAAAAGATCTTCACAGACGGTTCAAAAACGTCATCACAGACGGTTTCGTGAGCCGTCTGAGTTTATGCGTCAGTAATAACACGAGGTCATCACAAATGGTTTTCGAATCGTCTATGATGCAGACTATCACAAACGGTTATTAACTCATAACCATCTGTGACAGTTGACTATCACAGACAGTTTATAGATGAAACCGTCTCTGATAGATGATGTATCACAGATGGTTTGTAGATGAAACAGTCTGTGATGATCTCTTCTCTATAAAGTCTCCAAGCAGTGGCTGCTTGTGCCTTTAAAACTAGCTTCATATATATATATATTATATATAAAGTTCGTAGTCCCTTGTTAGCTAACTCGAGGTCTAAATTCAGCTAGCTAGCTAGCTCCTTGGGTGTTCATCCTAAACGTGCAGGTGAACCACGATCTACTTCATCTAACATGACACATTGAAGTGTGTGATTTGCTTCATACCAATCCTCCAAGTGTTTGTAGAATCCTCCTAAACCACGGCCTCAAAAGTAATAGCAGTAGAACTGAAGTTGAAGTTATTAATTACAAGCATGTAATTATCTTTAAACCTAACAAGCACTCTAAAGAACTTGAGTTCTGAGTTATATGTAAGGATGGCATCACCGTAGAACTTGACATCAAGAAATGGTTGGTTGCTGATACATGAAACCACTTCCCAGTCGGACTACCTGCACGTCCACACTACTTTCTGAACATAGCGACGTCCAATTACCTATCGACGACATACATGTAATTGGATGTCCACATGTTCTCCTGGCAGCCATGCTTCTTGAACTTGCGGGCTCGATGAAGTAGGTTGTGGCTGCTATCTCATCCTCCTCAAGCTGCGTGGACGATCCCCCAAAAACATCATGCTTCGTGTGGGTCTGGTTGCTTTCTTAGGCGTACTCGCCATCCATGGGCTCAGAGATAGATCTAGACTATAGATGATGAGTACGCCTAAGAAAGCAACCAACCCCTACCACAAAGCATGATCGAGCCATGGCCAACTTTTTTCGAGGGGTCGTCCACGCAGCATGGGGAGGATGAGACAGCAGCCACGACCAACTTCATCGGGCCTGCAAGTTCAAGAAGCATGGCTGCTAGGAGAGCGCGTGGACATCCAATTACCTAGATGTCGTCGGTAGGTAATTGAACATCACTATGTTCAGAAAGTGGCGTGGACGCGCAGGTACTCCGACTGGGAAGTGACATTATGTATCAGCAACCAACCATTCCTTGATGTCAAGTTCTACAGTGAGATCATCCTTACATATAAACTAGAACTCAAGTTACTTGGTGTTCTTGTTGGGTTTAAAGACAATTACATGCTTGTAATTAATAACTTCAACTTTAGTTCTACTGCTATTACTTCTAAGGTCATGATTTAGGAGGATTCTACAAAGCACTTAGAGGATTGGTATGAAGCAAATCACACACTCTAGCGTGTCAGGTTCGATGAAGTATGTCGTGGTTTCTCCTGCATGTTTAGGATGAATGCCCAAGGAGCAAGCTAGCTAGCTGAATTCAGGCATCGAGTTAGCTAACAAGGGACTACGAACCTTGTGCCAGTATTGAAGAAACAAGCAGACACTGCTTGGATATTTTATAGAGAAGAGATTAGGAATGGAATGGTAGGACGTACCTGGGATACAAGGGAGGAGAACTTGACCGACATGAACATGGTTACACAAACAAAGGTGAAATGAATGACGAGAAGCAGGTGAAGAGGTGTTGTAGTAGTTTTGACTCATTTGGTCTTGTTTTGGAATATAGTACACACCAATTAATAAATAATTAATGCTCAGAGGCACAAGTTAGGTAAAAATTATAGAAATTTGTATGTTAATTGTAGCTTTACAAATCAGTCTAACCTTTACAAATCTGAAAAGTTAATTGCAGCTTTCAAAAGCAGAATACCATATAGGAACATACCATAAGATTAGTTAGATGTACAAAAATTTGTATACGTACAGACTGATATTTTGCCCCATTCGAACCACATCTCATGAACCAACATCATACGCAGAGAACTTACCCATATCATCCAACCATCACAGAACACCCACCATAGCCCACATCATTCATCACTCACATCGCAAAGCAAGGGGAGGGAAAGGGATAGAGAGTAAATGGGAGTAGTTACCCCAGTGCAATGATAGCCAGCAAAAGACTCCATGAAAGAAAGCATCACAATAATTAGCTAGCTTTGATCTAATTGATTTTGACAAGTCAGTTGGTACTAATGTCTAAGTTTTGGTAATAGCACAAGCACAACAGAATGAAAGCGTCTTCAAGCATGAATCATGAACAAAATTTTTACAACACCACAACAAGACACATTGTAGCTCAACGTTGCCACAACACACGTCAAAACAGCTCGGCTCACATGAATACTAATAGCTACCAATAGGTGATAGATCTGTCTTATCTCGACATCGCCAGTATTGCTGGTGAGGTAGCCGAGGCCGAGGTCGGTGGAGAGGTAGCTGGGGGAGGTCGGTGGAGAGGTAGTCGGCTGGGTCATGCACGCCGGGGGGAGGACGAAGAGGGGAAGGTAGATCTGGTAGCGGATAGGTGGATTTGTCCGGGGGAAGGTCGACTGGACCGGCAGCGGAGGTGTCATCGTAGTTATGTCACGACGGTGACAATGCACAAGACACTCTTAATATAAGAGTGTCATGTGCAATGAACCGTGGTGTCACAACCGGTGGTGACAGGAAGAAGGGCGGCGTCGGCAACGGGGTCGGGGAGAAGGCGCGACTTGGGGGCGGCTGTCAGGGAGGAGGCTTCAGGCGGCAGCATCGATGTCGAGGGCTCTCGGGTGGGGAGGGGAACGGGCGGGAGTTAGGGTGCTGGGGAGTGAGGAGTTAGGGCGCAAACCCTAGTGAGCTCCTACTAATAAAGGGATATCATAGACAGTTCTATTATCGAACTGTTAGTGATACTTATCACAGACGATTTTTCATACAAACCGTGTGTGATGAGGATGGGAAGTCACAGGTGGTTCATATTGAAATCCGTCTGTGAAGTTCTGACAAAGATTCGTCTATGATATTACGAAATATCACAGACGGTTCTTTGTCAAGATCGTATGTAATACTAATAGATGGTTTTCAACATGAACCGTCTGTGATATTATATCTTCACATACGGTTTTTAGAACAGCTAGTAATACAGACGGTCTCTAAACCAAAACCATCTGTGATTGCATGTAATACAGATGGTTTAGTCAACCATCTGTGATGAAGTGTCCAGTATTAACCTTCTCGTAGTAGTGACTCCTTCATCTGTCGTCCCCTTCATCCTCTACCCCACCGACGCCCCTTCCTCCGCCCTGCCGCTCCTTCCTCCCTCTGTCGTCCACTCCTCCATCCGTCGTGCGGTATTCTCTGTGATTTGCCACTCTGCTCCTCACCGGTGGCTCACGAGAGCTCGCGTGCCAGCTCGAGCCTTCTAATGAGTTGAGCCAAGCTGAGATTCTAGCTCGTTCCCGAAACGAGCTGAGCCGAGCCGAACCGAGTCGAGTCGAGCTTCTGTTTCATCCGAGCTTGAGCAAGCTAGACTCGAGCCGTCTTGGCCCAGCTCGTTACTAGCCCTAGATGGAGGGTCGATGTAGATGACAAAGGCCCATGTATATAGAGAGAGATTGAGAGTAAGACACCAAATCTAGAGAAATAACAATGCATGTGTGCAGGCGGTCGAGTAGGTGAGATTTAAATTACAGCTAGCTATTTTTTTGTGTGCTGCAGATCGGTACTGTAGAACGTATAGCTAGTTCTGATCACAAACTAAGGACAAGAATGCAGTCTGTTCACGTCGTGACAATGGGATTCTACGCCTTATTGCTCCGAAAAATGATGACATTCAACAACATTCTGAGGGAGATGGCAGTCTTCATTCAGCAAGTGCCTTGGGTGAAGTTGGAGATTGATGGCTAAGGGATGGCGCTGCTCTGCTTTTCATTTCATATTTGCTGATGGTTGTCGATGAGTCTAATATTTTGTTAGAGAACTGTTGTTGTAGTTCTTTCTTTCTATCTTCTATTGAGATTGTGATTCTGTGTGGTAAGGGTCATGTAGTAGTTTCTGTTGGTGATATGCCCTAGAAGCAATCATAGAGATGATTGTATCACATCTATGTTTATGAGTTATAGAATAAATATTATCATGTTCCTTGGATGGATTATCATTTATAAAGATTAACAAGTATGTGACTTATTGGTGGAGCTCTTTAACTTATGTGATGTCATTCTAAATGTATCCTTGGTTAAATGTCACTCGTCGGAACACTAGTGACTAATCAATCAGCATATGTGTTGATTGATAACACTGTTTCACCGATCATGGATATAAGGATAGCGAATCAATAATGTGAACACACGTTAGAGAACATGGTTGGATTGACCCACCTTGAGACACTATTGAGATTGTTATGATTTTAGGTGTCATCAGTTGGTCTCAAGCAATCATGATGTATAATTCTTAGAACTGAGATTAGTATGGTTTTCTAAATATGTAATAGTACACTTAGGGGTTGCCAAACGCTACTTCGTAACAAGGTAGTTATAAAAGGTAGCTTTCAGGTATGCTATGAAACATGCGAAGGGATATGACTGGTCGGATATGAAATTTGCCGCTCCTAACATAATAGGAGTTACTAACTGGTCGTAACTAAATATGAATTGGTCGTATGGAGATACGAGCTGGTCGTACGTGATAAGGACCTAGTCACATATCATATTACATAAAGTTATTCTGATATACTATTTATGTCTATTCAGGAATCGTTATGTCCTGCTAGGAACCGCTAACGATTCGTGGTCGGAAAGAAGTTTTCGAGTCACAACCGATTACGTATGAATCTGCAGGGTCGCACACTTAACAGGTTGGAACAAACGAGTTTGGATATGATATGTTATGGACTCTTTGTAAGGGGATGCATGGGGCTGTTGGGATATATAAGAGTTGCTCCATTAAAACCCTAGCTACCATCTTCTCGAAGGTCTTATCGTGCACGTTGGTGTTGGCACACCGGTGTACGGCGTTACACCACTGGGGCGTGTGGATATCGTAGAGGCGCTACTGTGGTTGTTGTTGCGCTGATCGAGGACGATCAACGACCTACGCAAGGAACGTTATAGGTTGCTGGAGGAGACGATCGATGCCGAGGATGTCGGACGATCGACTACGACCACTTTATCGACGTGCTCGACGTTAGATTAGGCTGCTCCAACTCTTATTCCGCTGCACTAAGTGTCTAGTGGTAATGATCTATGATCTCCTGCTTGCATGACTTCCTAGTTTACGTGGTACAATTTTTAAATTGACAGCTAGTGTAGTCTACCCGTATCCCTTCGCTTTCTTTCTCTATCCTGTTTTTGCGAACCATGTAAGGGACATTATTTCTGTTTTCTTTAATGGAAATGGGAAAACCCTGTTACAAAAACATGCACTACCATAGGTGATCGCACAGCTTGGAAAGACCCATTAGCTGCTTTCATGGAGTTTTTTTTTTGTTAAGAAACCGGGTCCAGGCCGGCAGCCCTGCGCCCACGTTGGCCTCCTCATCTGTCCAGTAGCCTATATATAGGAGGCGGGACTCCAACATTATGACACAGTTTTCAAAAGAGCAATAAAGAGAAGCTAGAAGTCCCCTCATATCTCTGTGTCAATATATTATCCTGTTCTTATATTCTTGCATCGTTCTTATGATTCTGAGTTTGTCTACGAGGTAATCGCTTAGACTGGACTCTCCAGCAACATTTCCTCAACATAGTATCAGCACGATCGACTCTCCTCGGATCGAAAGGTAACCGTCGATAAACGACACTCGTAGACCGAGTCGTTTTTTCAAGATTGCTTTTGATTTTGCAAATTTGGCTTTCTAGATTGTAACATATGGTGTAAATCCTCTCTAATCTACTACGAGACGACTTGAAGTCGCTGGCCAAGCCGATCGGTAGTTTACATGAAAGAGTGGATGTCGATTTGTACTATAGATCTGAAATTGTAAATACGTTCTAATCTACCGCGAGCAGATTTGAAGTCGCTGGCCAAGCCGGTCGGTAATTGCATGATCGATAATTGCATCGGATGAACAATACATTGCATCATATAGCCAATAATGAAATTTTTCTTGGCCGATGCCCCGTACGGCCTAGAGCCGCCGCCAGCCGCCGCCGACTCGCACGAGTCCCCCCACTGCCGTCGGCCTGCAGCTGGAGCCTCCACCGCCGGAGCGGCCCCACGGCCACAGCAACGAAGCAAGCAAGAAAAAACGGGAAGCCGGTAGCCCGCTGCACTTGAAGCCTCCACGCTCGAAGTGGCACCCGGCCCGCACCTGGAGCACGCGCCGCCGTGTCGCACTTGAAGCGTCGGAGCCGCCTTGGAGCGCGCCGCTCGGCCCCACAAGAAGCCGGGCACCCGCGCGAGCTCGCGGGCCACCTCCGCACCACATGGCGCCGCCGCTGCCACCCCCGAACAGGCGCCGCTCGCCATGGCCGCCTCCTCGCGTAAGGTGCCGCCCGAAGCCGGCCACCCGTGCGAGCTCACCTCGCCACCGGCCGCCACAGACCGCGCTTGGAGTGCCACCTCCCGACCCGCACTTGGAGCGCTGCCACGCTACTTGAAGCCCCGCCTGGAGCGCCGCCCGGCCCAAGCTCGGAGCCGTCGCCCGCGCCGCTTGGAGCTTTGCCCGCCCACCGCGCTTACACAGGATGAGCCATGGCGCCGCCACTCTGAGGAATCCCCTAGCACCTGTTTTAGTAAAGGCCATGGTGGGCCTAATGTGCTAGGAAGTGATAATGGGCCGACGAGATTCTAGCAATTACGAGGAAAATTGCGCGAGTGAGGAATTGTTGCAAAAAGGCCCTCCGAATTGTTGAAAATTGCGAGCACATTTTCTCATAACTAAAATTTCGCATTTTAATCATTGAAAATGACAGAATTCGCCAAAAAATTATTTTCCAGCAGAAAAGAGCCACAGAATTCAACTTTTGAATCAATTTTGGCATTTGAAGAATGTTTAACTTTGTTATTGTTATTTCTATGCAATTTATGTATCGCATTTACTGTTTTGATTATCATCTGTGATTGTTTATATTGCTTTTAATCACAAAAAATAACAGTAAATCATGAAAAATGTATAGAAATGTACGGGAACACGAACCGGGAGTTCGAAGAGCATTATGAGAATTTTGTAAGTATTTTATGTAAATTACCAGTAGTAATCTTATGAACTTTTTGCCTGAATATGTAGATGACTGGAATTACAAACCGGGAGTTCGAAGAGCTAGCCCAGGATGGCCACAATTATGTGACTTGGGCATCAGATGTCGAAATCGTACATGGAGCCAAGAATCTCTGTGCTGCTATTGGACTTGGTACCTTGAAAGACGTCACTCCAAATGCTGAGGAGAATGATCAAGCACTTCATTTCCTCAGACTCCATCTCTGCCTAATGCTCAAGAATGAGTATATAGCGGAAAATAACGCACTTACTTTATGGACCGCACTGAAGAAGCGGTTCGGGAAGCTGAAGTACACAATCCCTCCTCAAGTAGAGTAGGATTGGAACCGACTACAAGATGATGGGGGAGTACAACTCTGCATTGCATAGAATTTGTACAAGTCTTCAACTCTGTGGTAAGGTAACCACAGATGAGCAGAAGATAGAGAAAACCTTCTCTACCTTTCACCTAAATGCGGTGTAATCTGCATGCAACTATCGTTCGGACGGGTACAAGGAGTATGACGAACTGATTGACATCATACAAGTTGCGGAAGCTCAAGATGAAGTTCTTAGAAAGAACTAAATCCCACAGCTGCCTAGTAGCAAAGTTGGTCATGAAATCAATGCAAGCAGCAACATGGCGAGGAAGCCTCACTCCAAAGAAAGAGGCAAGATGGGTAAGGTCATGGGTCGCAACACCAAGCAGAATGCTCAAGCCAAGAAGGGCGAACAAAAAAAGCGTCCATCACACCTTCTTTGGACATCACAGCGGCAACAACTATAGTTACCGAAGAAGAGAAGTTGGACATAAAGTAGATTCAGACAGAAGTTTCTTCATACTTTGCTGATTCGATCTAGTGCATGCATTGCAATTAGATTTTATAGTCATTTGCAGTTTATGGTTGTGATAGAATATTGAATTTTGAATAAATGGTTGTAAGCTCTAGGAGAGCAAAGCAATAAATTCTTATGATGAGTCTTGGAAGACTTATGTGTGTGGATTGTTTCCTACCCCCATATTAATAATAATTTATATATCAGAACGCATGTGGCGCCCTATAGAGGAAGTGTGCTTAGCAGATAGCGGCACAATAAATACCATATTAAGAGAGACAAAAAAATTCAGTCGATCAGCAAGAATGCAAGTAGTCTTACGACAATCGCAGGCAACGATACCTGTATAATAGGCTCAGGAAGAGCCATAATTATACTTCCGATGGACACAACATTGGTCATTGAAGAAGCTTTGTTGTACCCAGAATCGACTAGGACTCTCTTAAGCTTTAAAGATATTTGCGGTAATGGTCCCCACGTGGAGACTGAAGAAGAATATGGTACGGAACACCTGCTCATTACAAAGCGCAAAGAAAATAGAAAAAAAGGTATTAGAAAGAATTCCTTCGTATGAATTTGGGCTATACTGCACTCACATTAAGACACTGGCAGCCTATACTGTCCTGAAAATAACTTTTAGAAGCTCTGAACTTTTCTGTCTCTGGCATGATAGATTAGGCCGCCCTGGTCTTAGAATGATGAGAAATATAATTACTAATTCTCAGGGACATAATGTCAATGTAAATTTTTTTCCGAATCAGGAAGATTTTGTGTGCCCCGCATGTGCCACCGGGAAACTGATTACTAGACCCTCTACTCTGAAAGTAAATGATGAAATCTCTGCATTCCAGGACCGTATCCAAGGAGACATTTACAATCTTATACAGCCCCTGTCAGGGCCATTTAGGTACTTTATGCTGCTCATCGATGCTTCCTCGAAATGGTCGCATGTATACTTATTGTCTACGAGAAATCATGCTTTTGCAAAGTTGGCCTCACAAATAATTAAAATTAAGAATAATTTCTCTAATCATCATGTAAAGTCCATCAGAATGGACAACGCTGGAGAATTTAGTTCAAATGCATTTGATTGTTATTGTATGGCAATGAGAATTACCGTTGAGCATTCCGTGCCACATGTGTACACCCAGAATAGACTAGCAGAGACACTAATTAAAAGAATTAGATTTATTGCCTGATTGCTCTTTTAGAATTGTAATTCACCAACTACATGTTGAGGACACGCAGTCCTACACGCAGCAACTCTCATCAATTTTCGACCATCAGCATATAACATCCATTCACCTATGCAACTAGCGCAAGAGTTAGCACCAAAAATCTCTCATCTATGAAGGTTTGGTTGCAAGATTTATGTACCTAAAACACCACTGCAATGAATTGCAATGGACCCTCTCTGAAAATCTGGGATATACGTTGGTTATGAGACATCATCCATAATCAGATATGTGGACCCATGACTGGAGATCTGCATACAGCCTGCTTCGCTGACAGCATATTTGATGAGGATAGTTTCCTATCATTAGGGGAGGAAATCAACCTATTGATGAAAAATGTCACGAAATGACATGACAAACCACGGGAATCAATGCACATGACCTGCACACTAGTGAAGCAAATAGAGAAGTCTATAAGATAATTGATTTGCAAGTATTAGTGAATCAACTATCTGACCACTTTAGTGATTTGAAGAGCGTGACCAATCGCATGTGCCTGCACGCAATGCGCCAGAGAGGGTTGAAATACTAAGGAAAATTGAAGGCATTCCTAATCCCGTCCAGAGGCCTCAGAATAAAATGATGAGAACTCTGGCCCCTCGAATCCCAAGTAACCAGGGACGCCTGCGAAAAAGGATAAGAAGGACTTGACACAGCCGATCACTGAAGTTCCCAACAACCAGAAGGGGAGCCAGTTGACATCTGGCACCAGTATGAAACCTTCTGTAAAAGGCATACCAGATTTGAATATTCCCACAGAGGGAGACATGAGCATGGATGTGTGCGCACACATTGGAGCTGAAAAACTAAAAGGACTTGTCCCCTCAATTGAAAGTAACGGTGAGCAAGTAGAAGCATTAGAAGTATCACCACATAAAGAAGTAGCTATAAATTATGTGACTACGGGAGAATCTATGAATATAACAACAACCAATGTCGACATTTATTTTACAAAGAAAATTGCCACAATCATCGATCTTGATCCGGAGCCTGCATCGCTCGCTGAATGTAGGAAAATATCAGATTGAAAGAAGACAATAGAAGCAGAATTATTATCTCTAAATAAAAGAGAGGTATTTGAGCTTGTAAGCCGCACACCTCCCCATGTGCACCCAGTATGGTATAAGTGAGTATTTGTTCGAAAGAGAAATGAAAACAATGAAGTTGTCGGACATAAAAGCAGGACTCGTTGCATAAGGTTTCACTCAACGACCAGGGATCGATTACAAAGAAACTTATTCTCCAGTCATTGGCGGAACTACATTTAGATATTTAATCTTAATGACAATAAACTTGAATTTAGAAATGAAATTGATGGATATGGTAACTGCATACCTATATGGGAACTTGGATTCGGAGATTTATATGAAGGTACCTGAAGGTAACCCTATCCCGAACCAAGACAGAGCAAATAGAAATATATACAATGTGCAACTCAGAAAGTCACTTTATGGACTAAAGCAATCAAACAGAATGTGGTATAATCGCTTGAGCGACTTTCTCTGCAAGAAAGGCTACACGAACAGTGAGGATTGTCTCTGTATTTTTATACGGCGATCCCAGGATGGATTATGTATAATCTCAGTATATGTAGATGATTTGAATATCATCGAGACACTGGAAGATATTAAGAAAGCAAGTTCTTATCTGGAGTTGGAGTTCGAAATGAAAGATTTAGGTAAAATCAAATATTACCAAGGCTTGTAGCTTGAGCATACCCTTGAAGGGAGTTTAGTACATCAATCAACCTACACTCAAAAAGTGTTAGAAAGATTCGACTTTGAAAAGATATATCCTTCGAAAGTGTCAATGGTCGGTAGATCCTTGTAGCAAGACAAGTACCCGTATAGACCTAAAGAAGAGGGGGAGGAAGTCCTGGGATCAGAATTCCCGTACTTGAGTGCAATAGCAGCACTCATGTATTTAGCAAACTGTACTAGACCGGACATTGCATTTGTAGTTAACATGCTAGCAAGGTATAGTGCAGAACCTACCGAAAGGCATTGGTAAGGAATAAAGAACATCTTCCGATACCTCGAAGGAAGCAAAGATCTTGGTCTGTTCTACAAAAAGAACCAAGACCTAACTATGACTGGCTATGCAGATGCTGGGTACTTATCAGACCCGCATATAGCCAAGTCGCAAACAGGCTATGTATTCCTATATGGTGGAACTGCAATTTCATGAAAATCGTCTGAGCAAAGTCTTGTATCTACTTCGACGAACCACTTGAAAATCATAGCACTGTACGAGGCATCACGGGAATGTCTTGGCTTCAACGGATGATTCACCACATCCAGCAGTCATGCGGATTGAATACCGCACAAACCCCAACTATTATCTATGAAGATAATGCAGCTTGTGTTGCACAAGTGCAAATGGGTTATGTGAAGAGTCCTCTCACTAAGCATATCAACCTCAAGTTCTTCTATGCTCATGAATTACAAAAGATGGATGAAATTAAAGTGCTACATACTAAGTCATGTGAAAATCTTGCAGATTTATTCACTAAGTCACTTCTAGCATCTAGCTTTGAAAGATGCATACGTGGAATTGAAATGATGAGACTTAGAGAAGTGCAAAATTTAGAGGAGAATCTTCACGAACTCATTATTAAAGCTTGATCACGAAGAACGAGTACCCAAAGAATAAATCCTAGAGAGTAAATGAAATAGGGTGGATTGTACTCTATTTCCCTTGGCGAGTTTTCCTGAAGTTTCTCGGCTAAGGTTTTTAATGAGGCAATTCGTGCAGTACAACAGAACGGGTATAATGTACTCTTTCTCTAAAAAATTTCCCACTGGGTTTTTATGGAGCTTTTGATGAGACATGAAAATGACGGATGAGTGCCCAAGGGGGAGTGTTAAGAAACCGAGCTCAGGCCGGCAGCCCTGAGTCCACGTTGGCCTCCTCATCTATGCAGTAGCCTATATATAGGAGGAGGGACCCCAACATTATAACACAATTTTCAGAAGAGCAATAAAGAGAAGCCAGAAGTCCCCTCAAATCTCTGTGTTAATATATTATTCTGTTCTTGTATTCTTGCATCGTTCTTACGATTCTGAGTTTGTCTACGAGGTAATCGCTTAGACTGAACTCGCCAGCAACGGTTCCTCAACATTTTCTACTGTACAGGTTGAGCATTGTATGCAGCAAGTTGATACTTTCAGTCGAGTGTGTGGAAGATATGGAGCTCATAAGAATAACAAAAACAAAAAAATTTTGGCAAAAGATGAAAAGAAATGGAATGCCCAACAAACCTGTTCATGGGCAGCCCAATCCAGTGCCCCGGTTCGAGCTCGAAGCCCGATAGTAAAAATTAACTCGTAACTTTTTTTATTCTGGGATGAATTAAATATTAATATTTGATAACAAAAAATAATTAAAAAATAATATTTCCTAAAAATGGAAAATTCAGGCTTTTCCGAGGTTCTAGCCTAGCCTATGTTGGGTCAAGCTCGGGCCTGCCCGTTTATAACCAGACTTTTCCAGGCCTGGCTCGGCCCGAGACTTGAACATGTCTATGCCCGACCAATTGGAAGGACATATGTTACTCTAATGTCCATGATCTACTACCAAACACTGAGTCTGGAATGCTACTACTATCCGCTTTCACTCCAAATTTAATCCTATATTACAAGATTCAGTAATATTTTCCTCGGTATAATACTCATAATATTTTCCTCGGTATACTACTCGCAGAAGATAATCATCATGGCATTAATGGTCTAAATTATAAGATAGTCACACTAAAAAATAAACTAAGCAACACATATATAAGCTGTGGACCTTGTGCCCAAAAGCGCTTGGGACCTAGCGCCCGAGAACTCCTGGAACCATTCGCCTAGGAGCATTATCTAACCTAGACATGTAACATCAACATAAAGGTAAAAAACCATTTTAGCTCGCCAATGGCTTTAAACTACATTACCCGCTCATGACTAAATATTACCATTAAGGTATATTATTGAAACTAGCTTGCTAAACAACCCATAAAGTTTGAATATGACAACTAAAAGTGATATCTAAATTATTGATTGCACGTGAAGTGAAATCGCAACTCCTGCCCATGCATGTCATCTTCAACATTCACCAAAAAAACAACAACAAAGTAAGGGTGAGTTCAAAGACTTAGCAAATACATAATAAAGCAGTAAACATCACATAACATAGCATTTCCCATTTATAATCTCATCATCGTCACCTCATTGTTTCATTAATGCAATGCTTGGCTATACTACATGTCCATATGCACATCTCACAGCTTATATCGATATAGCGTAGTGTTCACTCATCGATGAACCACTCTTGTCCTTCCTCTTTCATACGGGGTCCAACCTCCACTCCCATGAAGTGCCTATTGAAGTAGGTCTTTCTCTAGAGTGCTTCAGACTAGTCATATAACTTTATCCCCGACCTGACTCATGCACTTCGAATTTGTTATATAACTTTCTCAATGACCTATAGCTCAAATGCACCCCTTTCATGATGTGAATGCAAGTGATACAATGTTTTCCGATAATCATTTACTATATTCCATCATTACCAATTAACCATCGATGTCATTTATTCATCAACATCATGTATAGCATAGTGCACAATAACAATCATAAACAAAGCATGGTGAGCAAATTATAATAATCAAGTAGCAAAATCAATCAATCATCTACAGTTCTACCATGTACTTGTCTTTCAATTGCGTGAAGCGGGGCGATGTGTATACGACACCAACCCCGAAGCAACACCTCCACCTGAACAATCATTACCCAATCTCAATAATATGCCACAACAGTACATACTCATAGAATAGAACTACGTCGGTCCTACGCACAAATCCAGCCTAACTAACCCCCGTTCACCGGGCAACCCTCCGATGTCTCGGTGATCAAGCGACCATAACCTTCATATTTAAAACACAAACACTATAAATCATATGTGTTCTGGAAGCTACACAAAATTTGCCACATTTCCCTAGTTATGACCATGATATAATTTGAATATCTACTAAGTTTAACATGTCAATTAACACAACTGCGATTATTGACGACTAAAACAGGACAACAGCCTTCCAAGTGCCATATCTTTTAAACCACCCAACCAAATCTAGTGTCTTAGAACTCTATGGAAAGGTAAAACAATTATTTGCATTATTCGTGTTGTGGAGATTTCAACATGTAGATCTCCCGATCTAGCCCAGAAAACATGACAACATGTTTACCATTTCCCGATATCCATAACCCACCACCCATCCTCCACAGCCAGTAGTAACATACCCAAGAACGAATCTACTACGCGAGGATAGCTCCGAAGCCACACCCCCGCCTGAACAATCATTATCCAATCTCAATAATATGCCACAACAGTACATACTCATAGAATAGAACTACATCGCTCCTACGCACAAATCCGGCCTAACTAAACCCATTCACCAGGCAACCCTCCCTTGTCCCGGTGATCAAGCGGCCGTAACATTCATATTTAAAACACAAACACTATAAACCATATGTGTTCTAAAACCTACACAAAATTTACCACATTTCCCTAGTTATGGCCACGATATATAATTCGAACATCAACGGCGGCGGCGGCTTGTAGCTCGGTTGCGCGGGGACGACAACCAGGGCAGCGCGTGGTGACCCCTTCCTCCCCGGGGCTGTCGACGGCGGAGGGCGACAGCCACGTGCGGCGGCGATGGCGAGCACCAGCGACGGACGTAGCAGGCGGCAGGAGATTGGCGCAACAGAAGCTACCGGTGGCGGCTTGAGGAGCAGGACCATGGAACAACGGATAGGGCACAGTGTCCCTGCCCTGCTCCTCTTATGCGCGTGCGCGGCTGGGCCATCCGGGCCGAGTTGTCCCAAATCCACCCCTTTTTTCTTTTCTTTCTTTTTTAAATGGGTATTACATTCTAGAATTCGAATTCTATACTGATCGTAAAACTTCTCGCGCATGCTAAGATGACCACAGAACATTGGGATCGCTAAAAAATACAAGCACATTTCCTTAGTCTTCATCAAACAATCCTCATGTGACATGACCGTCAGTAATTGAAGGAGCAGGACAAAGGGATCGGATCCTCTGCATTACGCTTCCCTATAAACTAAAAATGATTTTTGAATGTTTAGATATGGTATTGAAGTTTCATGGAGTTAAAAAAGAGAGAGAGAGAGAGAGACAAAGAAATGCAATTTGTAAGCTGTCTAAATGTAGCTGTAGGATGGCACCTACAAGAACTACAAATGAGCATGAGCAGGAGTATCATGTTACTGCTACAAGAAAAGAATCACTACTGCAAAACATGACGGCTAAAAACAATTCAGTTGCAAAGTAACCGCTAGTAATTTCTATGTATATATGCAAATGCCGGCTATATTTAACTCAAGTGTCACATGTTCCACACTTTGCACAAAGCTGATGTGTGTTGGCTTCCTGCAGGGCTTACGGTGGATCGACAGAGGAGGAAGGAGTTGATCTTTGGCAGATGAGCGAGAACATAGAGATAACGAGAAGAACCGAGTTCGCCTTCAGACGCTTGATGAAGTTTGTCCTCCGCCAGCGAAGAAGCTCTGAACGTGTCTAGATGAATCAGAAGAACATAACTATTTTTGTTTATTGCTTAACTTCCTCAAGATACAGAGCTGCATATATAAAGACTACTAAATTACCGACATATATAAAGAATCCACAACAAAGCAGTTTACTATCGGAAAAAACACTCACGTGAATCCTCACTAGGCATAAAAGTATTTTCCCGGCTGCCGCTCATTCCAAAGGTTTAGTCCAGTCCAGATTAGCATGGAAGCAGCCGTTCCCTTCTTCAGTACTACTACGTAGCAAACACTCTTGGAATCCCAATGGATGGAGATAGTAGGTATAGAGAGGAAAACAAGCTATGAAGAGATGTGCATCAGACAAAAGTAGGTGTGATTTTAAGTGAAAGTTACTGAGAGTGAATAACTAGTCATTCTTTCTGGTATGGCAGCCGAGAATAACTATAGTCACTGCAGTGAAAAATTATTGGACCCAGATTTCGTAAATCCAAATTCTCTGTGAAAATAATATACTATTCCTTAGATTAGTAGGTATCACTCACAGACACATCGTTGAATCATTTCATACATAGCGTGAATTAAGACAATCAAATATAAAACAACTATCAGAGTGACATAGATCCCGTCGGATCGAGTTTTACATAAGGGCCATCGAGCCAAATTGAATACATTACATGAAGCAGCGTAACTACAACGGAAGAAAAAGGGGGATAGGGCCCATCTCTCCCCAGACAAGCGACTGGGGTGACCTGTGTACGACTGATATTATCTAAGGGTTTGGGTAATATCGGTTGTACGTAAGTACCGACGAGCTCACTAGATTGGGGGCGAGACCTAGCCTACAGAATTTAGACTATTCTTCATCATTCCCTTGGCCGTCGACTTCGGGATCCTCGAAATGCACATAGTCTCCTTGATCCGGAAAATCTGAAGGGTTGGGGGAGAGCGAGATTGAGCACAACTTCTGTGCTCGCGAGCCAACACCCACAATGCAATAATATACATGCAAGGCTTAACAAGGATGACTTATGTTCTTTTATTTGCTAAAGTAATATTTTCAATTATCATATTTACAAATTCCTATCACTTAGCATTTTAACCAAATTGCATTTTATTAAAGAGATTAATTGTGCAATAATTAAATCAGCAGAGGCTACCTCCACCTTCATGCTTATTTTTAATTGGAGCTACCTCCATACAATAACCACAGTGGATACGACGATCCAAGAAAAAAACAAAACCTCAAGCTAGGTGAGCCGACCTGGTTTGCATACCACCCATGAGGTTTTTGAAATAGAACTAACTCTAGCAAGTTCCCATGTCCGCCTTTGACTGTAGGCACGGCTGTTTAAACAGTTTAGACTCTGCAGAGGTTGTACACTATACCCACAAGAGATAATCATACTCGTTACTCCACATGATTCCATAGTCATGTAGTTGAGTGATCGTCATAGTAACCGTTCTCATTATCTCGCCCTTTTTGTCATCTCACCCATATGGGGTTACGCCCATACATTGTGTGGGATGTTCACCTCAGCGACTGGTGTAGTGGAACTACACCTCAGCGATTGGCAACTTCACCTACACTGGTGTCCCTTCAAGCCGGTCGCAACATGTGCTTGCACATTCCCGCTATCCATCCAGCGAGATGACATCCAGGGTTTAATGTTTTTACTAAGCCAAGTTGCACTTTGTATACTTGCGGTTGTACTTGTTTTACAAGGGAGTTCAAGACAAGATTAAGTCCTTAATTCATCTGGGCGGTTCGATCATACCCTATACCAACCACTCTCGTGCCCGACGGTACCCACCACCATTCCATCCACCCAGATGTGGTACTAGCAGGTTATTAGAGTTTTGAGGAGCAAAATACACCAACACAACCACTTCAGTCATTTGCCCACAATGACTGCTCAAAACCACTTCCATGTTTAAAAGATGATGAACATGACTTTTAATGTCTCGGTACTTAAGCAAGACTAGCATGTCGCTTAAGTATAACATATACTAGTATTTACCACATAGTTACTAGGGAGACAAGGAATAATGAGTTCAATTATCAATGGATGATATATTAATTAAATAATCACCAAATGAGTATTTAACTACCTTAAGCTTTAACATATATTTGATTAAAGAATTAAATCATGCAATTTTGATAATTTAAATGAATATAATTTACATTAAATGTAGGATCAAAATGATCAAAGTATCGACTCGCCTTGGTTAAAGGCAGGGGGTCTTGGTTTCTTGAGCTTGATCGAAGTGGAGATCTCCCGCGTTTTCGAATCCTAATCGGACGAATGTACTGAAAAAATGCACAACAACAAAGATAGCAAATAAAATACCAAACCTATACCAACTGAACTCCAAATTAAACAAGACTAGTGCCATTAGCAAGATCTTGAATTTAGAAATTTTTAGGAACAAGTTTCATAATTTTTGGAGTTATAATGAAGGATATATGAATTTTTGATTCTTTTCAATTGAATTTTTAATTGAAAACAAAATCAGAAAAGCGAAAAATCCTCACGCTGACACGTGACCCGTGCACTATGTGCAGTTCACGGGAACTGTGCATGGACCGGAGGTCGACACACACTGTGCGTGGTTCACGAGTCCATCGGTCCATGGAACAGTGCGCGGTGGGGCCCAAATCGATCCACAGAGAACTAAAGCGAATTAAACACGGCGCTTCATTGTTCATCCGGGTCCAGTGTCACGTGAACAGGCGTTATTGACGTTGGGCTAATCCTAGATTAGCCCAAATCCGCACAATAATGATCGGCAAAAACGCGCTACAATGTGTCTTCCTCGCGACAACGCGCAGAGCAGAGGGAGGGGCGGCGGCACCAGGAGTGGACCAAAATGGGTTCCTCTAGCCGAGGCAGAGCTGGTGGTGGCGGCAGCGGCGCCGGAGGATTACGGGAGCGGCGGCATGACAACTGGAGGCGGCGACGGCGGCTCGGCCGAAAGCGGCGACGGCGATTCGGCACTTCACACCAGAGGAGCGAGGGAGCACAAGGTAGGTCGGTGGGGGCTCCAGGAACTTACCAAGCCAACAATGGCAGCCGGGCGAGGGATATCGGCGGCGGGGAAGAAGGCGGCCGGAGGCGGTCAAGGAGGTCGATTCCGGCGGTGGGAGCAGTCCAAAATCGAAGGGGCTTGGAGGGAAATGCTCCTAGGCGTCGGGGGTGCAAGGTGACGGGGGTGGTGGCGTCGGAAGATCGCCAGAGCGGCTGGTCAGCGGCGGAGGCGACTCGGCTGAAATTGGGAGCTTCGGTTGCACAGCGCTTTCTCGAGTGGAGCTTACCAGGGAGGAAAGGGTGGAGTGGGGAGAGCAAGGGAGCACCCGGGGAGCTTTTATAGGCGGCGAGGGAGCCGCGGGAGGGAGCTTGGTCGCATGCTTGGTCCCGAGGCTGCGGCATGGGCAGCCTACGCGTGGAGGTGACCGGGCGAGAGCAGGTGAGTGCGGTAGGGGGAGACGACGACTAGGTGGTCCTGTTAATGCGACGATGGTGACGGGAGAGCACGCGCAGGCGTGCGGACACCACTCGGACCGGGCGCTCGGGGGCGGCGAGGAGGGGGGCCACGGTCGCGACGGTCAGCGGAGGCGATGTGAGCAGGAGGGAGCTAGTGGCATGTAACATCCTATTTTTGGATGATGAATAGTAACCATTCTGTATTCCAGTTTTTGAGCTTATTTCTCTCGCCGTCTCAGTCGCCGACGCCGTCACCTCCGTCGCCGCCTCTAGCTTCTTCCTCACCTCCGGCGCCGCCTGCTCCCACCTTCCCGAGCCCGCCGCCGTGCGCTTCGCCCTCTCCGCTCCCCGCCTCTCCCTCCCCCTCTCTTTCTCTCACGCGCGCATCGCCGTATATAACCTGCACCCATGCGCTGACAGGTGGGCCCCCTCGGCTACAGTGCTATGTGAGGATGACAGGTGGGCCCCACAAGGCACTATGCTATGGACCCGTGCACCGCTGCGCATGGACTCGATCCACACACTGTGCGGTGGACCGAGCACTATGTGCATGCCACGTGTCAGCCCAGGAGTTTTCTGATTTTTCTTTTTAATTAAAAAGTCATTTGAAAAGCTTCAAAAATCCGTATCTTTTTCGTTTTAACTCCAAAAATTATGAAACTTGTTTCTAAAATTTTCTAAAATCAAGATCTTGCTAATGGCACTGGTCTTGTCCAATTGAGAGTTCATTTGTTTTGGGTTTTGTATTTATTTGTTTTATTTGTTTGTCTTTTCTTTTCCGGTGTGATCGTCCGAGTAGAGTTCGAAGCCGCGGGATACCTCAACTTCGACCACGCTCAAGGATACCTAGATTCTTCAGCCTTCGACCCAGGCGAGTCAATACTTTGATCATTTTGAGCCTACATTTTATGCAAATTATATTCATTTAAATTACCAAAATTTGCATACTTTAATTTTGTAATCAAATGTATGTTAAAGCTTAAGGTAGTTAAATACCCATTTGATGATTAATTATTTAATATGCCATCCATTGACAAATTGAACTGATATTCCTTGTCATCCTAGTAACTATATGGTAAATACTAGTTATAGTTGTACTTAAACGACATGCTAGCCTTGCTTAAGTACTGGGATATTAATGCCTCAACCATCATTATTTAATCATAACAATTATTTTGGGCAGTCATTGGGAAGAATGACTGAAAAAGGTTGAGATAATTTGTTTTCTACTTCCCAAAACCCTGAAAATTTGCTAATACCCCGTCTGGGCGGATAGTATGCTGGAGGGTGTATGGTTGGGTACTAATGTAGCCCAAGCCATGTTATGGTGTGATTTGGCATGAGGTATGAACCGCCCAGATAACTTTAAAGATTTAATCATGTGATGACCTCCTGTGGCAAAACTGTACAACCACAAGTCTATAATGGTGTCGACCTGACTAAATAATTTGTGTCCACCAGTACGAGTTACACCAGGTAGATATCCCGCGACACCATAGGCCTCTGAGCCTATGGGTTGGGGAGTTCTTGGCATAAGGGGGGTTTGGGGGCATGGTTGACGCGGGTGCGAGAGTCTAACCACTCTCAGACGAAACCATAGCGGGTGTAACAAATACTGAGGGTTGCATTGTAAAGGCCTTGTGGTAATCTCCCTTGATTCACATGTCTAAGGAAACGTGTGTACATATCAAGATGATTACCTCTTGTGGGTAAAGATGTACAATCTCTACAGAGAAATAAACTGTTCGAACAGCCGTGCCCACGGTCACGGGCGGGCATAGGAACTTACAAGAGTTAGTTCTATTTCAAAAACCTTTGTGGGTGGGTTGAAGAATGTGAAGGGCTCATCTAGCCCTTGTTTTGAATTTTCCTAGGTAGTCTTACCCAGTGTCGATAATAGGTGAGTGTAACCACCATCAAAAACAAGCATAAGGTGGAGGTAGCCTCTGCTGTTATCAATACTACACAATATTCTCTTTACAAAATCATGATTTAAATCAGATGCTAAGTGATAGGACTTTTCTAATATTTGTATTTACAAATGTTGCTTTGCGCAAATAAAAGAACCCGAGCCATCCTTGTTAAACCCTGCATATTTAATTATTGCATCTGTTGTGTTGCCTCGTGAGCAAGGAAGTTGTGCTCACCCTCGCTCTATCTCCAAACCCTTAGAATCTGCCGACCAGGACGACTACCCGTATTATGAGGAGCAAGGATTCAACGATCAGGACCAGGGCGAGTAGTAGTGTAGTCCTTAGTCTAGGGCTCGTCACAGTCCAGCTGGCTCCGCTGGTGTCGGTGTACAACCCATATTCACCAACTCTTTGGTGAATATCGGTTGTACGTAAGTCACCGCAGTCGCTCGCCTGTGAGGATTAGTCTTCTGCCACTTTTGCTTCCGCCCCTACTTCAGTATTTTGTGTAATAAACTTATTTGGCCTGATCGGCCCTCTTTTGTAAAACTCGACCCGGCGTGGTCTATTTAACTCTAATGTCTGTAATATTATGTTTGGTATTGGTCTACGATGTGTATGAGATGATTCAGCGATGTACACTGTGAGCGCTACCTACTGATCTAGGGAGTAGCGCGTTGATTTCACAGAGGATTCTGGATTCAGGAAATCCGGGTCCGACATAGCAGCAAAGGGGAGGATGGAGTTGGCATCGGTGTGCGTGCACAAGAGAGAGGAAGGTGGCTGTGGGGTGGCCTGTCGGGACCCGAAAATACATCTCAGGAACCCTCTGTGTATTCTGAGCTAGTCCCAGATCAGTAGCTAGCTCACACAGGAAACAGTGATGGAATACCATCCATTTATTCGATTTAACTAGAAAGATCTCAAAATAACAAATAATAATAACTGGACCTTATGGTCAATGTTTACTTAACTTGCCACGCAGGGCTAAAGAAACAAATAAACTCTTGCAGCGGAACGAGAAACTTGGAAAGGCCAATCAACATGCCCACAGGCAATCGAGTGGAGAACGCATCCTAATCCGCAAAACCTTCAATGTCTTGATTCTGAAAGAACTCCTGTGCAGCTTGATATTCTTCAACTGATCAACAAAGGCATGAGCCGTGAGTACATAAAGCACTCAGCAGGCCGTAGGGAAATGTATGCAAATAGTATTCATGCAAGGCTTACCAAAGGTTAGCTGTATGGTTCTTTTGCGTAAAAACAAGATTTAACAAATCGTAAATAGATTGAAATGCGAGACTTGAAAAGAATACTAAATAAGTAAACAAGTTCTTTGAAACAACCAGTGAACTAACCATTCACTGACCAACCAACAAATGACCAGTGAACTCCCCGTTCACCAATCAACAAACCACCAAGTGAATTACCCATTCACCGAACAAACATTATATTCATCAAGTGAACTTCCCATTCACACTCCGACTCATTTTGGAAGAAACTCTATCTCCGTGTGAAATTCCGAGCACGCCCATAACAGCGGACACGGCTATTCGAATAGTTTTACACACTCTGCAGATGTTGTACAGCTTGACCCACAAGACACGACTTCTCTAGTTGGTTTGGCATCCGTCGATACCACTGCTCACTACCTTGGGTAAGCAGGCTAGAGTACGTGACAAAGCCTTTACAAAGCTCCTTCTTAACCTAGTTCTGCCCGCTGAGGTTTCAACACTGAATGTCTCCATCCGACCAGACAGGGCCCCCCTCTTGAGCCATAGTGAGCACGTACCCCGTAACTCACTCTTCCAAGACAGAACCAAAATTAAGACATTGCTAATTAATCAGCCAGGTCCCGCCCATACAGGACATGTGGTTGTACGGTTAAGGCCCAGTTCAATGGCGCACAAGATTAAGTCCTTGACAAGTTACTCAGGCGATCTTTCCACAAACCCACAACGTGCTAAATCCACACCCTCAATCCACCATCCACTCGCCTGAGCGAAAACAGTTTTGTTCAAAAGAAACCAATGACATCCCCTGTCATGGCTCACAAGTTTTAACAACAGTGGCTAACCACCACAATTCCATATATCGTTAAGTCAAGATTAATCAATAAGACACAGGTGATGATGAACCCATCGAGACTAGGCTTGACTAAGCACTAATACGATACCCATGTTGGTGATACAATTATATCCAACTAAAATTATCCAGGCTAGGGTGACCAAGGATTCATGGCATTCAAATGTTCAATGGAGGTATAATGACAACAGGTAATAACTAAACCCAAAACAATTGATATAAAGATAGCATGCAGTTGTATAAAACAATATACTTTTGAAATCATAGGATCAATATGATCAAAGGACTACGGCTTGCCTTGGAATAAATCCTGGGATTGATCTTGATCTTGGTGTGCTTCTCCTTGTTCAAAACTTCCCGAAGTAGCAACGTCTACTCGCAAAATAAGCAAATAGAACAAATAAATACCAAACAGAGATAAAACTAACTCCAAAAATTAAATAAAAATCATAAATAAATAGAGCTCGAATTTAGATGAACTTACAAATTTGAATGGGCTCAATCGGAGTTCGGATGCAAAAGATATGGGCTTTGGAAGATTGAAAATAAATCAAAACCCTAATTTGGATTTTAATTTAATTTCCTGATTTATTTTTCGATGGGAAAATCAACTTATGACGTCACCGACGTCGGCGAGGATTTCGCCGATATTAACTTCCACCGGTGTGGGTCCCATCGTCAATGACACGGTGTAACGTGGACCAAGTCCACCGAAGGAAGGCTCGGGAGGGAAAACCGGTGTGCCACGTGGCTACCGAGCCGGCTTGACGAGGTCGCCACGCGGAAGAAGCAGTAAAGGAGGTGGTGGCGACCAGCTCACGACGCGGCACGCAGAGAGCAGAGGAGAGCTCGGCCGAGGACCTTGCTTGGTGGCGGCGGCGGATTGCGCAGACGGCGCGCGGCGGGCGAAGCGAAAAAATGGAACGCCGGGAGAGGCGAAGGCGATGGGGTTGGCGGCGACTTGGGAGGCAAGAGCTCACCGACGGTAATGAAGATGGTGGCGGCGGCGACAATAGCCCGTTGTCGGACGGCGGTAAAACGACGATGGCGACGGCGAGAGGCGAAGACGAAGGTAGCACCGGTAGCGGGGTTAATGCTGGCCGATGGCGTCGATGGCGAGGCCAAGAGGATCGAGACGGAGAATTTCGCCGGCGACGAGGTTGCGCCGAAGACGAAGATGGCGGCAATGCACGCACGGAAGCCGAGGAGACGACGGCGTCTTGGGGCTTCGGAAGAGGAGGAGGCGAGGAGAACAGGGCCTCGGGGTGCTTATATAGAGGAGAGGAGATCCCGGGAGAACACGGCATGGCGGCGTGCGGGAGCAGGACACGAGTCCGGCTTGAAGACGGCCGAGCCGAGTGGCGTCTGGCGGGCCCACCGGACAGGAGAGAGGAAGCGGCGCAGGCGGCGAGAGAGGCATGAGCGGGCCCAGCTGGCAGAGGGAGAGGCGAGCGGGAGGCTAGGCCGAGGCGCGGATGGGCCGAGGAGTTGGGCGGACTCGGAATAGTAATGGGTTTCGACACATTCATCGTTCGAGAGAATTTAATATATTTTTCTTTTTATAAAATACTGAAAATCCAAATGGCAATTAAAAAATAGCAAATGCACTCAGAAAAATTTTAGAAAATTCTAGAAAATATATCTAAGCCCATATAATCCAAATAAAATAATTTTGATAATAGTTGATATTGGAATTAATCATGTTAAATTGTTTTGATCTCTGAAATTTCTAATTAAGCTTTAACTTTAGTAGAAAAATTCAAATGGTAAATTTTCTTTTAAAACTTTAAAACAGACCAAATTTTTGGGATGTTACATGGCCGGTCCGGGGAAGAAGAAAGAAGGAGGCGGGCGCTGGGCCGAGGCCAGGAGGGGAGATGGGCCGGTCCAAAGGGGAGGAAGCGGGCTGAGCCCAGAGGGAGGAGAAAATTGACAAGAGCTCCAAATTTGAAAAGGAGAATTCGAACTTGAATTTGAATTTTGAAAATTGCAAGGAGGCTTGAAATACAAACCCGAGCTAGATGGAAGTTTGAGGATTTTGCGAAAATACGTAATTCAAAAATACAAATGAAATCGAAAAACTGAATAGTAAATACTATTCACCGTTCGAAAACAGGAATGCTACAAAAATGAACTCTTGTCGCCTCTCTTTTTATTCAGGGGTTCATGAGCCATTTCTTGTTGGGTGTAAACATTCCAATTCGTCATATCAATGTACACCTGTTCCTGTGTTGTAAATGCCTTTCCATGCTTCACATCATTGTCTCTCGATAACAACACTGTCTCCTATTTTACATCACAAACAACAGAATCGCCGATAGCTATGTTCAATCTAGGATATCCAGGGGAAGCAACTGTGCCAACACAACCAAGTTGCCGGCGAGTATGTGTTAGGTATATGTGCACTTTGTAATTATTATAATTCTTAAAATAGTAATTGAATCAACAGAAGCATATATACTATGCATATTTAAAACTATGAACGGTAGCATGATCATCAATTCAAATATTTATATCTCATATATACACTAACAAGACAAAGCCTAGAACAAAAACACTACTAACATAAGTAGGCATCAACATCATCACATGATTTATTTCTAGGAAGTAAGGTCTAGCCATATCAAAAGATATCACCGCGAATTATAGAGAATCACTTGCGCGAAGGTCACGGTAAAGTCTGATGCGAAGAAGACGGCGCAGAGCGGATGATGGAGAAGGAGGAAGCCGTGAGTAGTCGCGCGAACGTTTCCTAAAAACCTAATTCGCCCTAACCTGTGCAGGATCACGAGGGACGCAGGCTTCGGAGACACTGCTTTCCCCACGTTAGTGCACACCGAAGAAGGGATGGAGAAACCGAGGTTGCAAGACGATATTGATTATGTCTCTGTTCTATTTTCGAGGTTGCAAGACGATATTGATTCTGTTTCTATTCTATTTCTGATAGAAGACTATTTTGAGACTGATCTCTCCCTAATATAAAACCAGCTTCAGCAGAACAAATTGCCGTCATTACTGTCTTTACTCTATTTGAAATGCAGTTAATGCGTGCCATAAAAGCCAATTGAAATAGTGTAGCAAGCCGAGTTCTTCTTTTGCTTGCTTCAACTAGGTAATGCCAACTCTACCTTATATATTGGTCTCTTCTCACCTAGATTAGCAATATGGTACTAAACTTCTCTCATTCCACCATACATGAGTGAGGCTTTAGTATTTTACTAGGATTTAATTAGAATATTGAATGAGTCAAGCCTTAAAAACTCCAACAGTATGATGAACCAAAGGATCTGACTTTGATACATATCAACAGGTATATTGCTATACACTATTCACAATCCAATTGCTGCTAAAGATCTGTCACAAACATCCATCTCTAGTCCTGTAAGAATCCGTTCACTTCAAGGTACGACACTACTTGATCAGCCATTGATTGAGGCGAAGGGCAGTCCCCAACTTTGCACTGTATCACTACCTGCATATAGTAGTTTAATGGCTGAATCAGAGAAGTGAAGAATCATCCTCTTAGTACTAGGAACCTTTTTTCAGAGTAATTGATAGTACTAATACTGATGTTTTGATTTTGCAGAGATGCTGAAGGTAGTCTAGCGATCAAAGATTTGAACTAACCTCACAATCAGAAGGTGGTTCATAAGGATCATCTATTCCAGTAAACCCTGCTGGTGATTTCCTCTGTAAGCTTTGCAAAATAGTAAGAAAATTTTAGTCTGCTGGTTCTTTTACCTTTGATTTTGCCGGCACGGGCAAGCTTGTAAAGGCCTTTCGGATCCCTCGCTTCACATACTTCGAGTGGGGCATTCAGAAACACCTACAGAAATGTGCTGCTCTGAACCAGATATCTTACTGAAAACTTGATAGGATGCCAAGTAGAATAAGACAACATTGTCTCACTTGTCTACATGGTTGTTTCAAAGCTGAGCATATATACCTCAATGAATGCAGAATTGGACAGTAAACTGCGGCAGGCGCTTCGATCACTTCTGTAGGGTGATATCAAGCTAGCAATGCAGATCAGGCCAGCATCTGCAAATAGCTTTGCTACTTCTCCTGACATGTAGGACACAAACAGAATTAGTAGTAGTAAAGTTAAACAGCAAAAAATTATCACAATGGAGAGATTTTTGAACCAAACATACCTACTCTGCGTATATTTTCAGCACGGTCCTCTGCTTTGAAGCTGAGGTCTCGATTCAACCCGTGCCTTAGATTGTCGCCGTCGAGAACATAGGTCAGATGACCTCTGGAGTGCAACTCATGACTCAGTGCGCATGCGAGTGTGCTTTTTCCTAAAGTAGATGTTAAGAACTTGTCATATATAGGAGGCTCAGCATTTTCAGTATATTACCATGAAGATTTGATTAGGTCGTACATACCTGAGCCACTCAGGCCAGTGATCCACACAACACAGCCCTTCTGGTTCAGTAACTTCTGCCTCTGAGACTGCCCTATTGGGCAGTCATGCCACAGGATGTTTGTCGATTTCCCAACAGTTGAGGTCACAAGCTTGTTTATACCTGGCAATTTCAGACCCATAAGAGTCTAGAAATGCTAAAGCTTGTTGAATAGGATACTGCAAGAATTTATCTGAGATTTAGGATGTCTTTTACAAGACGCTAGTAAATTAAACCATATTTGGTTTCGTGTACAATTCCACTTGGTAAGCTGGTGGATGTAGGCTATCTGACAGTACCTTGTCATGCAGTTATTTTCAGAAAGCAAAGCAAAGGCAGCAGCCTGAACCAGTGATCCTCAATTATGCAATTCATGCCTCGGCTGATAAAGACGAAAGTCTGAAAGTGATCTCCAAGCCACGAGGACAAACGTGGTGATTTCTTCTAGAAAAACCAAGAAGGCCCTGCCTTTCTTTCTAGTACTTTCCCCCCAAATCAGACACAAAATTGCGAGGTATTTCTTGATTACTATTCATCCATCCATCATAAAATGGTTGTCAAAACCAGTGATTTTTATACGGATTTCGTGGTTTATTGATATTGGCGTGTAGAGCGTTGCTATGCGCACGGATGCATTCTCGTAAAAATTTTTTTTGCAAAATTCCCATTGGCATGTGAGCATGACCCTCATGTACGATCTATCAGTAATTGCTCAAGTGACAATTTTGCCAAAAATTTGTTGTACAAGCACAATCTGTACCAACACTGTAAAAAAGGCGCACGCCCTATGGAGAAATCGCTACACTACATATCAACATATACTGAGGACTAGTGACAAGCACAACTCAGCTTTAAGTCAGGCTCACACAAAATCGTTTTCATCCGTACATTGGGTTCGTACCAGTAGGGGTGGTTTTGAGGATTAGGCATGCACAAATATACTAATGGATCATGTGTGGGCGTGTGGCACGTGGTGAGAAACATATCTGAAAATCAGTCGGGATCCCAAACAAAAATAATTGAATTGTATATGGTTGATACAGTGGTACTGTTGTAGCATTAAATTTGGATTGCATTTTCTTCCCTACCAGTGAACTCCAAGCAATTATTTAGAAACAACTATTTATGATGATGCAACCAAAGGAAAACGACATAGAAAAAGAAAAAGAAAATCCAGTGCTCATATATATACATTACAGGAAAACTCTACCGTCTTTTCTAGAGGCGTTTGTCAATTTGTCTATAAAATAAGGAGGTATATAGTTTAGATGCGCTTTTCAGAGACACTTTAAAAACCGTCTCAAAATTTTGTATACTAGAGACCATTTTGAGATATTTTCAAGACACATACATAATTTTATCTTGTAGAGGCGTTTCTTAGACGCTATCTAATTCGCCTAAAGGTTATGTTGTGTAAAGATATTTTTTAAGACGTCTTTCAACTCGTTAGAGGCATTTTCTCTAGACATATAAATATTGCAACATACAACTAAACATACGAGGTTGTTAGGTTGAGGTGGCTAGTGTGACAAATTTAAAAGAAGTATTTCCCATGAGGTCTGGAGTTCAAGTACAAGCATTTGCGAGTCTACATATTTTTGAAAAAAAATGCAACTGCTGTCGCGTTTATGAGTTATTCAACCGCTCAGGGGCAGAAATAAGTGCATCTACTATGTAAAGAAGTCGCATCTACGGGACAATTTTGCTGTAGTGACAGTTTCGGCATGATCATGAATTAGTTAAAAAAAAACTGTGAGACAAATTTGCTTTTAAGAATATAAATGCTACTGTTCATTGACAGTAGGCAGTTTTAAATTAGCTGACCTCTTTTATGATTTTTGCACTTTTTATTTAACAAAATAATATGCTATTCATGCAGCTTTGCCAGTACAATCTACACATCCAGAAAAAAAAAGATGTAATCTATCAAACATCGTTGTACTTTAAAAGTTAGTTTATGTTATATGTATAGCTGACACGAACACAAAGAAAACATCATACTACTTACACGACACGAAACCTAATCAAAGATTCCTCCCAAAAAAGAAAAACTTAATTAGTGTACGTCCTAATTAGCTAGCAAAACTAATACTGTAATTAACTGCGACGAGAACGAACGCTTGGAATCAATTGCACAAGCACCTGCCACGGCCGACCCATTGACGAGCAACTTCCCGTCCGCCGCCGCCGCCACGGCGTCCGGCTCCACAGTGCTCCTCTCCCCGGAGGCTGCCGCCACGACGGTCGTCGGCCTCGCCGCGACGAGCTTGACCCCAGCTCCTCCCCTCCTCGCGCCTGCTCCGGCGAGGCCGACGGAGCCCGGTCTCGCCGGTGCACGGCGGCACGGGACTCCGCCGCCGGCGCCGGAGCACGGCCGAGGAGGAGACTTCGCGAGCATGGCACAAATTCGTGCGCGCGCTCGAGCAATGGTGGTTTGGTGACCGGTGAGTGCTATACACACACTTTCCTTGTGCGTGAACGTGTCAAGCCAAATTTGAGAAGCTAACGAGAGAGAGAGATGATACTATTTATAGGACGATGAAATGGAAACGTTACGACAGATTCTTGTCAGATGCACACTTGTCAATACTGTATACTATTTTGGATGCTATATTGATTTGGCTCTCGTAACGAGACATTCCGGTACCAGCCCATATCGAGTACCGTTCTGGTGTTTAATGTAGAAAAATATATATTTATATATGTTTAATTATATGCACGTTAGATTTTACTTATAATATTATTTTAAATATATAGTAATATGATCAAATATAACTTATAGTTCAATGAGTACAATAAACGGTATTATCAATTCTACCGGTATAGCCAGTATTATCTGGTATAGCCGGTATTGACCGGTATCGAGGCTAGTACAGAACGTACTGCTGCTCTGTACCGGTTTAGATGGTGAAATGATATATATCGTCCATACCGGCCAGTACCAAAACGGTATTAATAAGTTAACTCAAATTGCTACATGGAAATTTGGAATCATTACGGATCTAATAACTTTTTCATAGATCAAATCAAATACTAGGATTTATATATATCTAGAAGATCTTTAATTTAACTGTCAAATTATGACTAGTTTGATTTTGTGTCGGTTAGCTGATAGTTTAGTTTATATATTAAGGACACGTTTGGAATACAAGAATTTTGTAGAAATAATATTAGTCTTTTCCAAAATTCTAATTGAAATACTCCAATCCAAATAGGCTCTAAATGTACATATTTAATATTTGAGGTGTCAATTTGATATGGTTTTTGTGTTCTGTGACGAGTTTTTTCAGGATTATTAAGACGATTTCCATGTGCAGGTAAATAATTAAGGGTGGCGTTTTTCTTGATTTGAAGAGACAAACCTCACCAACCAGTCAACTTGCTAATAAAGGATTAGTGTGCGTTTTGGGAAGTTTTAAACAGGAAAATGCCATTAAGTAGACAAGAATTGTACGGGAATTCTTCCTGTCCAAGGGTCACTATTGCGGGCAGATTCAATGAACCTGAATTCCAGTCGAGATAAGTTCGAAGCTCTTGTAAACGGCAGTTAGCTCTAATTATGTAGGAGCAGCTGCTTTTGAGACTTTTTCACAAGAAATATCCATTTTTAGTTGGAATCAACAGTGATTCATGCAAAATGCTTCGCCCACGGGACATTAACAACTTGTGATCACCAATTTTAGTCTTATAGATCACCAAAATTCCAAATATAGCCTCTTTTAACACGAAAATTCCAAATCTAGCCCCCCAGGCCGACCTGCTGTGCTTAGGGACCGCAGCAGGGCACTTTTGCAAAAAATTTTAAATATAGAAAATGAGCTCAAAAAATTATAATTTTTTTTGTGGAGCCTCCCGGAATAATGTACTTATTTTTGTAATTTTTTCAAAATTTTATACATTCTGATATTTTCTCAAAAATTCATTTAATTATACTATTTGTAGGAATTTTCTAATATAGAAAATGAGGTCCAAACATTATGAATTTTTTCCCAGACTCCTTACACAGTGGACTTGATTGTTTAATTTTTACAGAATTTTATATGCTCTGAAATTATCTCGACAAATTAAGGGTTTAGGTCTCGAAAATTAGGACGTAAGGTTTCCAAAATTAGGGTTTCATGATTTCATATGATGAAATGTGGGAAATTTAGTACCACATGACTACTCTATTTAAGATACATTCCCTCCTCGCACATCTATCGTCCCGTCGCTGTTGTCCCCCTTTACCCGCATACTGCGGGCAATATGGATCATACTGCGGGTAAGGGGGGACAGTAGCGACGGGACGATAGATGTGCGGAGGAGAGAGTGTCTCTTAAATAGAGTAGTCATGCGGTACTAAACTTCCCATATTTCATCACATGAAATCATGAAACCCTAATTTCGGAAACACTTAGCACTCACTTACACTTACACTTTCGTCATTGCTTTGTGTAAAAGAGTTAACCCGGAGGTGTTACGTTTGGACCCAACTAATATTATATACTATTACAACTTAGACAAGCAATATGGGACTAATCATACCACACAACTTTACATGGGCCACACTACGAGCAAGTCGGGTATTACAGTGTGAGAATAAGAGTCCCCTTTACACACTCTCTCGGGGTCACACACACACACACACACACATATATAGGAAGTCTTTTTCCTACTCCCAGGAGTAGTTACTCCCTATTCCGTATCTCACAAAGTAGGGAGTACCTTGCGCAACCGAGAGTATGTATGTGTAGTATACGAGTATATAAGACCACCTAGGTGATATTAACACCTTTTCAGGGGTGGTATGTATAATATTTTTAGATATACTCCTTTTTAGTGCGAATGCGAAGGTATTTACAAAATATGCTAGGAACGATGGACTCTCTTACAAATTTTTCGTGCGGTTCGCATTGGAGTATCTTATAATTAGTATATGAGTATACCCAAAGTGATAAAGGAGTATGTCAAGTTATTTTAGGTGATATATCAAAGGTGGAAGTAACTATACCCGGGAGTAAAAAGTATTAATCATATATATATATATATATATATATATATATATATATATATATATATATATATATGAGAGAGAGAGAGAGAGGAAATAACATTTCCCTCTTCGCCTCTCCCTTATAATGATGGAGAAATTAGTATTTTGGTATATTTCTACGGAGTGTAGTTATATGTTTAGATTATGTGCATGCTCATATTTCTCGGGGCTTATTAAGTATTCCCGACGGCCCTAGGAGTGGGACATTGTTACGACAAACATAGCGTTTTATGAAACCTCTCCTTTGTGGCTAAACACTCAGCAGCCACATAGCCCTGTGTGCGTCTAGTGCCTGCCAAATGTTGCTCAACTCAAAAGCCACAATGAGACAAGACACCATTCAATTGGACAGCTCACTCACGATTAGATCAGGTTTAGGGCACCCAATAAAGTAGAAGTTATGTTGTGACTTGTGAAGGCAAAATATACGCACTGCAGTTAGTTGATAAGACAAATTAGAGGATGTTTAAATGCCTTACTTCTACAGTTTGATTGCATTAGTTTCTTATTTAACAGGGCAAGAGAGATGTAAAAGTAAAACCGTTGGTGTGAAAAATTCTACCAGCAAATTTCAGTCCTAGAAACAAAACGAAATGAGAGGAGAGACACCTAGTTCTAGCAGGAACCCATGTCATATGGATCACCTCATCAAGTGTGGCAAAAGATCCTAGTAATATATGATTGATGCAACTTTGGTAAACTTATTGTAGCATACAAAATGGCAACTCATGATCCACTATTATAGTGCTACTAGCATCTGTCATGGCCTAACACTTTTCGGTTATGGGTTCATCAACAATATCTTCTTATCCAAGGCAAGCTTTTGAGTACCACAGACCAGTTAGCATCAGATGGCACAGCTACTTAATGGAACATGGAACTGTCGCCTACCTAATCCATGATGAGAAAGCAAAGGAAACGTTTTGTTGAGGATACATATTGCTTTGCTATCTAGTTACACTTTGTTAACTCTTACTGATTTATGAAAATTACAGTTAGAAAATATATACAATTTGTAAAAAGTGTTAAGTCGCTCTTTGTCAAAGTAATTGGGAGATTTTGTTATTTATTTTCAAAGGTAAGGTAGAAATGCAAGATTCTCTGTGAGCTAATCATTTACACAGAACATACATTAATATGTAGAGGCTTGAGTGATAGTATACTCCACATAAAAGAAAGTTGCACAATAGTAACTGGTGATCAGATGCAAATAAACCACTGGACTTCTCTTTATTTTAGGATCTAGATCCCGTTTTCTTAATAGAGAGAAGCAAATTTCCAGAAGTCAATGCAATGGGCGTCTAAGTATGTACAACGGCGACATATTATTGCTGTAAACTTCCATGATTTGAGTGTGACACAACACAAAGAGATTTTGAAATTTTGATGAACTGAAATGAATAACTACAGGAATTCCATGAACTACCTTCAGAGCTTCGGAACTCAGAGCACATACCACATTATGCTCATTATTTTATCGATCAGACATACTGCATTTGGCAAGGGAAGCCCTTGCTGTAACTTAAAAGAAGCAACTCAAGAATATAAAGTCAGGGTTAAGATCTTAGGACAAGTGCACCATGCAATGGTTTTGACTTAACAGAAACACAGCTCCAGCACCGTAGGACCCGGATTTTTAAATCTCGGATCCTCTGTGAACAATAATGTGTTATTCCCTGGATCAGTAGATAGCACTCACAGATATATCACTGAATCATTTCATACATAGCGTAAAACCATACCATTTATTAATTTAACACATCAGAGTTTACATAGACCGCATCGGGTCAAGTTTTACAATAAAGACTGAACATGCCAAATGATTACATCACAAAGGTAGCGGAAGCGACAACGGAAGCAAAAAGGGTGAGGGCACATCTCTCCACAGGCAAGCGACTGGGGAAACCTATGTACATCCGATATTACCCGAAAACTCAGATAATATAGGATGCACCTGGGTACCAGCGGAGTCAGCTAGACTGGGGCGATACTAGAACAACCAAGGACTAAACTACGCTTCAAGAACTCCTGGGTCTTCAGACATCTGGTTCCTCGTAGTAGTTGTAATCTCAAATATTTCCTGCTTATGAGGGTTTGGGGGAAAGAGCGAGAATGAGCACAACCACCGTGCTCGCGAGTCAACACACATAATGCAATAGTATACATGCAAGGCTTAACAAGGATGGCTTAGGTTCTTTTATTTGCTAAAGCAACATTTTAAATTATCATAATTACAAATCTCTATGACTTAGCATTTTAAACAAATTGTATTTTCATTAAAGAGAATAAGTGCAATATAAAATAACAGTAGAGGTTACCTCCACCTCATGCTAAATTTTGATAGCGGTTAGTTCCACCGATTATCAACACTGGGTAAGGCTACCCAGGAAAAATCCAAAACAAGGACTAGATGAGCCCAACACATTTCCATTCCACCCACAAAGATTTTTGAAATAGAACTAACTCAGGTTAAGTTCTCATGTCCGCCTTTGACCGTAGGCGCAGCTGTTTAAACAGTTTAGACTCTGCAGAGGCTGTACACTGTACCCACAAGAGATAATCATACTCGTTACCCCACATGATTCCTTAGTCATGTAGTTGAGCGATCGTCACAGTAACGTTTCAAACTACTTTGCCCCTTCCGTCATCTCACCCCTATGGCCAATTCCATAAGTTGTGCGGGATGATTACCACAACAACTAGCGTAGTTGGCCCCGGCCACAACGACTAGCGCAGCTGATAACTTCACCGTTTTCGGTGTCCCATTCAAGCTAGCATACGTCCTGCCGCTTGCACACTTCTAAACACCAGTTGTGGGATGACATTCAGGGTTCAATAATTTTACTAAGCCAAGTTGCAAGTTGCAGACTTGCGGTTGTACTTGTTTTTGTTGGACCGAAAAGGCGACTAGAGGGGGGGTGAATAGGAGCACGCTCACTTTTTCCCAAATAATGAATTCAACACAATTTCACTCCAATAACTATGATGAAGCTATGAAGATCAATATACCAGTACAGCGGAAGACTAGTATTGAATCCAATTAAATCACCTAAGCAAAATAACAAAAACAACTAAGATTGCAAACTCACAGCACGGGCGGTCTGACCGGCGTTGTGCTGGCGGTCGGACCGCTCCAAAATCGGTCTGACCGGTGATGACGGGCGGTCTGACCGGCCGACTCCAGAACCGATCTGCAACAGTAAAATCACCCCGATGACGAAGTTGCAATTAGGTGAAAGTTTTGATTCTCAACTCCAATCTTTATGAAACTTTGCACACACCTTCTATATGCTATTGAGGACCTATTCCAATCGAATATTATGATAATTCTTAGAACGATCTTGAGCAATTGCCAATTGATTAACAGAAGGTCTAAAACCAGGCAAGAACGAAAACTTGATCCTAAAGCTTGTTCGTGAGAGATTGATGATCAAGATGATGCTAGATAGATTCACACATATCACAGCAAGCTAATTCACGTGAAAGAATCAATCACAAAATCGCGGATCAAAGAAAGCCATAAAAACACGAAATTGAAAGCAAGAACGAAAAGAGACTTATCTCAAGCAAACCTTGCATAGATTGATTTCGTGATTGATGCTGGATTACATCCACACCATCATGGATCAGTGGACAATCAAATATCACAAAATTCACCACAAACCATCAAGAGCCCTAGCCTCCACCTCAACTCCCCTAAAGATAATTAGGGTTTTGAAACATAAAAAGGCGAGAGAGAAAAGAGCTAGGTGGTGCAGCCACCACCTCCCCCTATTTATAGTGGAGGCCTAGACTCCTAGGGTTTGACTCCATTGGGCTCCCGTTAAGGCCCACTAACAAACGGGTCACACACGCACGCTTCGTAAAACGCCGTCTTTAACCTTTTGACCTAAACCGCTTCACCATGCGCCATGGATTCGCCAATAGGTCACCCTTGTCCATCTTGTGTCACGCTTGAGTCGTTGACCTCACCCGGCATCGTTGATCGTTCTGGACCTCAACTCTCCAAGTCTAGTCCCGATCCTCCTCGCCGTTGACCGTCGTTGACCACCAAGCAACTTGCACAACCACAGACAAGCAAACACGAATTCGGGAACAAGTTCTTCACAACTTGACCCATGTTAGTCAAAACATGCATCATGCAAATCATATGCCATGAAACCAATGATTTTGACCTAACAAAACAACATCGCCACGAAGTTGGCCAACGTTCAAGTTATTACCGGTCTGACCGCTCCAGTGAGCGGTCGGACCGCCCTTGGCGGTCGGACCGCTCCTCGTGAGCGGTCGGACCGCCCTTGGGACTTAGCGAATTTCAACCCCGAAAATCCAAACCTTCGGAAACTTTAAACCAATAGAACTTTTCTTGGAGACTCCAAAAATCATGAGACCAAGTGCATTGGGATCCTCACTTGCCTACAACACCTATTTTTGGCCCACTCGTTTTGACCACTTTGTCACCGCCGGTCGGTCCGAGCCCTACATGGCCGGTCCGGCCGATTTGGGACCGGTCGGACCGCCGTGCAAGGACCGGTCGGACCGCCCCTGTCCAGTAAGCCTGTAACTTTGTCAAAAACACGTGAAACGACAAACCGTAAACGCCATTGCCAATTGTCACATCATCCTAAGATCTGGAACATATCCCCATGAAATCCACAGTTTTACACAGGAGGTCATGACAAGATTAAGTCTTTAATTCATCTGGACGGTTCATACCACATACAAACTATTCTCGTGGTACGTCCGCACCCACCACTCTTTCCATCCGTCTAGATGTGGTACTAGCAAGTTGTTTTAGGGTTTTGGGAAGGAAAATCAATTAACGCAACACATCAGTCATCTACATCCAATGACTGCCCAAAACCATTTTTCATATTTAAAAGATGATGATTGAGACATTTATTATCCCGGTACTTAAGCAAGACTAGCATGTCGCTTAAGTACAACCTATACTAGTATTTACCACATATTTACTAGGGTGACAAAGAATATTGGATTCAATTATCAAAGGATGGCTTAATAAGTAATTAATCAGCAAATAGGTATTTAACTACCTTAAGCTTTAACATATCATTGATTACAAAATTAAAGCATGCAACTTTGATATTTTAAATAAATATAGTTTGCTTAAGATGTAGGCTCGGAATGATCAAAGTATTGACTCGCCTTGGTTAAAGGCAGCGGGGTATGGGTATTCTTGAGCTTGATCGAAGTTGAGGTCTCCCGCGTCTTCGAACCCTAATCGGACGAAAGTACCGGAAAAAAAAGACACAACAACAAAGAGAGCAAATAAATACCAAACTCATCATAAATGAACTCCAAAATAAACAAGATCAGTGCCATTACCAAGATCTTGATTTTAGAAAATTTTAGAAACTGGTTTCATAATTTTTGGAGCTAAAACGAAAAAGATACGGATTTTTGAAGCTTTTTAACAGATTTTTCAAATAAAAACTAAATCCGAAAATCAGATTAATCCTGGAGCTAACACGTGGCGGCACTGTGCACGGGTCCACGACACTGTGCTCGTGGACCGAGTCCACGCGCACCGGCGCACGACCACAGTAGCCGGGCCCGCCCGTCAACGGCACAAGACGGTGGGGCCCACTGTCGGCGGCCTATGGTGATAAAAGCGGCGACGCGTTCGGCGAACAGCGTCGCCTCGTTTCTCGCGCGCGGCGAAGCGGGAGGAGAGAGGAGGGGAGGAGAGGAGAGGCGGGCGGGGAGGGGAGCGGGGGCGGCGGAGCGGAGGAAGGCGGCCGGGGCGGGCGGCTCGCTGAGGAGAAAGCTCGGCGGCTGGGCCGAGCCGGAGGCGAGCGGCGGCGAGGCGGCAACCAGAGCGGCGTGAAGGCGTGGTCGGAGGAGGTGAAAGGGTGGAGAGGAGGAAGGAGGAGGAGGGGGCGGCGGAGGGAAAAGAGGAGGAGGCGAGGCTCGGCCTTTATAGCCGAGTGAGGGGGGAAGCCGGGGCGGGGGGGAGGAGGCCGGGCGGCGGAAAGCAGCGTCTGTGGGCGGAAGGAGGGAGAAAGGTCGGCATGCGGCGGCGCGTGCGGCTCGGGGTGGCAACCGAGGCGGGCAAGCACAGCAGAGGCGGCGAGCGGAGCGGCGACGCGCCGGGTGCGGAGGAGACGGCGGTGCAGTGAGCGCCGGCGGGCGGGAAAATGGGCCGGGCCGGAAGGAACCGGGCCGGGCTGGGCCAAAACCAAGGTTAGGCTTTGAGCATTTTGAAGATTTTGAAAATTTGAAATCCAAATTTGATTTTGAATCTTATTTGCAAAAACAGGATGTTACAAGCACAAACCGCTCTCAAATTATGATCAGTTTAGCCAATTCCTTTCGGATGGTCATTCTTGTTCTGCAGCAGTACTCGGACCGAGACCAATGTTCATACCATTGTAGGCAGGGGGTGCGTACATCCAGGTCCCATCAGAGCTCAAGAGCTGTTCAGCAAAACAAGTGAAGATCAGAGCAATGCTTATATGTTCAAAATGTACTATTTATAGTATGCAAAGTTCGCTTCTTTTGGAATGTTTATATTGGTAATGCGTTCTATATGTTGCCTTCTGAAAGTAATGTGGAACTGCATGAAAATTCTACGCAATACGCAGACGACCTTTTGTTCAAGACTCAAGATTTCATATGAAACCAAATATATCAGTACACTATGTATAAGACTAACATCCAGAATCCTCAAGTTATATCTTTCTTGTAATGTCTGTGATCTGTTCTTCTGTTAATCAGATTTAACTGAAACATGAACAAATACCTTTATTTGTAGCTGCAGAAACTTGACGTACTGAACTGCTTCCTCCAACATTGTGCTGATGTCAACCTACAAATGCAGAAGATTAATATACTCTGCACTTGTTACATCGACAATTATATAATCAAGTAATCAGTAAGAGCTTGCTTTAGTGCCATTGGGAATTAGCTGCTGTTCAATCTGTCATTAATCCTCTCTCTCCTCTTCTGTTAAAAAATGGCATCACAAATGCCATCAGGAAACAAAGATATGCAGATTCACATATCAGAGCAAAAATAACATAATGTAGTGCTGACCTTTGCATAAAGGCTTTGTGAACCCTTGGAAGACTGCTTACGACCTCTCGAATGATCACTTTGTTTCAGAAGAATGGATTTCTCAGATGTTGCAATTGAATCTTCTTCAGAGCTGCAGTAAGAGAAGCAGCTCGGACCGACAAGCTCGATTTTGGTCTCATCGTCAAGAACACTTGGAACTCGTCCTGGATACCTGACATAAATTGCAAACATGAGGATGTTAGAACAGTTAAGTACAAAAATTGAATTTTTTAGAGGATATCTAAAATAAAACTTTTTGGTAGTATAAATGTATAATAGCCTTTACGGAGGGAACAATCTGGGACTTCTTGCTAGGATTCTTATTCTTCTTCCTCTGCTCATCCATGTGGAGTATCCTCTTCGCACCAGTAACTGCCTTAGTCGTTGGAGTGAAGGTCTGATGCTGGTGATCAGAACACGTATCCATGTGAGTGTTATCCAATGGCGCTGCGCCATAGCTCTCGTTGCGAATAAGAGGAAGGAACAAGCTACTGGGCATTGTGCTAGCTGTGACACAAGAATTGACACTAGTGGTTGGAGAGCAAAGGTTGACAGCAACATCACTGCTGCACCAGAGCATGGACTGCAGGTGAGCAATCATCTCAGATTCCTCGCTCCTTGCATCGACTAAGCTCGAAATGGCCATGCATTTTGCCTCCATTCTGTTGATCGGAGCCTAGTTGTGTTCTAATTTTTGAAACTCCTGAATTCTAATGAGAGGACTATTGGCAATGTTTCTGTGAGCACAGTGCAGGTAGGGGCACACATTTATACTTGTTTACAGAGAATCTTTTGCTGATATAAATTTGACTCAAGTTCCATCCTACTCTTAGAATGACAACTAAGCAGTAGTAGTTTATATCTGAAGTGCAAAGCCCCATACCCTTCAGATCTTCCAGTTCAAATGCTGGAAAGATCACATACGGAATCGTTTGCCCATTAAGCAATCTAAAGAGGCAATCATACTGATGTCCCAAGGAGTACCAGAGAATAAATGAATAATAATGTCAGACTCATGGTTTAAGACAAGAGAAGAACGACAATAATGATAATTGTATAATGCCATTAAATGATTCATATGATCAGTAATTAAGTTACATGATCGACAGCAGATGATACTGTTACAAAAACATAATATCAGTTATAAGAAAACGATCAAGAGCTGGCCTGAAATAAGAAATTTAGGAGTGGAGGTGGTCATGGAGGAGAAGTGCTGGAGGGTCATCAAGAAAATAAAATAAAATAAAAGATAATAGCAACTCAGTTTGCAACTTTGCAATGTTTTCTCTCTGTCGTAAAGGAAACCTTGCAATACTTAATATGCTCTGTTGCATGAATCCTAACTCCGTAAATTCAGTAATTGAGATTGTGCAAGTCTAGGCCTTACCGCCTTAATACACAATACAGTAGACAAGCACACCTGAAGCCAAACATGCTTGCAATTAGTACATGGGCAGCCTTTTCACTGCTGAAAACAATGGCAGGTAATCAACATGCTTAACGCCAAGTCTAGCTAAACAAATAAGATGAATTCATTTATTTTCCATAATAGGGCAGCTCAAGACGTGCTTAATTTTGTATTAAGCATGGCAAACACGGCTTCTGCAAGCGTCAACAATCTAGTAGGTATAAATTATGCTGCAGAAACTGATTTTGCAATTAGGTTCACAAGATGCAACTTTGAATATGTACCTCTAAATGGGCAAAGTTCATAAATTCCATTAAGAGTATCTAGGCTAGCTATTCTTCAGCCGGGCACTAGTTACTACCCCAAGAAAGCATCATCAGGAATTTGATGACCCACGGGCAATCATTTCATAAACCAATCATAACCGGTTTCAAATGGAACTAGAATAATAATGCATACTGAAGATTATAGATTCTTTAGATAATTCCATAATTCAAAGGAGATCCATAATTGTATATGCAATTGCAATTGTTTATGCAGGCAATAGCAAGGCAAAAGAACAATAGTAGGAAATCAGTACAAATAAGACTACTAAAAATGCAATGCCAACTTGCAAGACCTTAGTTTAGCATGCAATGTGAAATGCGAGAACATAATAGTTAGGAGATAGGGAATAGTAAGAAACAAAGTCACCAATTTAATTTGCTAAACTGCACTGTATTCAACTGAAAATAGGGAACAAGCCGAGAAAACATTATGCCAGACAACAAGCCAAGGAGGCAAGGACGGTATAGATTATCTGGTTATGTGGTATTTTTTCCCCGTAACAGGTTTTGAATCCTTGGTGGTGACCATCACAAATTTACAATATTCCCTCCCTGAAGCAAATTACACTGAACAATGTGTTTGAAAAAAGATCGCTGGACAACTAAAAACATATACTTACAGCACGGGCCTCTACACGACTGTATCTTGTTGCATAAGGGGAAAAACATCTTGGAAAATCACAGAAACTTCATAATCACAGAAAGGCAACATTAATCCAATCCTTATGTACTCATTACTACTCGCTTCAGTGAATACACTAATAAGCATGAACATTTGCGCCGTGGTAAAAAATCATGCGTGTATATATTGTTCAAGTGAATACACTGATACGCATGATATAGATCCAACAGCAATTCCATTTGCATTCGAATTTTGATGTCCAGGGTGACTATGTAGTAGTCATCGGTAGTATCATGCATGAGTGAAGGCGTAAAGCAAGAACTATTCAAGGTAATAGATCAAGCAATACAATGACTTTTAAGGCATCAACACAAAGTAGAATCAATAAATGACATATAACCAAATACTTCAATCTTTCATTACGAAGTTACTTCAACAACCACATGGGTCCCATCAAAACTTCAACAAGTTTACTAGAACTGTGCTCTGAACATAAATCTAAAGCACATAAATTAAGCCTTCCATTAACGGGTTCATCTCTTTGATGCAGGTGAAGTTCTCAGCCACAGCAGCAAGGCAAAATGTCTTCAGCGGTACTGCAGGTAAAAGAACACAAATCGTTGAGAGTATTTTCAATTGGATGAAAGATCCTAGTCCATAATTTTAGAAGGATAGAACCTATCAGTCTGAAGCTAACACATTACATACATATATATGCAATCAAAACAGTCTCAAATGCAGATCAGTGCAATGATCACAACTTTATAAATTTTGACTTGAATCAAGAATTACCAGTACAGTATATTATATAGGACAAGTTTCAGTAGATAAAAATCACAATCAAAATACACAAAAGATATGGTTGGATACAGCACTTCAAGTGATCCAGACAAAACGAAGCAATCAAAACTAGTTAGACTATTGCACATGAACAAGGAGCACAATGTGCTAGGAGTGTATACCTTGATGAAGCCAATATCCTTGGCGTTGCTACGGAAGCATTGCCTGCAGCACATGAGCCCATACTTCCTGATCAGCCCGTGAGGGTTCCCACAGACCCGGCTGTAAAAAATGAACAAGTTTGGAGTTACTAAAGTTATCCAGTGTAGGATAAATCGCTCTTTAGCGCATAACAAATACTGGTTAGATTCTTTTAGCCAACAACATCTCCCAAACAATGCAGTTCAGATGATATATAGTCATCTCAGTATCTCACGTTTGACTTGAAAAAAAAGTTGTTTTCGGTTCCCTACGGCGTTTCACATGATCCATAAGCCATATCGACACGAAACAAATGCTCATTTACATCACAACAGGTAACTTAAGATATGACAGCAAAATCCACTCAATGTCTAGCTCACCCATAGGGCAGACCCGTGCATGCATAGCACCCCACTTACATTTTCGTACGCCCCTACCCCGCATGCACCGATGCAGCAAGCGAAGGTTGATGCTCTGATACATAGTCACAAAATCCGCTCAATGTCCAACCCACCCATGTACCCATGGGGCGGACCCATCCATGTATTGCACCCGGCTAACTATTTCATCATTGCTTCACGTAAAATGGTTAACCCAGAGGTGCTCCGTTTGAACCCAGCATACATTATATACGACTACAACTCACTCTAGATAAGCAATGTGAGACTAATCTCACCACACAACTCTACACTGGCCGCACTACGAGCAGATTAGGATATTACAACATGGCATCACTGAACAGTAATAAAAGCAGACACGAAGATTTCGATGCAGGCACCTCGACCTCAAGAACCAAGGGCCCTAAATCACTACATATATTCACAAGAACACAACATCAAACCATTCTAATTAGTATGGCCAATCTTATTAACACAACAAATCATGAATCGCATCAAATACTTTTCAAGATCCCTCGACTTCGCCCATCACAACTAAGCACCGTCCACTTAGCTACACAAAATGGCATCTAACCCATCTATCACCCAACAAGTCCGCCTCAGGCGCAGCTAGTAGCTTCCTAATTCAAAAATCGCAGACGGAAAGGACCAAGAGATGAAGCGAATGGTAAAGAGTAAGAGATCACCAGACACGGGAGCCGGGGCCGTAGTTCTTGGGGTGGGAGTTCCACACGTTGGAGTGACCCATCTCGCCTCCTCCTCCTTCCTTCTTTGCTTCCTTCCTTCTCGGTGGGCGGGGAGGCGCGCGAGCTGGATGCGAGGAGAAGGCAGCGGCGCGAGGCGGTGGTGAGGTCATATAGGGAGCGGGAGGCTTGGAACCCTAGCTCGGTCACTCGCGGGTTCAGGTGGGTCTTAGGTGGGCTGAGCTCTATGGGCTTTCATCGGGCTGAGATATATGGGCTTTATCTTGCCTTGTCTCGATTTGAACCCTAGCTCGGTCACTCGCGGATTCAGATGGGTCTTAGGTGGGCTGAGCTCTATGGGCATTCATCGGGCTGAGATTTATGGGCTTTTTCTTGCCTTGTCTCGATTTTCTACACGAATTTTCTTACATCTTGGGCTCTGATCTCTGTCAGGACCAATGCATAGACCGGCCCATTTGAATCCCTTTTTGAGTTTGCTCTTTCTTTTCTATGCTGCTGCTGCTGCTACTTCTTCTTCTCCTCTGACAGAATTTGCTCCAGTTTGCTACATGCACATCACATTTCACGAGCTGCAACAGAACGTATACTTATCTACTAGTAGTTTCATCTTTGGTCTCCTTGGTCCTTGCGTAAATCAAATTGGTCTCGACGATTCTCGAATGATGGATGCATGGTTCCAAGCTCCAAAGTGCAGTAGCATATTTCATTCCTGCAAATGGGATCATGAAGGTGCAACTAGTACAGTTTCTGTGAAGAACCTGTAGGAATGAGAATCTCTTTCCAGTTCCATGCAAGATCGACATGCACGGTTCAATCGATCTGATCAGTGGAGAATACGATGCCATACATGCACTCTCTACTTTCTACTCTTGACCACTACCAAACTGAACGAACGTTGGAAACCATAGTTCTGATTTGGCAAGAAGCACGCCAGTTTTCTCCCCTTTCTGAAAGTGAGCTTCTAGATCAGATCCGATGCCCACAACACCATGATACCCATGCATGATTGAAAAGGAATTATTCCTATAGTAGCAAATAAAGACTAAACAGTAAGAGAAAAGGGGGCTCCACTACTCTCGAAGAAGCCAAAGGATCCTCGGGTTAGTGAACATGTATTGATTGATTGCTTCTGAAAAACCAAAGAATCTCTCTCCCTTTTACACGGGGGGTGCTTCCTTATTTATAGCCATATGTTTATATTACTATCCTACCTCTACAGGAGTGATGTACGCGTAGGGGTTGTAGGGACTTTTCCTCCCTCTACATGTAGGTCCTGGTCCACGGTAGGTCTTCCTGCGCTTGGTCCACCTGGCCGGTGCACCTAGTCCACCAGCGCCCGGAGCGCTCCGTTGCAGGGGGCCCTTCGGGTCCCATCTGGAGGTGGCCCGAAGGGTCTGCTGCTCTGGGCTTCGCGAGGCGCCAAGGACCCTCTGGGGGTGCTTCGGGTCTCCTTCGGAGGTGGCCCGGAGGGTCTACTGCTCCGGGCTTCGCGAGGCGTCAATGACCCTCTGGTGGTGCTTCGGGTCTCCTCCAGAGGTGGCCCGGAGGGCCTGCTACTCCGGGCTTCACGAAGCGCCGAGGACCCTCTGGGAGTGCTTCAGGCCTTCTCCGGAGGTGGCTTTGCCTGGCCGTTGGGGCTGGTGGGGCCGCCCCTACGACAAACCCCTCGCGGTCGAGGTCTGCTTCGTTCTGGCTAAAACCGTGATGTCCTTCCCGAAGGGTCCAGGCACACCGTCCCCTTCGGCCTGGCGAAGCTTTGTTGGTCGTGGACGCCTTGTGGAAAAGGTAAATAGGTGTAACGTCTGTAGTGGCGTCGGTTCGGGTCCTGTGTCCTGTCGGACTTTGTTGGGATGCGGTTCCATTGAATGAGTTGGAACCGTTGAGGTGAGTGTGGTACACGTGTCGTTCTGTGAATGGCTCCCGCCTCTTTGTTTTTTGTGCCCGTATGGCTATATATATAGGGGACGCTCTAGCCCCCTTCTTTTATTCATTTGCTTTGTGAAATTTCACTCCCTTGGCTTCGCACATTTCTTTGTTGATCTCGTGTTTAGCGCGATGACGAAGCGTTCGCGAGATGGGGCGTCGTCGGTCCTCTCGGACGAGCTTGGTCGTTCTTTGGTTACCCCGTCAGTCCTGCGGTTGCTTCGGGATGAAGGCAAAATTGCCGACTGCCCCCGTGCGCGCTGGTTGGAGAGCGTCGCCGAGCCCCAGAGGACGAGGCGGTGGTCTTCATTGCCTTCTTTGACGCTGTCCTCCGGTTCTCGTGCGTGGAGCTGGTGACATGGGTGCTTCGGCTTTACGGCGTGGAGTTGGCCCAATTGATGCCAAATTCCATCGTGAAGCTGGGCGTTTTCGAGTGGGTTATGCGATCTGTCGAGGCAAGCGGAGAAGGGCGTTTATTCGTGTATCTTCATGATAGGCGTTGCCAGCCGAAGAAAAAGAAGGATACCGGAGAAATGCTTAACTTTGGGAGTGTTAACTTTCAGCCGAAGGGTCGTTGCCTTCGATACCTACCTGCGCCTGTGTCTCGCAATAGATGGGAGACGGACTGGATGTGAAGGTGGTTCTACCACACTTCTCCGTCGCCGACGCGGTCCCATTCAGCTCATCTCGTCCCCGGAGATCGAGTTGACATCTCGGGAGGAGGCGCAGCTGCAGCTGCTATTAAGCGTGACGCGAAAGCTCTCCACTCGGGATCTTGTGGAGGAGTTTTGCGTGCTTCGGCTATGGCCGCTTGCGCGGGGATGGGACGTTAAACTCGGTGCCGCGAGGGATGGCATTCCTTCATTTGATCTGCCTTGCGGGGAGGGTGGTATGTGTTTATTTTGTAACCCAAAACCTCAATATGCCTTGGAGTCACTGACAACCTATGCTTAGGGTGGCGGGCAGTGCTGCCCATCGACGACGCGGCGTGGGCTGCGGAGTAACTTTTAGGGCCCTACACCGGGGAGGAGCATGCGAAACGAGGACTTGTGGTTCGCTGAAAAAGCTGTAGGGCTAGAGTGGCGTGTCGCAGAGCTGGAGGCTGAGCGGCACAAACATCGGGAAGAGGTGCAGACACTCGGAGTCGTCCGGCGGGATCTCGAATTAGAGATCGAGGTGGAGCGACAGCTTTTGGATACATTTTCTCATGTCGACTGGGACACGATGGAACTGTTGGATAACATGGTGACCGAGTTGGGAGCCATGCCCCCACTTCAGAGGCACACCGTCACGTAGCTCGACCAGACGCTCGACCGGCTTCGGCGTGCCAGTGAGATCTGCTTGCCTGCTACGTGGGCCTACGACGACCACTGCGCAAAGGCGGCCTGGACGACGAACTTCGTGTCACTGCAAAAGGCCGGTTGCGAGCACGTGGACGCGGCGGATAGTCGTGCAGTGTGAAAGGCGAGCAACACCTTCGCTCAAGCATTTTGGGTGCCGCATGGTCGTGATGCGGCAATGACTTCCATGCGGAGGGTTTTGGAGCACAAGGCGAAGGGGAAAGCAGTGGATGCCATTGAAGGCACCGGCGAGCGGGGGGCCACCACCGATGATAAGGTGTGACCCTCCTCCCTTCTCCAGCAATTTGAGGCATAGCCTTGGATTTTTTAAATTTTTTTTGTCTTAACCCGGCTTGTGGCCGAACGGTGGCGTGCGAAGGGTCTGGTGTTTTTTGTAACGCTCCCAAATTCTAATGAAAAGAAAAACAATCATTTATGGTGCCATCTCGCACTATTTTTATAGTTCTAAGTTGTTGATTTGGCCAGGCTCGACTGGTACGATTTGGTTGTGCGGCTCGCCGAGGTCTCCAACCCTTGGAAGGTGGAAATATAAAAATGATTGTCCCCTCCCGCGGTACAAAGTATGAACAAACACTTTTGCGTAAGTGGCCTCTGAAGGTGTGTTACCGCGGGGTTGTGCACCATGGCGCGAAATGGCAGCGTTGGAAGTTTGCGAACCTGCAGGGGTCTATGGAGGAGTTTCATCAGTGCAGGGGCGCAAGGTCATGCATAGCCTTGAGGTCGCGCCTATACGGGAGAAGCGAGGTGTTGTTTTCGCCCCGGAAGAGCCGATCGTGAGTGATGCGGGGGAGTCTTCCGGATCTCGGTGCGAGGCGGAGGTAGAGTACAAGCACCTCGTTCGCTCTGGCGCCTCTAACGAGGAACTGTTGAGTTGGGCGGAGGAGTTGCGAAAACACCTCGTTGCGTCCGGGGCTTCCGATGAGCAGCAGCTCACGTGGGCTGCCAGTAGGGAGTAGGACTTCGCGCCCTAGTTTCGTGGGGGCAACGATGTATCGCCTTGTATTCTTATTGTAACATTCGAGCTTTGCGTATAGAGTGTAATATGTACTATTGCTTGGCAAAGTTTTCTCGCATTGCATACTGTGATTTGATGTTGTATTTGTTTTTTTGGGTCGGTCATGTGTGATGATCTGCGCTTTAATTTGCAGCTTTTGTACGTAGCCCGTGAGGGTTATGCGTCATCCCCCGTATCTTTTTAAATAGGGCTCCGAGGGAGCCCTCTCTTGTATAACTCATGAGCGCCCTCGAAGCTTCTTGTAGCCCCCGTATCTTTTAAATAGGGCTCGAGGAGCCTCGCTATATAACTTCATGGCGCCTCAAGCTTTGCAGTGAGGGTAGGCGAAGCTTCTTGCCGCCCCCGCGAGGGTGAGTGTGCACCGGGGCTCATGGCCATGCGCGGTGGCTTATTTATACACTTCACACCTGCGAGGGTGAGTTAGTGTGCACCGGGGCTCATGGCCATGCGTGGTGGCTTATTTATACACTTCACACCTGCAAGGGCGAGTTAGTGTGCACTGGGGCTCATGGCCACGCGTGGTGGCTTATTTATACACTTCACACCTGCAAAGGTGAGTTAGTGTGCACCGGGGCTCATAGCCACGCGCGGTGGCTTATTTATACACTTCACACCTGCGAGGGTGAGTTAGTGTGCACCAGGGCCACGAGCCATACACAATGGCTTGTTTATACACTTCACACCTGCGAGGGTGAGTTAGTGTGCACCAGGGCCACGAGCCATGCACAATGGCTTGTTTATACAATTGACACCTGCGAGGGTGAGTAACACTTATTGTACATGGTAAACATTACAAGGTTAATACACTCCCACTGGTTGAGTGCGGAGTCGTTTTCCGGTCGCAGCCGGGTGTATCTCCTATGGATAGTATTTGCAGAGGCTCTTTGCGTTCCACGTATGATCCAGCTGTTGCCCTTCTAGTGTTGCGATGTAATAAGATCCTGCTCTTGTGCTTCTGATGATGATGTAGGTGCCTTCCCACTTGGATTTTAGTTTTCCTATGGCCGTGGTGTTGGCCACACGTTTGAGCATCATATCGCCAGGGGCAAGGTTGCGGACGCGTAGTTTCCTGTTGTACACTTTGGCTACCCCTTCGGTATACTTCATCATCGTGGAGATGGCCTGGACTCGATGTTCTTCCAGGAGGTCCAATGACGTGCTTCGATCGTCTGGGCTTACACTATGCGTTGTCCGAAGGGACTTCGCTTGGAATTTGGCTGGAGTCATTGCTTCATCTCTGAATAATAGTTTGAATGGGGAGAAGCTCGTGGCTCTTGTGGGCGAGGTGCGAATCGCCATAGAGCTTTTTCGAGCTCCGCTGGCCACAGTCCCTTCGATAGACCTACGAGGCATTTGGTTAGCCCCTATAGTAAGCTACTATTTGCCCTCTCGATTGCTCCATTTGATTCGGGGTGATCAACCGATGCGAAACATAATGTGATGCAGATGTTTTGACAAAACGTTCGGAACAGCCCGGAGTCAAATTGGGTGCCATTGTCGGTGACGATATCGCGGTGTATGCCATAGCAACATACAATATTCTTCCATACGAAGCGTTGCACCGCTGCCGCCGTTATTTTTGCCACCGGCTTGGCCTCCACCCATCTAGAGAGAGTACTCGATGGCGACGAAGGCGAAGCGAAGGCTGCTCTTGGCCGTTGGGAACTACCCAATAATGTCAAGTCCCAATCGGGCAAGGGCCATACCGGTGCCAATGGCTGAAGCGGTACTGTGGGCGCTTTGCTGTTGTGACTGGCCCATTGGCAGCCTTGGTAATGCTGCACTAGGTCATGTGTGTCGCACAGCGCTGTAGGCCAATAGAAACCCTGCCGGAAGGTTTTGGAGATGGGGCCTCGGGGAGCCTGGTGCGCCCCGCAGAGGCCTTCATGTATTTCTTTTAGTAAAGATTGACCTTCCCCTCGGGGGATGCATTGCAACAAAGGGGTGCAAATGCCTCCTTTGTACAGCTGGTCGTCGATGATGTTGTAGTTATGCGCTCGATGCTTTATGCGGTTGGCTTCGACCTCGTCATCTGGCTCATCCCTGTCTAAGTATTTGCGGATGACATCTCACCAATCCACGTTGTCTATCTGGAGAACCTTGTGAGCCAGTACTCGGGACTGCCTGGCAGCCCCAAGTTCTTCCGGGGCCGCCCCTGGTGCTTCCAGGGTAGCCCATGGTGCTTTCGGGGCATCCCCTGGTGCTTCCAGGGTGATGGACGGCTTGGGTATTACTTGGTACATGACGTTCGGTGGACAACATTCGCCTGAGCTGGCCATCTTGGCCAGCTTATCTGCTGCGTTGTTGTCGGCTCGCGGGATGGTCTGAACAGTGATGTCGTGAAAGTGCTTTGCTTCAGCCTGAACCGCTACCAAGTACCGTGCCATCTCTGGATCCTTGGTTGTAAATGTCTTGTCAAAGTGTTCTGCGACAAGGCGAGAGTCGCTCTTGATGAGTATGCGTTTTGCGCCCACCTCCCTTGCCCTTCGTAAGCCGAGAAGCAATGCCTCGTACTCAGAGGCATTCTTGGTTGTTGGGAACTCCATGAAGGGTTACGGGTATGCGCTACGATAGCACAAAACAAAAATTACCGCACAACCAAGAAACCTCCGCAAGTAATAGATCACGAGATTACCGCTAGACGCGCCGGCTCGAAGCGGAAGTAGAGTCGATGTAGCGAATAGATGCGGCCGTAGTCGTACTCGCCGCTCGGCTGCTCCTCCGAGTAGTCGTACTCGCTTCGCGTCTGCTCCTCTGAGTAGTCGAACTCGCCTCGCAACTTATCCTCCTGCTCCGGTGATCGTCACGAATTGCAGATCGTCCTAGTGCTGATGCTTCGCAACAGCACCTCCGAGGTATCCACACATACAGGGTAGGAACACCGCGCGCTGGTGTGCTAGCACCGGCAGCGAGGTTGAGGATGGCGTGGCTATTAGGGTTTCGGGAATTTTTCCAAAACCGTGCTTCACCCTATGCCACCGCCTCTCTTTATATAGGCATTCATGATGGGTCTCTTACTCGAGGCCCATTAGGAACTTATATCCTATACGAATTCGGATCACCATCCAAATCAAATTCCCAGCCCCTTAAGTGTGCGACCCTACAGGTTCTTTTGCGATTGGTTGTGACTCGAAAACTCTTTTCCGACCACTAGTCGTCAGCGACACCTAGCAGCACGTAACGATTCCCAAGTACACAAAGAGTATATCTGACGAACCTTAACGTAATATGATCTATGATCAGGTTCTCATCACTTACGATCAGTTCGTATCTCTATACGACCAGTCTGTGATTACGTTCGACCAGTCTACGACCAGATCGCATCTCCATACGACCGACCCATGAATCGATCGAACTAAGTGACCTACTCATGCATTCTCCCTTTGCCTCACGATATCTGGTTGAACTCTAGGTGAGATATGGTGTCATCCATGGGCTGTTCAATACTTTCTCGATCGAGTGTCGGATAACTTCATGTGGTCGACACTTCGACCACTAGTGGCATGGCCATGCACTTTCTTTATCCGATCACTACGAGGGGCCCAGAGACATCTCTCCTGTTATGCAAGGAGGGGCAAATCCCATCTCGACCAGTCACATCCCTCCGTATGTTTCATAACAAACCCGAAAGCTACCTTTATAACTAGTCAGTTACGGAGTAGCGTTTGATAACCCCTAAGAGTGCTATTACACATGTAGGAAACCATGCTGATCTCAGATCTAAGGATTATACATCATCATTACTTGAGACCAACTAATGACACATAGATTCATAACAATCTCAATAGTGTCTCAATGATGGGTCTATCCAGCTCCATGTTCTCTAACATGTGCTCACATTACTGATTCGATATCTCTATATCTATGACCAGTGAAACATGGCCATCAATCAATACATGTGCTGGTCATAGAGTCACGGTTGTTCCGACCAGTGACATTCGACCAGGGATACATTTAGAATGATATCATATAAGTTAATGAGTTTCACCAACAAGTCACATACTCATTGATCTATAACTGATGATTCATTCAAGGAACATGATAACATATTATCCAATATCATGAACATAAGGAAATATAATCATCTCTGTGATTGCCTCTAGGACATATTTCCAACACTCCAGTCGCGTGGCGTAAGAGATCTGACGACCATCTGGTGCGGCCAGGATGGCTGCAGCGCCTGCCTCGGTTGCGCACCATGATCCATCGGTGTATACCACCCATGGTGCTTCAATTTCGACGTGTGGATGATCTCGGGCCTGGGGCGTCCACTCAGTGACGAAGTCGTCCAAGCCTTGTGACTTTATTACGGTGCGTGCGGCAAAGGTGATGTCAAAGGGTGCCAGCTCCGTTGCCCACTTGCCTATGGGGCCCGAGGTGTCCTTGTTTCGTAGCATGAGAGTCAGTGGGTACGATGTTAGAATCATGATGGCATGCGCCAAGAAATAGTGTTGAAGCTTGCGCGAGGCCATGAGTAATGTGTATGCCAACTTTTCCAACTCGTGGTATCGGGCTCTGGCCCCAGGAGGGCCTCTGAGACGTAGTACACCGGGCGTTTCACTCCATCTTCTTGGACAAGGACTGCACTGACGGCGGAGGAAGAGGCCGCGAGGTATAGCAGGAGGCTCGTGCCTCAATATGGGCTTGATAAGCTTGGTAATTGGGTAAGGTACTGATTGAGTTGGATAAATGCTTCTTGACACACGTCGGTCCATTTGAACGGCTCGGCTCCCCGGAGCGTTCTGAAAAATGGCAATGCCGTCTGTGAGCGAGACGAAACTCTCGAGAGGTGTCGGGGGCTGTTAACCCGCACCTCGCGAGCGGTCCGGGGTGGTGTCATCTCTTGTATGGCTTTTATATTCTCCAGGTTCGCCTCGATGCCCCTTTTGGAGATGAGAAAACCAATAAGTTTTCCTGCCTTTACGCCGAAGGCGCACTTATCTGGGTTGAGCTAGATGCCTTGCAGCCGAAGGTTGCTGAATGTTTCTTGTAGGTCTGTAGTGTGCGAAGCCTTGAGCCTGCTTTTGACTACTATGTCATCAATGTAGGCTTCGACATTGCGACCGAGCTGGTTGGCCAAAATTTTGGTGATGAGGCGGTTGAATGTGGCGCCTGCGTTTTTCAATCCGAAGGGCATGCGGTTGTAACAGTAGGTACCGATGGGTGTGATAAATGCTGTTTTGAGTTTATCTTCCTTTGCCATGAATATTCTATGATAACCGGAGTAGATGTCAAGGAAGCTCATCAGTTCACAACTCGACGTGGCATCCACAAGCTGGTCGATGTGGGGCAAAGAGAAATCGTCCCTCGGTGATGCTTTGTTGAGATCGGTGAAGTTGACGCACATCCGCCAGTTGCCATTGCATTTCTGAACAAAGACAGGGTTGGGCAGCCATTCGGAGGGTTTGATCTCTCGAATGACTCCTGCTTTTAGGAGCTTTGCGATCTCTTTCTTTGCCGCTTCGGTACGTTCCACCGACATTGGTCACAATTTTTGCTTCTTATGTATAACGTCGCTTCGCAATGCCAGGCGATGCTCGATGGTGTCCCGTGGGATCCCAAGAATACCCTCGGAGCTCCTTCAGGGGCGGGAAGCTTCATGCAGAGGTAGTTGTGATGTGCCACCGCGTTGAAGGAGTTCAGCGTGGCTAGGCCAAGGATGGCATTATATTGATAAGGCATCTGGATGACATCGAAGGTGACGATCTCGGTGCGGGAGGCGAAGTCGTCACTGAAGGTGACGAGCAGGTTGATTTGGCCCAGGGCCATCACTGCCCTGCCTCCAAAGCCTATCAAGGGTATCTAGGGGGGTGATAGGCGGTCCCTAGGGATCATCATTTTGTTGAAAGCTTCCATAAACAGCAAGTCGGCGGAGTTTCCTCCGTCTACGAGGACGCGTCGGACATCGAAGTACGCGATGTTGGCCGAGACAACGAGGGGGTCTTGGTGAGGGAAGTACACACCAGAGGTGTCCTCTGGGCCGAAGGTAATGGGAATATCGGCGTAGTGAGGTGGGCTAGATGCCGGGTATGATGCGACATGGTGGGTTTTGCGGGCATATGCATGTCGTTGTCTTTTTGATGACATGCCCAATGACGACCCTCCAACGATCATGTTGATGACTATCCGACGATGCTCCGACTGGCCCCTCTCGAGGCGAGGCCTTAGTGGAGGCGCGGGCAACCGGTTGCCCGGGCCCCTCTTGTCTTCCCTCCCCGTCGATTGCTGGTTTCGGTTCATGTAGTCTTGCATGGCGGATATTGTGCGGCACTGCTGGGTTGTGTGGGACCCTTCTCCATGTAGATTGCAAAATAACGGGGTTCCCTAGTGCTGGCCTGAGTGGTACGACACTCTTGGGTGGTGTGGGATCCCTCACCATGCAAGTCACAGAAGAGCGAGATGCCTCCGTTTCCGCTTCGGTTATCCTGTGATCCTTGGCCGGTACGGGTTTTGTTGCGCTCCGTCTACGTGGTAGACGCTTCGCTCTCTAGGGCGGTACTCATTGGCGCGTGGCTTGGCCGTCGCTCCTGCTGCAGTTGACGTGGTCTCTTTTGCGGGCGGCACGCTTGGTTTCGCCACGGGGGCGCTGCGGTCTGGTAGTCCCGCCCGCCGAGCACTATCTACCTTCGCCCGGGCGTACTCCTCCATTTTGTCGAAGAGATCCGCTATGGAGCAGATGGGCTTGCGAGCCAATCTTTCTGCCAGGGGGCCTTTCTGGAGTCCACAATTCGCGACATTTATGATGGTAGTTTCATTGACCCCCTTCACTTGGCACTTCACCTCCGCGAATCTCCTGAAGAAATTGCGAAGGGACTCGCCTAGGGCCTGCTTGGTGTCGAAGAGGTGCCCCGTATCTTTTGGCTCGGCGTAGTTCCCCTGGAAGTTGTTCCGCACCAGGTCCTGTAATTGCTCCCATACATACACGGAGCGAGGTGGAATGGTGAAGAACCAGGTAAACGCTACCCCTTTTAGGGCTAGGGTGATGCTTTTCGCCTTTGTGGTGTCATCTCCCCCCGTAGCCTCGATGGTCGTTTCGTAAACGCAGAGGAATTCCCAGTGGTCGGTGGATCCCTCGAAGGGCGTGACTTCTGGCATCTTGAAGCCACGAGGCCAGCGAGCCGCTTCCGACCCGCAGCAAGGGAGTTGGGATCCCGGAATACCGAAGTCAAGCGGTGGTGGGTGATGCCCTTTCGACAGGTCCAGTGGATTCGAGAGGTGCGGGCTTGTCGGGGTTGGCCCCCGACTGCTGGAGATCAAGCATCTCCTGGCGGAGATTGGCTAATTCCTGCTGGAGTGCCTCATGCACCTCCCGTGCTACGCTTGTTGCCCCCGTTGGTTGGTTCGTCGTGAGCATACCGGGCGGTCCTTCGCCCCTGATGATGTTTCTGTGCACGGAGTTGTCTGTTTCTTCCTCTGCGACGATGGCGGCAGTCGCCACTGCCACCGAAGTTCTAGTGCGCTTGGCCCTTTGGATGCCAGGCGGTGCTGCCGCTGCCGCGGCTTTGGCCGCGGACATCTTTAATGGTACTATTCGAGGTGGTGCCATTACGCTGCTTCGGAGTTGCACCTGACTTCTACCGAACCCCACGGACGACGCTAACTGTCATAGCAAACAAAGACTAAACAGTAAGAGAAAAGGGGAACTCCGCTACTCTCGGAGGAGCCGAAGAATCATCGGAAAGGGGATCAACAGTTAGTGAATATGTATTGATTGATTGCTTCTGAAAAACCGAAGAATCTCTCTCCCTTTTACATGGGGGTGCTTCCCTATTTATAGCCCTATGTTTATATTACTATCCTACCCCTACAGGAGCGCTGTACGTGTAGGGGCTGCAGGGACTTTTCCTCCCCCTACATGTAGGTCCTGGTCCACGGTAGGTCTTCCTGCGCTTGGTTCACTTGGCCGGTGCACCTGGTCCACCAGCGCCCGGAGCGCTTCGTTGCAGGGGGCCCTTCGGGTCCCCTTCAGAGGTGGCCCGGAGGGCCTGCTGCTCTGGGCTTCGCGAGGCGCTGAGGACCCTCCGAGAGTGCTTCGGGTCTCCTCTGGAGGTGGCCTGGAGGGTCTGCTGCTCTGGGCTTCACGAGGCGCCGAGGGCCCTCTGGGAGTGCTTCAGGTCTCCTCCGAAGGTGGCCTGGAGGGCCTGCTGCTCTAGGCTTCACGAGGCGCCGAGGACCCTCCGGGGGTGCTTCGGGTCTCCTCCGGAGGAGGCCCGGAGGGCCTGCTGCTCCGGGCTTCACGAGGCGCCGAAGACCCTCTGGGAGTGCTTCAGGTCTTCTCTGGAGGTGGCTTTGCTTGGCCGTTGGAGCTGGTGGGGAGGCCCTACGACAGTTCCTAATCTACAGTCAATTTTGCTTTAGCTGCTAAGTTCTTTCACTGACATGGACCCAACCCCGCTGGTAAGTGAGATAGCCCGTCGCAAAAACAAGACGATTTGACCATTTAGTGGCGAAAACTAAACTAAACCAAACCGAATCCTTGATTTATATGAACAAATAAAGTGCTCCTGTCACTTTTAACTACCTGTCACGACTCCTAGCGAGCTGAAGAATCCAGAACTGAAGTGATCTTGTTCACTTTTAACTACTAGCTTGTGGCTGCTTTTGGATCCACTTTGTCCTGCCCACTAGAAGCCGTGAAAAGATTATTATCCCTTAGCTTTCACTTCGGGCTTAAGCTTCCAGCCAACTTGAGATCATGCATGTATCAGTTCACAGCCATGGTTGCAAGAAACAGCAGGTAACCTGCTGTGGTTTTCTTACCATTTTGCTCGAGCCGTCCGCGAATATCGGTCGAATTTTGTGCTATGCTTGCTTGCTTGCCAGCATACATAAGATATTTAGTTGTACACCATTTTGCGAAAACCCGTCAGCATATGTAAGGAGTTATTCCTGATACTAGTGGTACTAGTGGCAGAACCAGTGGCCGGTTTTTTTCACTTGTTTGCTCAGACTCAAGTGCATTTTAGGTTTGGTAGTTGATCCAATTGCAGGCTCAGGCAAGATCTCAAGGCCAACTTGGGCACTCTGAAAAGGACAAACTGGGGAAAAAAATACCCGTTGCATCTGCATTTCTGCATCGATCTGCAGAAGGTTAGTTAGCATCAACCAATCAATCGAACTGGAGTGCTCCAGAGAAAATAAGTACTGCCATGGAACTTGTCCCCTGGCTTTTTGCACGGTGATGCAGACGTCTGCAGTCCAATGCAATGCTCTTCGCTTGTGTGTTGGTGTGTGATATATGCTGCCTTTTGCAGTTTTGTTCTCTTCAGTGATGGTGATGCCTAGCTAGCCATTTGCCAATTGCCAATCCTCTGTCTGCCTAGTTGCCCAATCAGGTTACTGGGGTTTTGGAAGTATCTCTTCTTTCACTGTAGCTTTGCATATATGCTCTTGGAAGAGTAATTTCTTGGAAGATGGTGATGTGCCAAGTGTGCAAACCGGACAGCGACACGTGTACCTGCTGGTTAATGATGCAAGCGTTGAAACTGTCGGTTTGATCAATTGATTGCTGTGGCCGAATTATTGTGCTGGTGCTGTTCTTATATGTACTGTGTATGTGGGAGATAGTTTTTGTTGTAGTTGCTAGGCTACTAGCATGCATGCTAGCTAACCTCGTTCTGAAAATTGGAAAAATTCTATAATTATTTGGTATAAACCTTGATTCCGGTTGAGTCGTCTAGCTGGCTCTAGTTGCTACATGTTGATAGTAACAAGTCGACTGAGTCCTTATACCTGATGTGTTAGGCTCATTTTCCTCCGTCCCAAGACCGAAAAAGATTTGTCTACAGCTCATACCTAAACGCTCCACGTACCCTCCTCGACCTGCTCCTCGACCTTGCAGGTCCACGTCAGTAACCCCCCAAAAAAAAAACTTTGCACAAGTGTGCAAAAGGACGGTTCCAATAACAGGAGAGAAGGATGGATCTTTATCAGGTACACACACATGCAGGCCGTCCGTTGATGCAACCGTCGCTTGCTTGGGTCGTCTGAGGAAGGGTTGATGTCACGTCGGTCTCATGCCAGTGCTGAGATGAGATGCATCTGATGTCTACCCAATGTATTCGGAAGCCGTGATCTTTCAGTAACAGCCTATTTTCAGTTCTTGATTAGTAGTTTTTCGTTGCTGTTTTGGAGTTCAAAACCAATTCAAATTAATTGTGTATTTGCAAAATCCTCTATCTTTAACCTCATTTCAAAATTAAAAATTCAAAATCAAATCTCGGATTTGAATCCCAGTTTCAAATTCTCAAATCTCCTTGGGCTTAGCCCACTTCTCCTTCCCTTGAGCCGCCTGGCTCATTCCTCCTTCCGGCCCATCTGGCCCATCTCCTCCCCTTACCTCTTTTTTGCGGCCCCGTGGTAGCCCCGAGCCGTCCGCGCCACCTCTGGGTCTCTGCCGCCCCCGTCAGCTCCCCCACCTACTCCCCTAGCCCTCTGCTGCTCCATCCCCTCCGCCACCTGCCCTTGACTTTGCAGCCCCCTCCTCATCGCCCGCGCTGCGACGCCCACCTGCTCCTGTTGCCTCCGCCACCAGCTTGACACCCAAAGTCGCCGCCTCCGTCATCCCATCTCGTCGAACGGACCGCCCACCTACGCCAGCCACGACCGCTCTGCCGCGCCGTGACGCCAGCACGCCATGGCCACCGCACCTACACCCTCCACCTCCGTCGACTAGTCCTGTCGCCAGCACCTGCTCGTGTCGCCCGCCACCTACTTCAACGGCCCAAGTCGTCGCTCCCATCACCTCCCCGCTGCTGTGTCCTCTCCGACCAAAGCGCACATGCCAACCGCCTCGGGAACCTTTGCGTCTCCGAGTCTTCGACGACCCTTCCTTCCCTTCACCGGCTATACAAGGAGCTCTGAGCCTTCCCTTGCCCCCCTCGTCTCCCCATCGTTTGGTAACTGCCACCACAGAAGAGCCCGAGCAGCCCCCTTTCTTTTCCAAAGCTCCCCCACTCTTGCTCGTGTCGCCGTGGTTGCCCAAAGCCCCGAGCTCCGGGTTCCAGCCGCCGCGCGCCACCTTCCCGTTCTCACCACACGAGTGCAGCCCCTTCTCTACCCGAGTCCATTTGTGCCCTAGAGCTCCTTGAAGTAGCCCCCTCACTTGATTTCAGTTTTGTATCTCAGGAATCGCCGTCCTCCTTCGTCGCTGACTTTGAGCTCCCCTGCTGCCGTTCTCCATCCGTCGACCTCCTCTGACCTCCCTCTCGGTCTTGGTAAGCCCCCTTTCCTCGTGCCCGGTTTTTCCTCTTGTCGTTTCAACCACGCCGTGTTGTTGAACCTCTTTCCGACCACGCCGAACGGTCGCAACTCCTTCTCAACCAGATCTACGACTATGTCTACGACTATATCTACGATTATGTCTACGACCACGTCTACGACCAGGTCCACGACCAGGTAGTCACGTTGTCGAAACTCTTTTGATCACGTAGTCGAAACCCTTTTGACTACGCGAGTCGAAAATTAGAACCCTTTTGACCGCGTAGTCGAAACCCTTTTTGACCGCGTAGTCGAAACCCTTTTTGACCACGTAGTCGAAACTCCTTCGACCACATAATCAAACCCCTTCCGACTACGTTGTGTAGTCGAAGCCCCTTCTGACTATGTCCTGTAGTCCAACCTCCTTCCGACTGCGTCAGCTCGAAATGAACAGTACTCAAAATGAACAGTACCCGAAGTCGGCAGTACTTGGTGCCAGAACTTCAGAAGCTCCGTTCTCCTCCGTTATTACTCCGATTCAAGTGAATTTTATTTCTAAATTTGTCTAAATTCAAGACCTTGCTAATGGTATTGGTCTTATTTCTTTTGGAGTTCATTTTTTATTTCCTCAGTATTTATTTGTTCTCTTTACTTGTTTATTCTTTTCTAGTGTGTTCGTCCTAGTAGAGTTCGGAGACGCAGGAGATCTCTAGTTTGAGCAAGCACAAGACTTTGAAGACTCTATCCCCTTCACTCCAGGCGAGTCAATACTTTGATCATTTTGAGTCTACGTTTTATGCAAATTATATTCCTTTAAATTACCAAAATTTTATGCTTTAATTCTTTAAACAAATGTATGTTAAATCTTAAGGTAGTTAAATACTCATTTGATGATTAATTAATTATTATACCATCCTTTGGTAATTGATTCCATTATTCTATGTCACCTTAGTAACTATGCAAATACTAGTTATAGGTTGTACTTAAGCGACATTCTAGCCTTGCTTAAGTACTGGGGTATTAAATGCCCCAATCATCATCTTTTAATCATGAAAGTGGTTTGAGTAGTCATTGTGGGTAAATGACTGGAATGTTGTGGTAATGTATTTTTGTTCCCCAGTACCCTATTAAATTGCTGTTACCACATCTGGACGGATGGTATGGTGGTGGGTGTCGTCGGTGCACGAGAATGGTTGGTATGTGGTATGAAACGCCTGGATGGATTAAGGACTTAATCTTGTCATGACCTCCCATTAAACAAGTACAACAACATGTCTGTAAAGTACAACTTGGCTTAGTAAATTTTATTGGACCCTGAAAGTCATCTCACTGGAGGTAGAATCAAGTGGTTCAAGCGTTGGATACGATCCAGCTTGAATGTGACACCAGTGAAGGGTGAAGTTGCCAACTACGCTAGTCGTGGTGGTGAACATCCCGCACAACTTATGTGACCCACCGCAAGTGGGGTCAGCCCATATGGGTGAGATGGTGGAATGGGCGAGGTAATTTGAAAAGCTACTACGATGATCGCTCAACTACATGACTAAGGAATCATGTGGGGGTAACGAGTATGATTGTCTCTTGTGGGTGCAGAGGTTTTACAATGCACACAAGGTGGACATGGGAACTTAACTTGAGTTAGTTCTATTTATAAAACCTCGTGAGTGGGGTGATGGTTGTGTCGGGCTCACCTAGCCTATGGGTTGGATTTTCCTGGGTCGTCGTACTCAGTGATGTGATTATGTGGAAGTGACTCCACACAAAATTTAAGCATAGGTGGAGGTAACCTTCGCCGTTATAAATATTGCACAATATCTCTTTTAAAAATGAGATTTGGTTAAACTACTAAGTCATAGGAATGTCTAAATACTGTAGTTGAAAATATTGCTTTAAGAAAATAAAGAACCCGAGCCATCCTTATTAAGCCTTGCATGTATTATTAATGCATTATTGTAACGTCCGTTTTCGGACGACAAATAGTAATTTCTATTCGGTTTACGATTTGCATTCGTATTTTCAATTTGGCTTTTAATCCCAAAAACTCCTAGCTTTCTCTAAGCTCGGGTTTGTGTTTCAAACATTCTTTCTTTTTTTCCGAATTCAAATTTCAATTTGAATTCTCCATTTTCCAATTTTGGAACCCCTTCCTTATTTTTGCCCCACCCTATTTTCCATGGGCCCGGCCCACCTTTATTTTCTCCCCCTCCCGTTTTTCTATTGGCCTAGCCGACCATGCCGGATTTCTTCCCCCCAGCCCACTTCCCCGACCCACTCCCCCAGCCCATCCCCCCTGCATTTTCTTTCCCCTGGCCCGTCTTCTCCCGCCCCCTCTCTTTCTCTTTCTCTTTCCCTTCCCTGCGCTACTCGGCTTTTCTCTTCCCTTTTCTCGTTCCACGGCGCGCGCGCCGCCTCGCTTCCGCTCTCGCCTGAGGCCCCTCATCCCCTTTCTCACTCAACCACCCTGCCCGACCAGGCTCTCCTTCCCCGTGCCCGGTCGGCAGTCCCTACGCGCCGCCCACTCGGTCACCACGTCGTCTCTTGCCGCCCTTGGCTCGGTCGCCCTGCCCCCCGCCTCTGCGCCTCTCCCTGGCTATATAAATCCGAGCTCCCCCTGTCTTACCCCCTCCTCGCCTCCCTCTTCTTGGTGTTGCTGCCGTCATCTCCTCCCCCTCTGGTGCTCCTCCGGACGATTTTGCAGTGAGCTTCCCCGCACCCCCCGGTGCCTGTGGACGCTTCCCCTTCCTCTCCCCTCCCTTCGGTCACCGTCGCCGCCATTCGGCCTCTGCGCCCGAAGCTCCTTGGTGCCGCCGCCTCCTCTACAGTGCCGCCCTGGTGCCGCCGCCACTTCCCTTGGCCTCCTCTACAGTGCCGCCGCCACTTCCCTTGGCCTCCTCCTATCCCCGTCATCCCAATTCAAAGCCCCGCCGCCCCTCCGTTCGTCGCTCGCCGTCGGCAGCCGCCGCCGTGTTTCCCCCATGGCTCCTCTGCTGATGCCGAGGTTGTTCTCTGTCTCTCTGGTTGTGGGCCCTCAGCACAGTACAGCAGTAGCAGTGAGTTAGATTGTCATCTGAAATTGAGTAGTTAATCTGACAATTAAAAGTTTGTGTTGTGTTCATGAATTGTCTTGTTAACCTCGTTAGATTAGAAGCTTTCCAATTGGCAAAAATATTCTAAAATATTTATAATCTAATATTTGTGTTGTGAGCTTGCGATGATTGGTTAACCGTTGTTAGTTGTTAACTTGTCGATTGACAAGAGTTAGCTAAAATCATTCTTTTCGCCAATATTTGAGAGCCATCGATTAAGAGCGTAATTTGCAAAATCTCTGAAAATTGAAGTTATGCAAATGACCTTCGTAATCGATTCAGCGTCTCTACAATCATGTCAGATATTTTATAAAACTAATTTATTCAACTTTTTCGCTTTTGTATAAAAGGCTTTGTGGTATTGGAAATGAATTTGTAATTTTCTAAAAATAATTTTGGAAAGCTATTCGGGATTAACTTGTTGATCTCAATACCTTGCTCTGATAACCTGTATGTTAATCTTGAAAGCCTATCATTTGTTCCTTGGTTCAATTTCCGTTTTAGCACACCCTTTTTATCCCCAATCAAAAGTCCTCAAAAATAAAATGTTTTAATGTCTTTATAGGCCCAGCAAAAATATCCAGTATCCCAATCTTGCCCAACAATCTCAGTCCTCTTATCCTTCAATCTGGTTTTTAAAACCACCAGTGGTATTTAATAATAATTAATATTACCACCATTTCTAGGCAACTGCAGGAGAGAACTCTGGTAATTCTTGGACTCCCTTTGTGATCGTCTATTTTAATATTGCCCTTCACTTGTCAAACTCGCACCCAAATCTCTTTTGGTTAACCCTCAGCAAATATTATCCATTATTTTAAAGAAGCTCTCGTTTCAAAATTAGATCAAGCTGTGTCGTTGCCTGATCGACAATATCTTGCCATCTTCCAAATCCAAAGTGAAGTATCCCTGCGAAAGTTCCTTTGACTTTGATTCCCCCCTTGTTTTCCCCGATAGAGTTTCTCCTCCATTGCCTCTGTTACTCAGTTGGTCGTTTGACTTTGTCAAACATCCCCCTCGCTAAATCCTTTCTTTTAAGCTCATTCATCGCAAAACTTATTTACAACTCTTTGAGTATATTTGGTCTTTTGAAGTTCTTTGGATTTATTTAAATTTCTCGCTTGTTATCGTGTATTTAGGAGTCGGAGTCCAGAAGGAGTAACAACTCGAGCAGGATCAAGATTCGAATAAAAGACGCAGACCAAGAATTCAAGATCCTGGCAGAGTAGGCCCTGAGTAAGATCAAGGCCGCGATAACCTGACCCAGGCGAGTCAATACTTTGAGCATTTTGATCCTATATTTTATGCAAAGTATATTCTTTTAAAATATCAAACTGCATGCTTTAATTTCTTATGCAAATGTATGTCAAATGGTCCTAAGGTAGTTAAATACCAATTTGATTATTAAATAATTATTATACCTTGTCCTTGATAATTGAATTCCCTAATCCTTATCACCCTAGTAATTATGTGATAAATACTAGCATATGTTGTACTTAAGGGACATGCTAGTCTTGCTTAAGTACCGGGACAATAAATATACTGAACATCATCTTTTAATCATGAAAGTGGTTTTGGGCAGTCATTGGATGTAAACGACTCGCGTGTTGTGTTAATTGTTTTTTTCCTCCCCAAAACCCTAAACAACTTGCTAGTACCACATCTGAGTGGATGGAAAGAGTGGTGGGTGCCGTCGTGCACGAGAGTGGTTGGTATGTGGTATGAACCGTCTGGATGGATCAAGGACTTAATCCTGTGATAACGCCCTAATGTAAAATAGTACAACCACAAATCTATAATGGTGTCGACCTGGCTAAATAATTTATATCCACCAATGCGAGTTGCACCGCTAGAGAGACCCACGAGTCGTGTTGCTTGTTTAAGCCATCGTGGACACGCCGTGTGGCGCAAGAGGGGGTTTGGGAGTATGGTTGACGCAGTGTGTGAGCATAACCACCTTTAGATGAAACCTTAGCGGGTGCAACTAACACTGAGGGATACATGGTAAAGGCCTTGTGGTAATCTCCTTGATTCACTCGTCCAAGGAAACATGTGGATATATCAAGACGATTATCTCTTGTGGGTAAAGTGTACAGTCTCTGCAGAGAAATAAATTGTTTAAACAGCCGTGCCCACGGTCACGGGTAGACATGTGAACTTACTAGAGTTAGTTCTATTTCAAAAACCTTTGTGGGTGGAAATAAAAACCAGGTCGGCTCATCTAGCCTGAGATTGGATTTTTCCTGAGCCGTCGAGATCACTGGTATGAAGGAGCAAATGCAACTCCAATAAAATGATGCATGTGTAGAGTTTCCGTTGGAGGGAATCTCTACTGTTATTTAATATTTCACTTACTCTCTTTAATAAAATATAATTTGTTTAAAATGCTAAGTCATAAGAATTTGTATTATGATAATTGAAAAAGTTACTTTAGCAAATAAAAGAATCCAAGCCACCCTTGTGCCTTGCATGTATATATATTGCATCTGGTGTGTTGGCTCGCGAGCACAGAAGTTGTGCTCATCCTCGCTCTATCCTAAACCCTCAGAAGTAGGAAATCCTAGAGCTCTCGACTACTATGAGGAACCAGACGTCTAAAGGCCCAGGAGTTTTTGAAGCGTAGTTTAGTCTGTAGCCATTCTAGTCTCCCCTCAGTCTAGCTGACTTCGCCGGTACTTATGTGCATCCTATATTATCTGAGTTTTTGGGTAATATTGGATGTACACGGGTTTCCCCAGTCGCTTGCCTGTGGAGAGATATCTCTTACCCTTTTTGCTTCTGTTGTCGCTTCTGCTACTTTTGTGTTGTAATTGTTTGGCCTGTTCGGCCCTTCTGGTAAAACTTGGGCCGAAGTGGTCTATGTAAACTCTGATGTGTTAAATTAATGAATGGTATGGTTTTACGCTATGTATAAATTGATTCAGTAATGTGCATGTGAGTGCTATCAACTAATCCAGGGAATATCACATTATTTTCATCGAGAATTGAGATTAGAAAATTCGAGTTCAACAGAGCTGGTATCAGAGCATAGGACTGTAGGAACCTTAGTTAGACTGGTCGAGCCTAAGGACTTGAGTCTTATTTGCAAAACTTAAGAAAAGCTTTGGCAAAATGCACTGTAGTTATTGCTCTTCTCATCTCTCTTAGTTCTTCACTTCCCTTGACTTCACTTAAGTTTTTACTCAGTCTGACTCCCTCGCTTGTTTAAAAAATTTGTAGATGGCAACCCCGTCGTCCGATGGCTCGTGGGACTTGTTCTCTCACGAAGAAGACGAAGGCGAGTTCATGGACATTCTCTGCTAATTCATGTAGCACCTGGATTACCACCGCAAGCCTATCTTCAGAGGCCGAAAGACTCAGACCCTAGACCAAGAGTCATGGACCATGGAGGTTTTCCTCAATGCCAGAGAGGGCGAGTCCGTCGCTCACACCTTCCGACTCGTGACCCCAGAGCAGCTGTACTAAAGCAGTCTGTGCGACCCCAGATTTCTCCATCCGGATTCCTCTGTGAAACCACTGTGCTATTCTCTGGATCAGTAGATAGCACTTCACAGGCACAATGATGAATCAAACCATACATGGCGTAAAATCATTTCATTCATTAATTTAAACATCAGAGTTTTACATAGACCGCTTCGGGCCAATTTTTACAATAAGGGCCGGACAGGCCAAATGAATACATTACAAAAGATAGCGGAAGCAACAACGGAAGCAAAGGGGTGAGAGCACATCTTACCGCATGCAAGTGACTGGGGAACCCGTGTACACCTGATATTATCCGAAAACCTCGGACAATATAGGATGCACACAAGAACCGACGGAGTCAGCTAGACTGGGTGAGACTAGATCTGCTAAGGACTAAACTACGCTTCAACGATTCCTGGGTCTTCAAACTTCTGGATCCTCGTTGTAGTTGATAGCTCCAGGGTTCCTGTTTCTGAGGGTTTGGGGAAAGAGCGAGGATGAGCACAACTACCGTGCTCGCGAACCAACACACACAGATGCAATAATATATATGCAAGGTGTAACAAGGATGGCTCGGGTTCTTTTATTTGCGTAAAGCAGTATTTGTAAATACAGATATTAGAAAATCCTATCACTTAGCATTTTAACCAAATTGCATTTTTAAAGAGATTAATTGTGCAATAATTAATAAAAGCAGAGGCTACCTTAACCTTCATGCTTATATTTTGTTGGTGGCCATACCCACCTATTACCAACGCTGGGTAAGAATACCCAGGAAAAATCCAAATCAAGTGCTAGGTGAGCCCCGCACATTTTCATCCCATCCACAAAAGTTTTTGAAATAGAACTATATCTTGTAAGTTCCTATCTCCGCCCTTGACCGTGGGCACGGCTGTTCGAACAGTTTTTATTCTTTGCAGAGATTGCACATCTTTACCCACAAGAGATAATCGTCTTGATATGTACACACGTTTCCTTGGACATATGAATCAAGGGGAGATTATCACAAGGCCTTTACAAGGCACCCTCGATATTTGCCACACCCGCTAAGGTTTCACCTGAGCGGGGTTTCGTTCCCGTGGGACCCGACAACCACTACGCCCAGACCCCCTCTTGCGCCATACGACTTACGCCTAGGTTCCGCAAGTCGCATACCCCAACCCGTAGCCTCGTGGGCTCACGGCGAAGGGGTGCCCCTCCAATGGTGCAGCTCATACCGAAGGTCACCAATTAATTAGCCAGGTCGACACCCATAATAGAACTTGTGGCTATACTGTTTTGCAATAGGAGGTCATCATAGGATTAAGTCCTTAAGATCATCTGGACGGTTCTTACCACATACCCACCACAAAAATATCCTGGGCTACATTAGCACCCAACCATTTACCCTCCAGCTTACCATCCGCCCAGATGGGTATTAGCAAGTTTTAGGGTTTTGGAGAAGCATAAAATAAATTATCCAACCAGTTCAGTCATTCTCCACAATGACTGCCCAAAACAATTGTCATGATTAAAGAATGATGATTTGGGGTAGAATTACCCTGGTACTTAAACAAGTCTAGCATGGCGTTTAAGTACGACCTATAACTAGTATGTTACCATATATTTACTAGGGTGACAAGGGTTTTTGGGAGTTCAATTATGAATGGAATTGTATAATAGTTTTTTAATCATCAAATTGGCATTTAACTACCTTAGAGTATTTAACATACATTTGCATAGAAATTAAATCATGCAATTTGATATTTTAAAAGAATATAATTTGCGTAAAATGTAGGATCAATATGATCAAAGTGTTAACTCGCCTGGGCTATTTTACCGTGGCCTTGGTCTTACTCAAAGCCTGATTAGACGGAGGTTCGAAGTCTTGATCGGCGTATTTGCTTGAAACTTGGATTTGCTTGAGTCGTCGATTCTTCTGGATTTCGATTTCTAATTACGATTGAAAGACCAAATAAATCCAAAGAATCTAAGAGACCAAATAAAACACAAGAGCCTTAGAAAGATTGCGGAGGACGGGCTTGAGAGAAGGGTTTGGGCGACACTGGAATGTTTGACAGAGCCAAATGTCCAGTTGAGCGAAAGGAGGAATGACAGAGAATTTCTGCCATGAGGGAGGATACAAAGGGGGGTAAGGCCGAAGGAGTTTTTGCCGGAATGCTCTACTGCGGATTTAGAAGACTGCAAGATTATCCTTTGACAGGCGACAAAGCAACTTAACTATCGGTTCTACACCAATCTAGAATACCCGATCGACACACAATCCAATGGCAATTCAATACCAAACTCAGTTGAATAATACTCACGATTCAAATGCTAGCTACTCTACTCACTACTACAACCTACTACCACAACAAACACAGATTCTACTACCAACTATACAATTGCCAGATTACCAATCATTGCCGAACAATATGGATTGAGAAAGCAATCAAATCAATACTTCCAGTTTTCACCAAATACCATTACTTCCAACAATCATTGACCTACTGACGAAGCACCAACCAACAACTAACAATCGATTAACAAATCCAATAGACAATACTGCTACTGAAGATCAAGCCATCCCTAATAATCAAGATCACAATCAACAATTCAATTTACTGCCAAAACACTTATACTGATGATCAGTAATCACAGACAATTAATCAATAATCGATTTACTACTAGCAAAACATCATACTATTCTATTGCAATATTTCTTAATCGTTGGATCGATTGCAACCTCAATGCTACCGCTATGATCTAGGGAAATAACTACGAATCAAACGTTGACAAATGAGACAGATGAATAACAATTGATCGCAACTTCTACGACACAACAACTCGATCGACAGAAATTCCAAAATGACATAACACACATAGATTAATCAAAATGCTACTTACAAAATACTCACTGCCAAACTGATGGTCAAAAATCAATTAGAACAATTCATTATCAAAGGATTCCAATTGCCGGATTTCACACAAACATCAAATACAAAACACACATTATTGTCTACAATATCGATATCTCTTACTGACGATTATAGGGACACAGACAACAGACCAATCACTGCCAACAATCATCCCTTGACCTTGAAGATCACTGCCATTTCCTAACCAATAATGAACTGAGGAGGCAAAACAATAGACATTACTGATGATGATCAACCATTACCACTGCTGAGCATTGACATTGCCACTGAGAGGGGGCACTGGCCAGAGACAGAGGGGGGGGAGCCGAGAGGGGCTCGGCCACAGAGTAGACGGGGGCAAGGGCGGCTCTTGGTGGCGGTTGCCGGCGGTGATCGGCGGCCGGGGAGGAGTCGGGGCCAGCAAAATGAGACGCCCAGGAAGGGGGAGGACAAAGGGAGTGGTGGCGCGGCCGAAGAGGCGGCAGGGAGGTGCTTGCGGTGGCCCGTGGCAGACGGGAGAGGAGAGGGAGGGGAGCATCCAAGAGCATAAGGGAGAGGAGGGGAGGCTCACTGGGTGTTTAGTGGAGGTGGAGGAGCTCCGGAGATGGCTGTTGACGGAAGCCGAGGCGGCGCTGGAGGGGAGCTTGGCGGCGGTCCTCGGGGAGGCGGGGTGCGTGCCGGTGGTCGGGGACGTCGCCGCGGGGCTCCTGGTGCTGGTGCTCGGACCGAGGCGACGGCGACGGCGGCCGGAGGCGGAAGGGAGAACCTTCGGCCGGAGGGGGAGAAGGATGGATCGGGGCTCTTGGGAGCACTTACCTGGGGGAAAGGAGAGGCAGGGAGAGGTAGAGGGAGCGTCGTGCCCTTTATAGCCCGAGAAGGAGGGGATCCGGTGGAGAGGATGACGTCGGCGGCATGGGCGACGGCGTGGGCACGGTATGGCGCTGTTGAGTCGGTGGAGCAGACGGCAAGGCGGGGGCGACGGGACGGTGCGCAGGTGTTGATGGAGTTCCGCTGCCTCGCTCGGACCGGGCAACATAGGCGTTGACGGGGGCGATGCACAGCTTGGACCGGGCGGAGGCGTGCGGTGAGGACGGAGAGGACCGCGCCGACGTCATGGGTGTGGGCGGCGACGGGGCAGGCGGTGGAGGTGACTCGGTGTGGGGGTGGCTCTGGCGCTGGTGGAGGCGACGCTGCAGGCGGGGTAGGTGGAGGTGGGGGTGGAGATTGGGGAAGACGGGCCGAGCGAGAGAAGGCCGGGCCGAGCCGGAGGAGAGGGAGAGGGAGATGGAGGGGGTCGACGGAGGCGGCGCAGCTGAGGGAGACGAAGTGCCGGCGGCGCGAGGGAGGTGAGGCAAGCGGAGGAGAGCGAGAGGGGGCGAAGGCGAAGCGGCCGAGAAGAGGAAGCAGCAACGGGGTGAAGAGGCCGAGGCGGCGGGGAAAACAGATAAGGGAGAGGGAGAGATGGGCGAGGCAGGCCGGAAAAACAGGCGGACTGGGTCGGATCGGGAGAGGTGGTGGGTCGGGAAGAAGATTTGGCCCGGGAGGAAAAAGGAGATGGGGGAAAAACAAGCGGGCGAAATTGAGAGGCTGGCCCAAAAATAAGGGGGCAAGATTTTGAGAGAGGTCCAAAAATCGGAAAGGATTGAATTTTGATTTGAATTTTGAATTCGAAAACTTTTGAGGATGGTTTTGAAACACAAACCCGAGCTTTAAAGAGAGCTCAAAATTTTGGAATTTAAGCGACGAAAAGAAAGACAACGAAAACCAAAACCAAATGGTCAACACTATTTGCCGTCCGAAAATGGGATGTTACACAGTCCAAGATGCAGCACGCTTCGCCTACACCCGCCTGAGCCAGATGCACGAAGATCTTCTTCGAGAGTTGGCCTTCTCCTACTACCTGCCTCTCTAGGAGGGAGAGTCCGATCCCGAGGTCTTCGTCGTCATGTGGGAGTAGTTAGCTTAGTTTAGCTAGCAGTGCTTGCTTTAGCAGTCTTTTGGTTGCGAGCACTTTTTGTTTCCTTCTTTTGTTGACGATGTGTGTGTATCTTATGTCGTAACTTAGCATAGCCTATATGTTGTGTTTCAGGAGTCATGTAAACACCTAACCCCTTAATATAATACAACCATTCTAGGCTTTGTATTGTATTTGATCGATTTTCCTCGATTGGTTTGAATTTCTTCTGTTGTGCTCTAGAGGGCAGTGAACCCTCATATATCTTCTCAAGTTCTAAGCTGAGGTTTTTCCTCAGATGGCACCAAAGAGGTCAGCAACCCAAGGAAGTGGTGCCAGTTGTAAAAGAAAGTTGACAGTGCAAAGGTAGGAAATCCCAGAGATTATGCATACTACGAGGGCCCTGAAGTTTGAGGCCCAGGAGACGACGAAGAGTAGTCTAGTTCGTTTGGTCTAAGTCTCGCCTCAGTCTAGTTAACTCCGTTGGTACTTGCGTGCATCCAATATTATCCAAGCCTTTGGTTAATATCAGACACACGGGTTTCCCTAGTCGCTTGCCTGTGAAGAGATGTGCCCCACCCCTTTTGCTTCTGCTACTTTTGTAATGTATTCATTTGGCCTATTCGGCTCTCTTTGTAAAACTCGACCGACGCGGTCTATGTGACTCTGATGTTTTGTAATATAATGATTGGTATGGTTTTCATCATGTATGAAATAATTCAGTGATGTATCTGTGAGTGCTATCTACTGATCCAGGGAATAGCACAACGTTTTCACAGAGGATTTGAAGTTTACGAAATCCAGGTCCGACACTTTCTTTCTACGAGCGCGATTCATCTGCAGGGTGTTGGCATTTGTAGGCCGAGAAGTTGAAGGTCTTGTTGATTGATTCTTCTCCGTTTTGCAATGATTTCAGTTTTAGTGGAGTAGTGCAATGTCTAACTACTTGTGCCTCTGCTCAGCCCAACATAGGTGTCTTGACAACCTACTTGTGTCCTTGCTCATTTTTCGACCTGGTCTGCCCCTGTAAGCTAGCAATGTTTTTTTTTTGCCACACACTGTACATAACATAGTCTTGCTAGATATATATAGATAATTATGCATGGTCTCTGATGTAATTAATGAGCTCGATTGATTGCTCAGCGAATCTTTGGTAAGTTAAGTACACTATTTAATCTTTTCCTTTTGCACGGGTTAGCAACCAGATTAATTAGCGTTCAACTCCTTCGGAAGCATATGGGATCATAGACAATTTTAGTAGCATTTTTGCACGGATATATAGTTTGGTGGGTGGTCGCATGGATGGATCAACAAGAATGTCCTACGTGTCTGATCGACTGGCTGATTGGTATATATCTTTGTTTCTTTTGGTTGGAGAAATGCATCCATCATCGATCGAAGCAAGAGAAGTGTTCATGTTGGATGTGATGTGCCCATAGTGCTCTAGTAATACTCTACAATCATATAAATCCATGTGTAAAGTCACCTTTGAATTGTGGCATCATGTTGGCTAGCTAGGGTTGTCCTAATTAAGATGTAGTACACGATGGGATCCACCTTGTTCGATTGCTTTCAGTTCTAGTCCTAGATCGACATGCACAGTACTCATTTACATTAGCGTTCTCGTTTTAGACGCTGATACACTGATATATATATACACCTTTGACTATAATATACACAATAAATAAATAAATAGATTAGTCAAAGGTGTATTTGTATTGATGAGAAATATTAGCGGCCAAGGTGCCACCACCGCACGAATATATCGTAAAGCGACATTTATTTTGAATCGAAATCCACATTTTTCGTCAATCAATCTGTTTTTTCTTGTGTGGAGAAACTCCAATAATTAACTGTAAAGGTTTGTCCTGAAGAGAATGAAATCTAGGATGGTGTGGTGTCAAGACAAACAACTGGGAAAATGTGGTTAGATGAGTGCTAGCTACTTTGGAGCTGTAGGGCAACCTCACAAACCTAAATCATGGCCGGCTTTTGACTAGACACTCATGGACATATCCAATCCTTTCCTTGCTTGGGCAAACTTCCTTTATGGAGTACAATGATTTTATTTAACATGGATAACTACTCTACCCTTTTCATTTGTTCAGTGTTGATCTATCCAACCCTCTTCCTTTTCAATTTGTTTATCGGGACTAGGTACATTGGACCCATGATTATATCATGATTATGTAGAGATTGTAGATGCAACCCAATCAAATGGAGCCCCACCATGGATGGCTGTGTGCCTCCCTACCCCGGCTCCCGCCGCCATTGTCGGCCAGTGAGCTTCCAAGGACCCCGCCACCTGCTGCTTCCCAATTCAAGCAAGCGCCGCGCCTGGGCCGCTTTTTCCACTCTCCGCCGAGCCCCGCCGCCGCTGAAGCCGCTGGCGTGGTCATCCTTCCGCGCCGCCATCATTATCGGACCGCTCACCGAGGGGAACCCATTTTGTAACCTCGCGCCGCGCCTTCCGCCTCCGGCGACGAGCCACGCCGCCTGGCTTTTCCTCTCAAGGCGTTGTTTGACGGCAAAACATCTGAGCCGGTTTGTCAAGTGATTATCGTGCCGCTTAAAGATTTAATCACCGTTAATTAGCTTGCACCGGCTCGCCGCGACGCGTGCCCCGGACATCGTGGGCGCTAAGTTAACCACCGATTTTCCTCCCGTGGCCGACGTGTGGGCCCGCAACATCTCGGTCAAGACCTGCACTGGATCTCTTGGCTGCGCTGTTGGCCTTCGCCCACGCCACGCAAGGCGCTGCGGACCGGCACCATCTGCAAGCACCCCGCCACGTGTCACCCACGTTTTCCAAATTTTTTCGATTTTCCACCAATTGAAAATCTGCTTAAAGCTTCAAAAATCCATAACTTCCTCATTATAGCTCCAAAAATTATGAATCTTTTTTCTAAAATTTTCTAAAATCAAGATCTTGCTAATGGCACTGGTCTTGTTTAATTTGGAGTTTATTTTCTTGATGATTTGTATTTATTTGCTCTCTTTTGCTGTTGTATATTTTCCGGTACGACCGTCCGAGTAGGATTCGAAGACGCGGGAGACCTCCACTTCGGACAAGCTCAAGAATACCTAGACCCTTCTACCTTTATCCCAGGCGAGTCAACACTTTGATCATATTGATCCCACATTTTATGCAAATTATATTCGTTTAAAATATTAAATTGCATGCTCTAATTTCTACGTAAATATATGTCAAACACCTTAAGGTAGTTAAATGCCTACTTTTTGATTAATAATTTAGTACCTCATATCCTTGAAAATTGAACTCCCATTATCCTTGTCACCCTAGTAAATATCTGGTATCATACTAGTTATAAGTCGCACTTAAACGCCATGCTAGACTTGTTTAAGCATCAGGTATTTTTACCCCAAATCATCATCCTTAAATCATGACAATGTTTTGGGCGCTCATTGAGGAGAATGATCGACCGTTGGATAATTTGTTTTATACTTCCCAAAACCCTAAAACTTGCTAATACTACATCCAGGCGGATGGAGAGAATGGTGGAGTGCCGCTCAGCACGAGCGATGGTATGTGGTATGAACTGTCTCGGGTGGATTAAGGACTTAATCTTGTCATGACCTCCCGTAAAACAAGTACAACCACAAGTCTGCAAAATGCAACTTGGCTTAGTAAATTTATCAACCCCAAAGTCATCTCACCGTGGAGGAGAGGCGGCAAGGTGCATGAGCCGAAGGGACACCGAAGGTGAGGTCGCCACTACGCTGTCAGAGTGGTGAACATCCCGCACAAGCAACGTGTGCTGTACTGCCTTTGGGTCCAAGCCATGTGTAACACACACATAAACAGATAAAGAACGAACGAGAGAGAAGCTATCAGATTGGATTAACGTGTCTAGTCCCCCCAGCACTTTTCAGTGCAACAGTGAAAATAACACCCTCCGAACGAAACAACAAAAATGAGACCCCTACTGCGCTATGTCCATCTACCGCGCTGAGTGAGCGGCGACCACCTACCGCAATCTGGGTGCGCAGCAGGTCTCCTGCCGTCCGCTGTGCGCCTACCACGTGTCTTGCCACGCTTTGGGTGACCTGCAGACCATCTGCCGTGATATGGGTGCACCTACCACGTGTCCTACCGCTCACTACCAGAAATCGTTTAGTTCCCGAGTGCCTATATATTTACTGAATATCTGGACGAAAACACCGGGAAGGCCCCGAGTGTTTCATAGGACACTCGGGACGAGAAGTCAACACTCGGTAGAAATACCTTTCCTGAGTGTTTCCCATAACACTTGGTAGATAAAAACGGGATGTCAACAAAGTCTGAACGGAGTGAAATATATTCCCGAGTGCATCAAAACGGAAACACTCGGAACCTTTTTTCCCATTGCGCCTTTTTCGCTTCTAACCCTACATCCCCAATCTCGCAGTCGCCTCCCCGTCCAACTCCTCCTTCTCCCTCCTGCTCCACCCCCACGCCCGGCTCTCCTCCCCCCGGCGCCCCACCTCCTCCCTGGATCTGGTGCCTCCACCTGCACGCGACGCCGCCCTCCTCTGACCCGACCGAGATCTCTTGGTGGCTTGCTCTGGCACATGGTGGCCCATGGCACCTCCTGTTCTTGGCGTCACCCCTCCAGCTGCTCCCTGCCTGGTCCTCCTCTCTGGCCACTGCCTCCCCCTGGCGCCGCCGCCACCGTCGGGCTCGGCCTCGCGCCCTGTCGCTCCCCTGGTGGCATGCGCCTCCTACTGCGGCTCGGCCCGGTGTGCTCCTCCCCGACGGCTTGGCCCGCCTCTGTGCTCCTCCCCTGCCGCTCGCTCGGGCAGCACGGTATCGGCCTGCCCAGCTTGGTTCCTCTTACACCCGGATTTGGTTCTTGCTACTAGGCTGCCCCTCTTCTTTCCCTTTTTCTTTTATTTCGGTTGTTGGGTTTTTGCCTAATACATTTTCGGTTTTGTTGATTCTTGCTTAATGCATGGTGTGGGGATGTGCATGTATCTACTCCCCTCACTCTCTATCTCGCCCCCTCTCTGTTGGTGGCCTTGCATGGTTGTGACTTGCTTTGTGAAGCTTTGAGGCTGTGGGTTTGCCCTCTGGTGTGTGCTTGTGAATGGAGGCTTGAAGAAAAAAATCAACTACAAATTGCGAGTAGCAGTAATCGGTTTTGTTCATATGTCTTGTATATACATATACGCAAATATATAATTCATGAATCATGATCAACCATGTAGCTTTCAACCTCTTGTATCATATCCCATACTGCAATGGTTTTTCAATGCATATGCAATTTTTTAAATAATGTAAATATGAGAAATGGATAATAACTAGTCTTAAAGCATAAGAATGAGAACTATCAGTTAGTAATTCAACCTGACACATGTAGTTTGGGCATGCTGCTCCATGTGCGAGCTATATTGTCAACAAATAAGCATACAATCTTGTTACTAGTTTTTTTATGTAGCATCAAAAATATCATGGGATAGCATTACAGGATTACTGATATGGTTACTGGTAATTTGTTTGGACTAGATTAGATACAGATTGCAAAATTGTTCCAAGACCATTTAAGTTTAAGAAGAACAAATTTGGCAAACCTGAGGTAAGAGATTAAGCTTCGCAATGTTTCTGTTCCTACAACTCTAAGCTTTGTAATGAACATGCCTTTGATTGCTTCCCATGATTGATCGGATATTGCAGCGATGTGATGATAGCAGTATGGACTATGGAGTGGCCTTTGCATTTCAATATTTCACACCCATCTTCTTTGATTGTGTAACATCCTGTTTTTGCAAATAAGATTCAAAATCAAATTTGGATTTCAAATTTTCAAAATCTTCAAAAACTCAAACCCTAACCTTGGTTTTGGCCCGGCCCGACCCGGCCCATTTCCCCACGCCAGGTCTCGCTTCTTCTTCGGCACACACCGTCCTCGCAAGCGCCCGCTGCGCCGCGCTCGCTTCGCCGCCTCTCTACACGCGCCTCGGCTATAAAGGCCGAGCGCCTCCGCCTCCTTTGCCCGTCCCGCCGCGCCGCCGCGTCCTTCCTCCCTCCACTTCGCCGCCGCCTCTCGCCGGCCGGGCCCTCTTGCCCCTCTGCTGCCGCCCGCGTCGCTTCGCGCATGCGTCACCTGCGTTGCCACCGTCGCCTTCGCCTCCACGAGCCCCGCCGACTCCTCTCTGCCGCGCCCCGCCGCCCCTTCCTCGCCGCCGGGCCCTCGCCTCCCTCCGCGCTCCCCTCTCCTCCCCGCGCTCCTCTCCCTCCCGCTCGCCGCGCGGAGAAGCGAGGCAGCGTTGGCCGGAACACGTCGCCGCTTTAACCACGCCGCGCGGCGTGACAGTGGGCCCCACCTGTCTTGTGCTGCAATGGCGGGCAACGCCACTCTGGCCGTCTTGGCCGTCTTGCGTGGACTCGCTCCACGAGCACAGTGTCGTGGACCCGTGCGCAGTGCACGCCACGTGTCAGCGCGAGAAAAAGCAGTTTTTCTGATTTTAGTTTTCAATTAAAATTTTATTGAAAAACTTCAAAAATTCATATCATTTTCTTTACAACTCCAAAAATTATGAAACCGGTTTCTAAAATTTTCTAAAATCAAGATCTTGCTAGTGGCACTGGTCTTGTTCATTTTGGAGTTCATTAATTATGAGTTTGGTATTTATTTGCTCTCTCTGCTGTTGTGTCTTTTTTCGGTACTTTCGTCCGATTAGGGTTCGACGACGCGGGAGCCTCAACTTCGACCATGCTCAAGAATAGCAGGACCCCTCTGCCTTTAACCAAGGTGAGTCAATACTTTGATCATTCCGAGCCTACATTTTAAGCAAACTATATTTATTTAAAATATCAAAGTTGCATGCTTTAATTTTGTAATCAATGATATGTTAAAGCTTAAGGTAGTTAAATACCCATTTGATGATTAATTACTTATTAAGCCATCCTTTGATAATTGAATCCAATATTCTTTGTCACCCTAGTAAATATGTGGTAAATACTAGCCTAGATTGTACTTAAGCGACATGCTAGTCTTGCTTAAGTACCGGGACAATAAATGTCCCAATTATCATCCTTTAAACATGAAAAATGGTTTTGGGCAGTCATTGGATGTAGATGACTGATGTGTTGCGTTAATTGATTTTCCTCCCCAAAACCCTAAACAACTTGCTAGTACGACATCTGGACGGATGGAAAGAGTGGTGGGTGCGGACGTAGCACGAGAATGGTTGGTATGTGGTATGAACCGTCCAGATGAATTAAGGACTTAATCTTGTCATGACCTCCTGTGTAAAACAAGTACAACCGCAAGTCTGCAAATTACAACTTGGCTTAGTAAAATTATTGAACCCTGAATGTCATCCCACAACTGGTGTTTAGAAGTGTGCAAGCGGCAGGACGTATGCTAGCTTGAATGGGACACCGAAAACGGTGAAGTCATTGGACTTTGAAATTATGATTATTGAAAATGTTGCTTTAGCAAATAAAAGAACCTGAGCCATCCTTGTTAAGCATTGCATGTGTATTATTGCATACTGTGTGTTGGCTCGCGAGCACGGTGGTTGTGCTCATTCTCGCTCTTTCCCCCAAACCCTTAGAAGAAGGAAATATTGGAGATTACGACTACAACGAGGAACCAGATGTCTGAAGTGTAGGGTTAAGGGTAGGCTACACTAGCGCAAATTAATAAAAATTCTACCTGTAAACCAAGATCACTGCAGTTATAGATCACGGTCTTACCACTAGACAAGTGCGGAACCGTGCGACATGTCGAGGCGGTAGTCGTACTAAGTTGATGCGAGACGTCGAGGCGAGTAGTCCTACTACTTCCTCGTCCTCATCGCGGCGAGACAGCTCCCCTCTTGCGGTTCGTCCAAAGCGCTACAGATCTGGCGCCTCCAAAGGTATCCACACGTCACGGAGAAAGCGGCGACACGGACTACTAGATCCGCGGCGACTAGGGCGTGGGAGAGGTGGCGGCGAGGTTTGAGGATGTCAAAAAAAACGCCCCCAAAACATGCGCCCTTGCCCTCCTTTTATAGGCGTCCTTACAATGGGCTTCTACTAATAGAGGCCCATTAGGACTCAATGCCACTCTAATTCGGATCTAATCCGAATTAAGCTTCACCTCTTAAGTGTGTGACCCTCTAGGTTCACGTATGTTTAGACATGACACGAGTATACATACTTGGTCAATAGTTGGTAGCGGCCTCTAGCAAGGCGTCCCAACTCCTAAGCGTACAGAGATCATATCGGACGAACCAACACAACATTATGTACATGCCAATCCCTTTGCCTCACGATATTCATCGAGCTCCAAGGTGACCACTCTTTCTCGATCTTGTGATCGGAATCCCTTACTAGGTTAACTCTTAACCTTAAGTAGCATGGCCATGCATTTACGGATCCGATCACTCGAGGGGCGAGAGATATCTCTCGGGTAGAGAGGGCAAATCCCATCTTGGTGACCATGCGTCGCAAACATGCTTCATGAGAAACCGAAAACTACCTTTATAACTACCCGAGAACTGGAGTAGCGTTTGATAGCCCCTAAGTAGGTCGATTCACATCTCAAGTACATGCGACAATCTTAGGTCTAAGGACAAGGCGTACACATTGTGTAGAGAGAACCATAAGTATAAATGTTATGTCTCATGATGGGTCGGTCCAACCCCATGTTCTAAACATGTGTCCACATTATTGGTTTGACATCTCCATGTCTATGACCTGTGAAGCATAGTCATCAACCGATACATGTGCTAATCCACCATTCACGTGTGTCCTCACATGAACTCCGACTAGGGACAACTTTAGAATAACCATACAAGTAAAGAGTTTCACAAACAAGTCACATACTTGTTAATCAACACAAAGGCAATATTCAAGGAACATTTATTAAATCATGGATACAACGAAATATCATCATCTCTATGATTGCCTCTAGGGCATATCTCCAACATGAAGACCCAGGAGTTCTTGAAGCGTAATTTAGTTCTTAGTTGTTCTAGTCTCACCCCAGTCTAGCTGATTCCGCTGGTACCCTGGTGCATCCTATATTATCTGAGTTTTCGGGTAATATCGGATGTACACAGGTTTCCCCAGTCGCTTGCCTGTGGAGATATGTGCTCTCACCCTTTTTGCTTCCGTTGTCGCTTCCGCTACTTTGTGATGTAATCATTTGGCCTGTTCGGCCTTCATTGTAAAATTTGACCCGATGCGGTCTATGTAAACTCTGATGTGTTAAATTAATGAATGGTATGGTTTTACGTCATGTATGAAATGATTCAGTGATGTATCTGTGAGTGCTATCTACTGATCCAGGGAATAGCACAGTGCTTTCACAGATGATTCGGGATTAGAAAATCCGGGTCCGACAAATTGCCTGTGGAATTGCCATGGATGCTCCTGTATGTTCCCTTTCCTTATGATTACCAAGAGTGAGAAAAACAAATGCCCATAGCCCCATACTACTATTGTTGTGGAAGTTATTCAGTTGATTTTGTTGTTTTCTCTACTATCTTAGATTGGCATTGACATTGAAGAGAAGAAGCGAAAGATAGCCAAGAGTATTTTATCTCTTGCTCGCCGTTATTTCACCCCTTCTGAAGTCGATTATCTGGTTAAAATTTCTGATTCTGAAGCTCAATGAAAGGAATTCAAAAAACTATGGATGCATTTGCAACATTTAGCCCATTTGCACAGGATATTTACCCATATAATTGTTACTAATACTGAGTTACTGGTATGATGTTGCAAAAGTCATTGCTTACATGTATTATCTATCATTGATGTCTAAATTTTAGGAAGCATATGTAAAAGCCCTTGGAAGGGGATATTCAACCTTTCAGGTGCTCCTTTCAATAGGTTTTCAATCCTGTTTGAAACAACTGATGGGATTCAGATTTCTAAGATATGCAGCTTTGACCTTTCCCCATTCTTGTTGTCTTTAACATACACCACATGTGAGGGGAGCCCGGCCCGCCCCTGATAATTCAATAGCTTCTTCCCCTCTTCCTCTTAATGTATTTATAAATGATTTGCAAGATCACTGATTGTTTCACATTATTTCAGACAAAAATTTTATCCTGCATTTGTGCTATTCTTTGATTGTTCCGAGGAAGAGATGGAAGGATGTATTTTGGGACGCAATCAGGTTTCCTTCATCACTTATGTACATTTTTTGTAGCATATTTATCCTTGTGAAACAACTTGTTTCTTGTTTCCAACATTTCTTACTATTTTGTTATGTTGTTATGTTGTAAGCTAAATAGTTTTTCCATCTTTTGTATGTACATATTGTTATGAATAGCGCTTGTATTCATTATGAGGCTAGTGAGCTAATATATATACAAGTATTGTTATGAATAGCATTTGTATTCATTATGAGGCCAATGGGCTAGTATATATACATTCATTTAGTAGCATTTGATAAAATAGCATGAATATATATGTTAATGGAATTATGTCTATTTCCATATCATATTATGTTCTTATCTTTCAGGCTACATAGAGCAATAGAAAGGACCATAAAGGTGATAAATGGAGAGATATCATAAAAGGTATACCTTCTCATTGTTTTTTTTTCATTTCAATAAATTTCATTTTCATAAATGGTACATCTGTTCATCTTTTATCCTTTGGCAAATTGAGTAGTAAGATCCACTTGTGTACTACTTGGCTCACACTTGTTTTGGATATATTAGTAATAGCAATATTTGACTAGGGACATGGCAAATGAAATGAGAACCAGCCCTATCAGAATAGGAGTGAGAGTTACTAATCATGAGTTCATGACCATTCGACTGTATACAGATTACTTGCCCTTGCCTAAATTGAACGCCAAAACCACAGATGTTATTCAAAAGTGAAGATAGTTTAGTTCTTCCAAGTAATAGTGCCATGCACAAATGATGATAGTCCTTAGCCCAAACATGCAATAAGTATTGAACTTAGCTTTACGGTAAGACCATCCCCTTAAAGTTGCCATAGTCCAGTTGTTTCCTGCACCATTTCATCACCTATTCAGTTGAAACTTTGGTATGGGGTGCTGCTGAAAATGTAGTCGAGTCAAAAGTAAAAGTAACAATGTTATTTTCAAAAAAAAAATAGAGTGCCTTCTGCTCTTCACTTTCGTTAGAAAATGGTTAGTTAGCTATGCTCCTGACTTAACTTCATTAGAACTCTATCTCTCTCAATGGGTCATGTACTATTATGTATATCTAACTATTACACTGACAAGCTGTGGATTTTATTTGGTTGAATTCCTCGGTAATTGATTTGTATTGCTTTTGATATAAATAAGCTAATCTAGTTATTGTTGCCTTGACATACTCATGTAATCTCCATTATCTTTTGCATGCTTTGCTCAAGTGTGACCATATAACCTGTGATTACGAACCCTTAATATAGGAAAGTTTTGGCTCATATGAGCTACTTGCGTTTCAGTAGGTGATTCAATTTGTTACCAGCAATAAGTAGATCCCGCTGTTCCCGCTAAACTTTTTTTACCATTGTTCCCGCTGTTATATGTATCATGCCTTATGCCTAGCTTTTCGAATTTGAACTCGAATATGTTGTGGATGTCCGATCTATATACGTGAATGTTGTATTGTGAACTCGAACATGGTGTGGATGTTCGATCTATATATGTGAATGTTGTATTGTGAACTCGAACATTATGTTAATGTTGTTGAATCTATATATGTGATGATTTGTGGATAATTGGTGATATTTTTCTTGCTGTGGAATGTATGGTTTGTTTGATTGCCGAGTTTCCTGTCAGCCTGAGCCTGGTTTAAAATTGGTGCATATAATGTTCGGGTAATTCCCGAGTGTCCTTAGTTGACATACACTCAAGAAAATAACGAATCTGCATGCGTGATGGGTCGCCATGTGGCTAAATTTCCCCAAGTGTAGTTGATACACACTCAGGATAATTTCCCTACTTTCCCGAGTGTCAACACTCGGTAAAAGTATTTCGTTACGGTGGCTAAACCCGCCATGACACTTATTTTCCCGAGTGTACATCCGAACACACGGCGAATTTGTGTCTCCTGAGTGTAACACTTGGGAAACTAGTTTTTACCTGACTAAACTATCTGTAACACTCGGAAAATTAGTTTTTACATGACTAAACTATCCCGAGTAGGTTTTTCCGACAGCTGACCTTCGTGAATTAGTTTCCCGAGTGTTTTTGGGACTTTCTCGAGTGTTTCGGGCACTCGGGAAAGTAACAGATTCTGGTAGTGGCGCTTTGGGTGCAGTAGGGGTCCTATTTTTGCCCTTCGCGCGGAGCTATGCTATTTCACTTTAAAACAGTGCTATTTTAGCTAAAGACTCTTAACATGTGTTCTATCCATAGGAGACTTTTCAAGATCCAAGATACAAGTACCTATACAACATAAACATAGTTCGATACACTAGAATCAAGTATAGATAGATGGACATACTAGGTGATCTGTACTACAAAGGCATAAAAACAATCAGCAGGGTATGCTTAAACATGCATGAACAATTCGCTAGTGATTCATAAGCAACAGCTGTTAATTAATGATTAGGTTTTAGGTATTACTATTCCTTCGAGAGTGATAGATATGCCAATTAACTATAGTGTTACTGCATGTGCATCCAAGTATCCAACTGTTGTGTGTGTTGCACCCACACGATATATCTAATATCTTGCCTCTATTTTTAAGGCCCACTTGCATTCTGTTTGTCTAAAACTTTTCCATACATGTCTCAGACAGATAGGAGAATATAGTAGCTGCACTAGACTTTCAGTGCACGTTTGAACTTCCAATCATACAAATATTTACATGCATGGAGCTGATCATCACACACCACACACACACACATATATAATATGTCTAGGAGAATTAAGCACATGTATTAGGAGAATCCATGCATGCGCGTGAACTTTTTTATTATTTAATTCAGTTTTTAAAAATATTTTAAAAATAACATTTTCCTAACTTTATTTTCAATTTTAACCCTTTTGGCCACGTCACGTCACAACGCGTGGTGTGACAAAAGCACGTTGTCACGCCACGGACATAGCTCGGCGTAGCAAACGAGTACTGTCACGCCGCCCATCCTGGCGTGACAAGACTTAACCCAAAAATAGACACGTGTTGGCTCAGAGAGCTATCGTTGTAGCTTGGGGCATGCCGTGGTACATGGTGTGACAAAGTGTTTTTGTCACGTCGTGCGTTGTGGCGTGATCAAATGAGTCGTAATTGAAAATAAAACTTAGGGAGAAGTTATCTTTAAAATATTTTTTTAAAAAAGAATTAAATAATGAAAAAGTTTCCATGTGCGTTCACAATTGTTTGTGGGAAACGCGGTTAGGAGAAGGTAGGTAGATCAACACGTTTTGTTCTCTAGCTTGCGCCAAAACAGGAGGAAGACTTTGACATGGCACCCTTGTATATATGTGTACATGTCAGTGTATGTGGAGATCATGACATGGCACAGTCGTGTATTGACCTAATTACGCGAGAGCATAGTTCCAATCGCATGGCACACGACAAATTAAGCTTAAGCTCTTCCAAACAAGGTAATTTCAGAGTGACTTCTAATTAAGATGGAACACAACAAATGGTCCAAACCAACCAAAACCACAAAGACTTCAACAAAATCACCTCTTTTCAAACTCAACCAAACAAAAAACAACTCAATCGAGAATCTTGCAACCAAAATCAATTACTCGCCACAAACCATAGGGAAGCACATGGTCTCACACTAATTCACAAACTCAAATATCTCTAAACATATCTAAAGCATGTTGCGTGTCTCAGCTTAACTACTCTAAGTATGTTTAGTGCCTTTCTAGAAAATTTATCTACAGTTGTGTTCTGCGACTTTTGTGTCACGTGTTATGGCCAAGCCATCTAGAAGTAAATTAAGGTCTAGGAATTATTTATTGCAAGCAATCAGGGTCAACATTAACAGGGGAATATTCACTCGTAAGAGATAGATTGCTGTTTTGTTTTACTTTGAATGTTATAAGCTCCATCGCTTTCGATGATACAATCACCATCGTAGTTTAGTGCCTTCTAATGAAAAAAAAATATTAGACCCGTCAAAACATATCAAATCTTTGATACAGAATTAGGTCATGCTAGTTTGGAAATAAGACTGGAACTGATACGTCGACCTTTGATGTGCATGGTTGAATGTTATTCAAATGATGGAATGATTTTCATGCTGCAAATTGTCAAAAGTTCCGAAAGACTGATCCAAAATTGATAGACTAGATTGAGTTTCCCAGATATATTCAACTGTTCAATTAGTTGCAGCAAAATTCAACGCCGGATACATAGTACTTCAGATATCAGAAATAGCGGGGAAATATTCTCAACAAAACAAGTCATATGCATGGTTCTAGAACAAAGAATTTCTTGCTTGGATGCCAAGTTTTTTTTTTTTGCATGTACTTACAAAAAATATGCTCCAAGTCGACCTTTTGTATTCACAATTTTTTTTGTGCGATTACAAGGTAGACGCAGACGCGCACACACGCGAGGGCACACTATTACTAATATGTCAAACTAAGGAAAAATTTATCAAACAAATTAAACCGGCATTCCAATATGATGGGTTAGGCAGCAACTTGTGGCTATCAAGCAGTCAAGTTAAGGATGAATGTAACCACCAACCAAACCAAATCTTTGCTTAACACAAACTAAAGCACAAGCCTACAGATCAACAGCTAGAAATGGTGGGAAGGGACAATCAAAGCCAATTAATTAGTGAGATATACGGACAGTGACATGGCTGACATCATGCATGCATGCATACAATTTGGAACTAATCACGCAATGTTTGGTTCATTTCATATTCTGAGTTGTCCAAATCTGTGGAGGTGGAATAAATAATACTTAATCCAGTTCACAAAAACAAGTCGAGTTGGAATGCGTATAGTCAAACTTTAAAAACTTTGGCTACCGACATCTTTTTAAATATTTATATTAGATACATAAAAATTATATATGTAGATTCGTCTCGAAAAGTACTTTCATAATATTATAATTTTATTGAGTTTTACTAATATATTACAATAGTAATTAGATATCAAGGTTGCATTTTAAAGACTGCGTCAATATCCAAAATAATCTATTTTTTGAACCAGAGGGAGTAGATTATTTTGCATTTCCTCTCAAGTCTGAGAGAGCTAGGGGATCAATACATGTCACCAACTACTACATTAAATCATGAGTCATGACAATCCAATCAGATTCACGAACCTCGAATTGTATATGGACCAATCATGGTACAATTTATATTGCTATGTGATCAAAAGTCTCCGATGTATGTATATGCTATTCGGTGGCCTGAACCAATGTATGACAAAATTAATTAACGATATATATCCAAATGGCAAACATGATCAAACTATATGATTGCCAAGAAAAAGCTAGTTTTTTTGTACTTACAAGAATAACACAAAAAATGGTTAAATTATTAAAAGAGAAAATTGCTCTATAACTTGGCCAAAGTTGAATTAACCTTTTCTGGATTGTTAAGTCAAAGAAAACTCGTACGGATTACTTTAGCCGTAGAAAGCAGAAACTAAACTTATCCTGGTAAAAAGCATGACTGCTTCTACACCAGGGGCGGATTCACTCCTCGGGCGAGGTGCGCTATAACCGAGGTCTGAAAAATTTACCAGTGTTAAAGTTTATAATAAATCTATTGAAAAATCACCAAACATTCAAATTCAGACCAAAGAACAACATGCTCAGCCCGAGGCTTAGGCTGTGACCGGCTCTGCCCTGTTGTAAACTAATATTAATTCCAGTTGTCCCAATCGTTCGGTAACTTTATTTTTCATGCGAAGCTGATATGTTTGACTTAGAATGACAGTAGTATAAGCAATATATTAGGATCTGGGCAACTGGTAATGATAGTACTAATCCGCTGCGCATGTGAATACGATAGATCTAAACACACTGCATGTAGAGTTGTCTGCTCATTTGTTCTTGCGAAGCAGTGATCCACAAAAATATTCAGAAAACTAGTGTGCTATGAAGCCCCAGCAAGTACGAAAAAGACCAGACAGTATATCAAGAACCAACATAGCATAGATGAGATTCCTGTATGCATATACACATTACTCTCAACTTATTTGACAATGTAAGAAATATTAAAGATGGCCGCGAGAAAATAATCTTAGAATGAAGTGTTAATATTAGTATGCAAAAATTGGTTTGTTTGCCGACCGGACTACAATTAGTAGTATGGAATAAAGTGCCTGGGCATAACATATAATCAAAATGCTGTACTGTGTAGAGATATCAGGGGAGACATAAACTTTTGAGGTTACAGGTGGGAATATAATAGCTGGGGCTTGTTATCTTAGGCCTATCATTTTCTTGGCACTACATGGAAGCATCTTTCACACATTAAGATACATCAACTCATTGGCCAAAGTGATTTGGATTTGTTTGGCATGCCTACAAAAGCCCCACCATGGGCTGTATGTGAAACTCATAGCAGGAGAGAATCTTAAAATCTCATCCTCCTCCCTGCCTCTAGATATCATCATACATGCCAACCTGCTTACTTCTCAGCAGAAACAAAGCTCTTGGGTTTGGCCTTGCTAGGAAAGAAACTACAAAGAGAGCTTCTTTGTGAGAGGAGGAAGAGGGGTGCCTTCCTTTCTTAACAGGGATTTTGGCTGCTGGAATCCTAATATAAAGGTGATCATAAGGCTCTTCTGCTATGCTTTCTCTGGTTTCTTCATTCATGGCACATGTGTGGCATGCTTCAGAGTTCAGAGTATGAAGATCTCTGTGTTCTTTCAGCGTTCCTGTCTTACATAGTTCTAAGTTCTGTCTTTTGCAATGAACTGTTCTTGATCTTTTGGGTAGGCCTACTGGCTTGTCTCAGCCTGAAAATGCATTATAGCTTGGTGTTTCTCTTGTTCCCTTTATTTCTCTAATATTTTGCCATGCTATTTCGACGTCTGTAAAGGTGTGCAATGCCTGCAAGGATATCTGACTTGTGCCGATTCATTTAATTAGCAAAAGCTAAAGTATAACTCCAAGTATTACCAATATACAGTATGGTAAATGGCTATCATCAAACAGTGCAAAACAGAGTGAGAGAGGGAGAGAGACATTACTCATTCTCATACTTTCATGAAACAGATAAGCGAGTCAGAGAGAGAGGGGGAGAGAGAGACACACATAGAAGCAAAGGAGACTTGCAGCTTAGCTTTTCCAAGAGATGGACAAAGAGCATATGAGGATGGCTATCCTGAAGCAAGAACAGACATTCAGACAACAGGTGAGGCAACTCACGCAAGGAAATACCATTCTTCTGAATACAATCCGCTGCTTTGGACACAACATCGAATGCGCTTTCCATTCATAACAAAAATTCTGAAGAGCATGGGCTACCAAAATCTCTTACCAATCCCTGCTTCTTGCCTGAACCAGGTTCATGAGTTGCACCGAGTGTACGATGTTCAGAAACAGCTAATGAGGGACATGCAGATGGCCGGATTGAACCGACCTCAGGCAATCGCCGACGACGTTGACACAAAGCCAAAACTAAACATCTCGCACAACGAGAAGGCCACCAATCATGAGCAATTCTACAACTTCTCTAACAGCAAGGCCCCTGCCTCCGCAGACGAATGCAACCTTGAGCTGACACTAGCAACCGGGAGCAGCAGAAGCCAGAAAGGCAAGCAAGTGAAGTCCTCCAACTCGGACTCGGGAACAGCGGTGTCGTCTACGTCGACTGAATCCGAGCTGGCGCAGTTCAAGGAGTTCGATGTCGTGACGACGGTGAGGTTTCAGAGCGAGGGCAAGAGGCTCGCCGATGAGCGGAACCAATCTCCCTGGCTGCACCAGTGCCTGAGCCTGCGGATGGCGTGATGACTGAAGTAGCCAGGATCGACTGGGATTGTAGATTGCAGAGACAGAGAGAGGAGAGATGTTGTTACATGGACATCGCATCACAGAGCTAATTTGTTGCAGCAGGTGGTAGTAATGGACAGACTCAATTGCCTCATGTTCTTGATTTTTCTTATATGTGGAATACCACACTACTAGTTGATAACTGCAACTAATTCCACACACTGCAAACTGCAATGCACAAATCGTTGTTACCTTGGAAGATCAATGAAACGCCGTCGTTTGTAAGTTGTAAGTTGCAACTGTACTGCTGCTACATCGATCATGCACTCAAGCCGTTTGTTTGTGTCCGAGGCAGGCACCGAGCCGAGCCACGTTATATGGGCTGGGCCGCACAGTGCAGTGAGGAGCCAACCCATCTGACCAAGTCGGCCTATATGCAGATCAAGCTCGCCTCTTGCCCCCTCCCTCTTCACTGTATTTCTATCTTAATTTTTGTTGCCAGTATCATATTCACTTATCATAAATCTGCGAGCCAGTGAAAAACATGAAAATAAATCATACATCTATGAGCCAGTGAAAAAAAATATGAGCTGGTTAATGATGGTGATAGGTGGCCTTGCAAGATGACCTGTGGGATTTGGTAAGGACGGATTCAGTCAGTTGCTGCCCAAACTTTTCAAGTTTTGTAACTACGTTTCATGCTCGATTCTTCTGTAAATTGCTGTAGGACTTACGTAGAAAATATTTCCTTGTACTTCATCGTTCCTTTGCACAATCTAGTGATCTATACTAGGCCATCTAGTGTCAAACTTGTCTCAAGTTCTCTCTAGCTTTTATTCCCAACGTCGATTAATTACTGATTTTGTTCATCGATCTTATAGCCATTCGGCTGCTGACAAACGCCCGTATGTATAGAGCTACGGACGGGCGATCCATGAGAACGCTGCCGGCATCCTCGTTGCCCCTCAGAAGGTAGTCTCACATAAATCTCCGTTTCTTCCGGGAACCGTGAAAAGAGAGATTAATGTTATCAAAATCTAGCGACGATACGACAGAGGTGCACAGTGTCTTTTACCTTAACTCTTGTCATTCCTCGGATCGAACACGAATGGATGAGATGGGTCGCTAGAGCAAAATCATTAGAGTGTAATTCACTATGGAAGATATTTAATAGTTTCTATGGTATTTATACTGTACTACTATTGAGTACTGTTCATACATACTATAATCAGGGATTGAAATCTCGGTACCGGGGAAAATCCCGGCCGGTTACCGGTAAATTCAAAAAAAACCGGCCCAAATTCGAATTTCAAAATTTGAATCTGGATTTTCTCCGGACCAGTTACCGGCCGGTAACCGAAAAAACCGGCTGAAAAACCAGGAAAACCGAAAATGGTGAAAATGGTAATTAGCATATTTAAATTTGGAATAATACAAATATTAATGAGAAAGTGTTTCAAGTTGTACATAAAAAGCTTGATTTTCCAAGGATAGCTTTCTAGTTGCATGACTCCACCTCCTAAAAGGATAGCTTTCTAGTTACATGAGCTACCCTTAGGAGCTAGTATTTTTAGCAGAAATATGAAAGTTGGACTTGGTCGGCCAGTCCTGGCCAAACAAATACCAGTATATTGATACTAGTAATCATACGTATGAAACATGTGTCGCTGAATAAACTATTAGTAAATACTTTTTCGTATCTCTTATTAATCATATCGCGTCACTAAATGATTTGAAAGTATAGGATTAAATAATCAATCCAATCTTGAGCAAATAATGATGCAATCCAATTCTCTCGTGGTTGCATGCAATCCAATTAATGAGAAAATGTTTCAAATTGTACATAAAAAGTCCTCATTTATGATTTAATAGTGCTAAATATACTCGCCTTCTATGGCATAGTTATGCAAAAACCTTTAGCCCACAAATAGGTGAAATTTGGAAGCTTACGTTGGCGACTTGATAGTAAAAGTGTCAACTCCGGCGATCACATGCTTGACCTTAAAGAGACTTTCAATAACTTGAGAAGACATAACCTCAAGTTGAATCCGGAGAAGTGTGTGTTCGGGTTTCATTTGAAAGCTACTCGGTTTCCTAGTTTGGCTAGAGGTATCGAAGCAAACCAGTGAAGATATCGGCCATCCATCGATCGCCCCAGACCACGAAGAAGGAAGTCCAGAAGCTAACTGGTTGTATAGCAGCGCTAAGTCGTTTCATAGCCAGGTTAGGGGAAAAATGACTACCTTTCTTTAAACTTCTTCGGAAACATGGAAGTCTCGAGTGGACGACAGAAGCGAACGATGCCCTTGAAAAACTCAAAGAGTACCTTACGAGTGCCCCGGTCCTAGTCTCTCCAAGACCAGGGGAAACATCTCTGATTTACGTGGTCGCAACACCACAAAGGTGTCGGTGGTGTCTTGATCGTGAAGCCGTGAAAACGATCAACGACCGATATATTACGTGGCGAAGTCTTACATGGGCCAAAGGAAAAATATCCACAGGTACAAAAGTTGCTTTATAGTCTCCTTATGGCTTCGAGGAAACTAAGGCATTACTTTCAGGCCCACAAAGTGGTCGTACCTACTGGATATCCCTTAGGTCAAGTCCTTGGAAATAGGGAATCATCAGGACGAATAGCAAAATGGGCGGTAGAACTAGGGACGTTCGACCTCCATTTCATCTCACGAACAGCTATAAAGTCTCAGGCAATAGCAGAATTCATTGCCGAATGGACAAACCCGGAATCTAAGAAGGGACCTGAGTATGAGTGCCACGATGAGTGGACAATGTACTTTGATGGTTCCTTAATGCTTAAAGGATCGGGGGCTGGAGTCGTCTTGATATCCCCTACCGGCGAACACATCAAGTATGCCGTCGGTTTAACTTTCCGCTACAAATAATGTGGAGAGTACGAAGGTTTCTTTGGCGGGACTTGACGGCTCGTTCGCTCGGGATTCGCAAATTGCTAGTGAAAGCGATTCTCAACTAGTAGCGAATCAAGTAGGGAAAGAGTACCAATGCTCGAGTACCAAGATGTCTTCCTATCTGGCGGAATGCGGAAATTCGAAAAGCACTTCTTGGTTTCCGGATCCAACATATTCCTAGAAAGGAGAACTTTCTAGCGGATCGGTTAACACGGATGGCCTCTACTAGGTCAACCGTCCGGGGAGTTTTCCTCGAGCAACTCGATTCACCCTCGGTGGTCGAGCATTCCGAGAACATCGATAGTTTATATCGAGATCAATCCTATTGACTCGATAACTTAGATGCTCCACGGATCGGTGACGATCAAGGTAGAGCCCGGATGGCGTCGATCTACAATTATCTTGACATGACCTAATTCACGAAGATGATGTAGAGGCGTCGATCGATATACGAAAAGCCAAATCATACACTCTAATCGAGCGTACCTTGTATAAGCGAGGATCTCATGGAGTGTTGATGAGATGCATATCTCAATCGGTGGCATTAGGTTGCTAACAAGAAATTCATGAAGGAGTGCATGGAGCACATCATTCCTCTGAACTGCAGTCGGTAAAGCCTTGAGCAAGGATACTCTTGGCCAAGCGCCTTCATGATGCAAAAGAACTCGTGACGAAGGCGCGTACAATGTCGATTTCATAGCCGACAAGTACATCGGTAGGCACAAGCTTTGCAAACAATCCCTCTTTCTTGGCCTTTTGCAACACTGGGATTGGACATTTTGGGACCATTCCCAAGAGCACCCGGGGGCTTCAAATTCCTGTTCGTCATGATTGACACGTTTACAAAATGGATCGAAACCGAGCCGTTGTAAAAGTTACAAGCCCAAGCGCTAAGAGGTTCATAACAAAAAATGTGATTACGATTTGGTGTACCCGATCGTATCATCGCGATAACGATACCAGTTCTCAGCGGCAATTTCGGGAATTGCGTGAAGAACTAGGAATCAAAATCCATTTAACCACGTGGCTCATCCACGAGCAATGGAAGCGATCGGCGTGCCAATGGTATCCTAATACGGGGATAAAGCGTCGAGTATTCGACCAGTTAATAAAACGGTCAGGGGCTTGGGTTCAAGAACTTCCTTCTGTTTTATGGGCCGTCCGGACCACGACCAGTCGTGCGACCGGTGAAACACCTTTCTTTTGGTTTATGGAGCCGAAGCTATGCTTCCTCTGAAATTGAAAATTGGCTCTGCTCATGACCGATTGTTTTAATTTAAGCAATCGGGAAGAACATCGACTCGGCGATATCAATTTCCTCGAAGAACAGCGGAACCAAGCTTTAATCGTTCGGCGATCTACCAACAAGCCATGCGGAAGTACTACAATCGTAAGTGCTGTACCGCAACCTAGCGATGGGTGACACGGTTCTAGCGGCGCAATAAACTTTCCCTAAATGGGAGGGACCTTACTTCGTGGTCGAAGTTTACGGCCGATTTTTATCCTAACTATAATCACGGTCCAAACAATGATTCCCTGCCATATTTGCTCTGCATAGACAAAGTAAGCATTAAGTAAAAAAATTGGAAAATATACTGAGTCATGGCTACGACCAGTTACCTTCCTCTCTCTTCTTGAAATCATCCAGAAGCTTTTTATTGCTGGTCGTCAAGTCTTCGATCGACCGGTTCATAGCCTGAAGTTCTTCTTCAAGCTTTATTCTTTTGGCCTTTTCAGCCAAAGCATCTTCTTTTATTTTTTCTAAATCTATCAAGAGAATCTCTGATAAGGGAGAATGAATAAAAGAAAGTCTTAATGAGGAAAAAGAAGAGGAACTCTTACTTTCTATCTCAGAGTGTTTTTCTTCTAATATCCTAACTCGCTCGGTTAGTCCTCCAACCGTAGCGAGGTTTTCGATCATATGCTGCACAAGTAGCATTTCTTCCATAAATCTTCTTGTAAACTTCAAGAAAGGTTATGGAGAAGATTGAAGACACTAACCCGAATTACGGCATCATTGTAATCGGTAAATATTTTATCGGGCTCCGCCTCCTTTAGGCGATCCGATATCCTCTCCCAATAACTCTCAAGTTCCTTGCTCACGGTAAGTCGAGGAAAGAAAGGGAACTTGTTATGTTGGGAGGAGTTACCTTCGGGAATTGGAACCTGTGGAAGATCTGCAGAAATTTCTACCTCTGATAATGGCATATTCACCATCAAAGGATCCAGTTCAGGCTCCGGTACCGAAGCTGGCTCGGGGGCTCCTCCAACCATTTCCTCCCCTGGGTTATTTGCCCGAGGAAAGCCTTGGTCGGAACTACCCTCGACCACTTTTTCTGCTTTGGTTCATTGGTGAGCGGCCAGGAACTCCAGCGGATCTGGACAAAAGAAAACAAAAAGGGGTTTAAATTCATCAAGGATTACGAGGTATGTTTTAATATAATTCTTTATTTATTTAAACATACCTGGTTGTCTTTTTTATTTTAACCTTATAGCGCGCCGGCTTGAAGTCCGTTGCGCTTGCTTTTCTTTTCTTTTCAACCGATTTTACCAGTTCAGAACTGGTAGGTACGGTTGCAACCTCCACATTCCCGATCAGAAGATCAGAAGCGATGTCCTCGGCTATCTGGTCGAGAACACGGTCCCTGACTCCTGGATCAGAATCCTTGGTAGCGTCGTCGCCACCAATGAACCAGAGCATCGAACGTGCCCTAGTCTTTAAAGGACTAATCCTCCTAATGGAAAAGTCCCTTACAACGTGCCAGGAGGTTAAACCTCTGACACTCAAGAGATGGATGACCTCAATCCATCTCCCAACATTTCCCTCCTTCTTCGAGGAGGAACGCCAACACAATTTTATTGCCTTCTTACGCTATGTCTGGTAGTCTTCTCGTGTAACCTTCATATAAAACCAGCTTTTCTTCCATGACGACCAAGAGGACTTTGAGTACATACGAATGTACTCGTCGGCCCTACCGTCATGAAGCCTTAAGGTACATTTCCCAGGGGTGCTGGTCGTTTTCTTCGTATTCGCCATCCGATAATAGTACTTGAAGAGTTCCATCGATGGTGGAATCCCCAAATGCGCCCGCAGAGGTAGAGCGAAGATGCTCGGGTTTGCAATGGCGTTAGGAGCAAGGTTGATCAACTCAACCTCATAAAACTCCGACACTTGAGAAAGAAAAGGATGTCTTTGGAAGCTTTAGCCCGCACTCAACATACTGCGAGGAACAGGGATCTCTCCTCCTCGCCGCTTAGGCGATGCTCTCCAAAAGCGATCTCCAAAGATCAAACTCTGTCGGGTAACAACCCAACCTTCTCCAAACTCTTCAATCTTTTCTCGCTCGGATCGGAGATCGACCCGGTTCTTGATGAGGTCCAGACATGATACTTTCCTTTTTGGGTGAAGAACTCAAGGAAGATTTTCTTGGAGATGGAGCGTAAAGGTTTAAAGTACCCAACCGAGTCGTTTTATAGACATTTTATTGTATCGACTCTTGAGAAGTCCAACGGGCAAATACCTTTTTCTTTGGCGGACGAGAAAGGCTTTTCCTTTTCCAGCGGTTTCTCAACTTTAAAAATGAATACAGACCGCCTCGAGTCTCACGGCATTTAATGAGAGGTCTGTTCGATATGATTGCATCGGAGAACGTGTCCACATGACCAACATTCATTTTAAAGTTCGGGGGCTAGCTGTTGAGGATTAAAATATTCGTATATTATCTTAATATATGATAAAGACCATACGTCTTCGTGGTCGTAACTTCTAAAACCACCGACCTAACTGGTCGTAGGTATTACAGAAGTTATAATAAAATACCCTGGTCGGACAAAGTTCCAAACCTAGTCCACGACCAGGTAAGTGCTCGTAAAAGCTATGAACAGGCATTTAGGTCAAGCCTCCGACCACGCCACTCACTATGTGATGAATGAACCACGTGTTTCATATTCCACATAATACAATACTATTACGGCTGATGATTTAACATCTCCTAAATCATTAATCACAGAGCGATTGACGTTTTCACCAACGCCTTTGCGATTAGTGGAACCGCCAAGCCGCCGTCTCTTCCCGAGCAAGCGCGTCGCTCCCTAACGGCTCGATAAGATCCGGATCCACTTGAGTACATGATTAGTTACTAAGGAAATATTCTGTCGCAGCTGCATTCCCGATGCACCTGAAGCCTAGCTATTCCTAGGTCGCGGAGAGAGCGATGGCGTCTTGTGGAAGCCCATTGATTCTGATGAGAACCAGCCACTCTATCGTGGCAATAAAAACACCATTGGAGAGGCAAGGATGCTCCTATCAAATGCAAGGTTTCATTGCCCTTTAATTATTTGTCTTTAATTTCCAGACTTCTCAGCGGCTCCCCAGGTAGCTCACTTGTCCTTGTAGATTAAGATTTGTTCTACTTTTGAATGAATGCTGTTCAGTCTAGTCATCAATTCGTGTGGACTTGATTTTTGCTGCTAATGATTTTTGTTTTAACTCTGAATTTATTTTAAATTTGGATGATAATGTTTTAGTTTTGAAAATTTACTCATGAATTTCGAAGATTTAAAATTTTCAAAATTCATTTTCCCCTAATTTCTCATGTTGACAATAATCATTTTAAATTCCGAATTTCAGTTTTCACCTGAAACTTGTACATATGACTTCAAACATGTCATGTAGACTGTTTGCTGCAATTCGTATAAACTCTAATTAATGTTAGATCTAATCCAAACTATTATCTTTAAAAAATCTAAGCAAGCCATTGTAACTGGAGGGTGGATTAGCTAGTGATGGATCAGCAGAATTTTTTTCTTGATTTTCTATACCTACTTTTTTAAACCATTCTAGAGCTTTTTTTCACTTAATATGCGCCCTTCAAGATTAAGCACCAACCTTTGTTAGAAGTACATGGCATAGGTGAGTTATATGGGAAACTTCAATTTTTCATGTGACGATGCAAGTCTTCTTAGTCTTCTTTGTTTTATCTTTGGATGTGGCTACTTAATTTGGATGTCTCAACTCCAAGTCAAACTCCAAATTAATTGACTTATACGTCTCTATGCATGGATCGTTCAGAAGATTAGTTTAATTACTGAGAGGTTCAATAGAAATCAGGATTCTTTATCTCTTTTCCTTTTCTCTGGCTAATATATATAATTTTGAGGGGATTTTCTCAACTTGATGACATGTTCAATCTACGCTTATGTCATAGAGTTGTAACGATATGAAATTTAAATAGTAACTATTAGACCATATGGAGTGGTCGTAAATTTAGTGATGATGAATAATTGACTTCTTGGGTGCATTGAATTGTGCGGTTGTGAAAGTTTTAGTCATTGGAGATTCAGATTGGGTGGTCTGAATGTGCTTTGTATTCGGTGGTCAAATTGGTGATATTCGATGACCTTTTCACCGCTAGGTTTCGACTGGACTCCGAGTACTGTAGCTCTGAGTACCTGGTCGATGGTCGGAAGCTACAGTGCATGGTTCATGGTCGGAAGCTACTAGTGCATGGTCGGTGATCGTAAGCTACAGTGCATGGTCAGTGGTCGTAAGCTCTAGTGCATGGTCGGTGGTCGGAAGCTATACTACATGGTTGAAAGCTACACTGCATGGTCGTAAGCTACACTTCATGGTCGTAAGCTACACTCTGGTCAATGGTTGAAGTTACAGTGTCTGATCGATGGTCAAAGCTACAATGTCTGGTCGTGATCGGTAGTCGTAGGCTTCATAATCGGTAGTCGTAGGCTTCGTAATCGGTAGTCGTAGGCTTCATGATCGGTAGTCGTGGGCTTCGTGATCGGTAGTCGTAGGCTTTGCGAACGGTAAGTAGTCGTAAGCTTCTAGTGCTTTATTTCTTGTATTCTTCGAGTACCTTGAGTACTCGTGTTTGTTCAGCCAGTGGTCTGACCAACTTGTGCACATCGGTAAAACCGGTATTACAGAGTGGTCTCGAGTTGTTTTTTTGAAAGCATGAAAATTAAGGTCATGGATAATCTGGTTCGCGTTTATTGATAAATGAGGGTGTGCTATGCGTGTGTGAACTGATATCGGTCAAGTTGGAGAACTTGTGTCGGGGAAACGTTCTTTGATCTTTGCATGTGCAGGTTGTGCGTGAAGACGGTCATGGTCGATGATGAGGAAGATCGGGACTAGGATGGGAAAATCTAAGGTTCAGGTGGTCATAGATGTCACGAAGTGGTCGGGCTTACGTTGGGGCACATAGAGATGAAAGGTGAATGCATGATGCGTGGTCGAAGCTACAGAAGGTGCCATCCTAAAGGCTTCGACGCGTGAGGACGTATGGAAGATGCTCATAACCGGAAGGTTTAGAGATTTTGAAAATTCGTGATTTGAGGGGTTTCGGGTCCCTTGATTTTCGGAAGATATACGATTGTGTGTCTGTGTTGATAAGGACACGGTTTAGGGTTCTAGCATATAAAGTCCGAAAGAGGTTAAGGGTTACACGAGGTTGTTGGCAGCGGTTTTCGGCATAGTGCTTTTGGTGTTTTTGTGCTAGGGTTTGAGGGGTGCTGTTATGACACTTTGTAGCCACAGAATATGATTCAGAAATAAGAGATCATATCAATGCTAAGAAAGATTAGTCATGTTTGACGGTGTGTGCTTCTGGGCATTGTGTTCGACTTGTTCTTGTTCCTCGTAGTGCATGACACTCCCAAGTCAGAGGATGGAAGAGATCTGATAATTGAATCATTTCAACTAGGTGATCAAAACTTCTTCGACCAGGTCGACTTCATCTTATTCGATCACGTGGTGTGCTGTTCATCCCATTGTCGACAATACCGTCGATTGCCAGAGCAGATTAGAGCAGTTTTGACTACGGCAACGAGAAGACATCTCGTACGAGTACGATGTATTCTGTTGTCGGTTGAATTCAACGCAGATTCTCCTCGGTAAGTCAAAAGAAAGTACTAAATCATTCACCCCCTCTAATTGCTGTATTCGATCCTATAGTAACTATTTAGTCGTGATTAATCTTGTCCGTCATAATCTAGACCCACCACATTCTACAATGTATATAGTTCTATATCTTTTTTATCCTATTAATATGGTAAATTCTAGCCCATGAGAATGAACGAACGTAGTTGTTTTCCCTTTCTACTTGAACCTAATTATTTATTTCTTTATTTAATGTTCTGATGATTAGCATACACTTGTATTGCTAACACCTCCAACTTCTAACTCCCGGAATCTTTCGGTCCTTGAACAGCAATGTCATGTTCCTTAATTTCCTCCGACATAGGTGCTACAGTACCATGATACTGCGCTGCGTAGCAACCGTCTGATCAGAAGCAAAGGATGAGATCACGATTGTCTACTGTAGCAACCGTAGCAATTGTACCGTAACAAACTACCGTGATCCTTCCATTATTCTCTCGATTAACCAGAGAATTTTTAGCGTAGTCATCAAAGTGGAGGAGGTGCCTTTGATCTCACCTTTTGTTCATAAATATATTGCAGGTGTCTACACTTCGATGACACCTGCAATATACTAATTTCAGTGGAGCCAGATTATAATGACGTAAATTAATTAGATAAAGATATTGATGAAGATTCAATAATCCTCAATTAATAGAATTATTTATCTGTAATATTTATTATATATGATGATATCCTTAAACACCATCAAATGTATCCATTGTCATTAGTCTACAATGATAGAGAATATTACGACTACTTCATGGTCGTAAGGTCTACTATGATCAGATCAATAACGACCACCCTATAGTCGGTAGAACCCACAGACAAGTGGACCCAATCGACTAGGGACTTTGTAAACTACACTCATTTATACGTGGTAGTTATACACATGTCGTTTCTCTCTAACATAACTGCATATAATTCTCTCTTTCTCTAACGTAACTGCACGGTGAACGTGCAAGAGAGTGTTTATCTAACAATAACCGCTAGCAATGTACGTAATCAACCAACTATTGAGACGCCTCCTGGCACATAACAATTACCACCCCTTCAGAAGTTATATAAAGAGCAACACCGGTGGACAGAGGGACACGAACACAAGGATAAGAAACATACATAAGTCATTAGTCTTGGTTTCATTGCTTCTTTCTTCCTATGAATACATTTAATACAAGAACACATGAGTATTATTGTTATTATCTTCGGAGAAGGCTTAGACTTGTCTAAAAAAAACTCGTGTCTCCTCTTGTGTAATCTCGATCATAGTATCCCCTGCATTTATTTCATAAAACCGATATTAAAACATCGACAAATATAATTTGAAATATAGGCATTGAAGTTGTGTAGCAAATACAGTTGTAGTTTCAAATCTAGCGGTGCAGTTGTGATGACAGGTGCCTTGCAACTGCTATGAAAAAATCTAGAAATTCTATAATAAAAAAAAGAAAGAAAGGAAAACATATGGAACTTAATTTGGGGGAGCCTAATTAAAGTTAAACTACATCGGCCGGTGGGTGTTATTTAAAGAGAGAGAGAGAGAGAGAGAGAGAGAAAGAAGAAAGGAAAACATATGGAACTTAATCCGGTGGAGCCTAATTAAAAATGCACTATACCGGTCATTGATGTGATTGCTTAGAGATATATATTATTTTGTAATTTAAAACCAAAAGATAAGATAAACCTTACATGTATAGGGCAAGGACCAGAACCACGTATCGTACGGCAGTTAAAAAAAAAAAAGCAGCAGAAAAAAGAGAGGCGCTAGGCACATGTAAAAAATGGGGAAATTAAATGTGATTTGTGGAAAAAGGAGCGTGGGAAAAGAAGAAAGAAAAAGAACAGCGCCTTTTCTCCTTGTGTAGTCCAGCAAAGTTGCTTCAGTTTGTAACAGTCCGGCCGATTGAGCATAGCTCATTTATCCGTGAACTATATGCACTTGTACTCATTACAAGAAAAGCAGCTTTAAATTTTCCAAATATATATGTAGCTACCCGGTAAAGTTTTTTTTATTTTGTATGCATTTAATCAAAAAGTTAATTAGGATATTGCAAATACTGAAACTCAAACACATACGGAAAAGGAAAAAAAGTGATCTGCAAAAAAAAAAAGAACGAGGGAAAAAAGAGCAAGGCCTTTTAGTCCAGCAAAGTAACTTCAGTTCGCACTGTCCGGCCGATTGAGCACAACTGATTTATCCGTGATCTATTTGCGCTGCTACGCATTTACGGGAAAAATAGATTAAATACACATTAATACCGTTTTCCATATTTGAGGACCTCCGGTGTTTTCCCCTTCGCCGTAACATCACAGCGCCGCCCATGGCCTCCCGTCGCGTCGCCGCCTCGCCAACAACCTCCCCTTCCTTCTCTCGGCTGCAGCTCGTCTCGCCACGAGCCACACGCACCGTGCCGCCTGGCAGCGCTCACGCAGATAGCTGTCACCAGCCCCGATTCCAACTACCCCCGTCGCTTCGTGTCTACTCCATCCTGTTGCCACCACTACCGCGTCGTTGTAGCCATGCCGGCGGCCATGCGCGCGGCCACTTGCATCGCGTCGCCTCTGTGCTGGGCGTCAGCGCCATAGCACCGCGGAGTTGGCAGCCAACTTCCACCCCTCCGCCACACCACGTCGAGTCGCCGCCACTGTGCTCACATCACCGGCAACAACTGCGCCCTCGCTGCGCATGGCACCTCCTTGGCCCGCCTTCCCTCTACTTAAGTCATGCCCAGCCTCGCCTTCCATCCTCTTCCTCCCCCTCACTTTCTCCTCCTCACGCAGGCGACCCCGGAGCGGCCGCCATGCCTCATCAACCGCGCCGCCACTCCCGTGAGCACCAACCGTACCCGTTGCACTCACCAGCGCTGCCTCTGCGCCCGTATCCTCGTACCCACAACCTCTTCCTCGGCCGACAGCCAAAGCCCTGGGAACGCCCTCGCCTCCTTCCGCATTGGTGCTTGGCCACCCAACACTGACACGGCCGACCTCACTGTCCCCAGTCAATCTGGTGAGCCATTCCCCAATCCTCTCGTGTTATGTCGTGTTCCCAAGTCACATCATCATATCCCCTCAACCTATTGCAGTTTTCATCCATCAGAGCACCGCTCACACCCATCTTCGTCTGCTCCGGTCAGAACACGCCGCCGTTGCCGCCATGACACAACTGGTAAGCGCCCCCTTCAATTCCTCCCCACGGGAGCACCTCCTCACCCTCCCCTTTCTTCCCCCACCACCCACTCTGGCCCCCTTCCTCCGCAGTGCCACTGCCACGATGTACCGGCCACGCTGCCTCAGGTTGTCGTCGCCAGCCCGTTGCGGCTCTCCTCCGCTCCCACCGTCCGCACCATGGAGTCCCCTCCCCTCCAGATGCTCATGCGCTCCTCGTTCCTCCCCCTCTTCCCCTCCGACGCCGCCGCCCCATCTCCTTCCTCCATCCTGGTCACCGTGTGCCGCCGCCCAGCCACCTCCTGCCACGACACCACCACCCATGAGTCCGCCTAGGCCTCCACGTTCCATTTTGGCCACCCACGGCAGCTGCTGTCGACCCCCTCACCGGCATGGTGCACCGCCCGTGCCACTTTGCTCTCCCTCTCTGTGTGTCTCTCTCCATGTGTAGAAGTGGGAGTGACTGACAGCGGGCCCCACTAAAACTTGAAGGTCATTAGGAAGCAAGTCTGTAGGTTAGTTAGTTGTTGAAGTTAGCACTTCGCAAATTCAACTGATGATTAGTTCAAAATGGTTAGTGTGCTGACAAGCAAATAACTTAGAAGATTCGGTTCAAGTTAGGAGTTGTATAACATAAGGAGTCCTGCTGACATTGGTCCTTAGGCCCTTGTCACAATAAAGATGATAAGTTAATTAAACAGTTAATCAGAATCAATAAGGCCATTATATATTAAGGAATAAGTCCATTCTTCGTCCCCCAACTATACCCGATGATTAATTTTGGTCCCTGAACTTAAATACCGGATATAACGCACCTCAAACTTTACATACGGCAAATCGTGTCCTCCGTATGCGGCGCGGCGGTTGGGCCGACGTGGCATCCACGCTGTCATACGACGTACTGTAATTTTGGAGTCCTTGATAAAAATGCGAGGAGGAAGAAACCCAAGAGTGCCACGCCCACGGCATGTGGGGCCCAACGCCATCGAGATCGCGCTATTTATACCTCTCGCGATCTCACCATCTCCTCTCAAGACCGCCACAACCCAACCAAAGACAAACAGACAAAGCGAGCATTCGCCATTAGCGGCGAGCAAGAAAGCCTCGCGAGCTTGGATGGGTTCTCGATGCGAGTGGAGGTGACGGTGGGTTCAGCGCGACCTCAAGAACGCCAATCGCGCAACGGCGACCTCAAGCCCTACGCCAGTGCTCGGGTCGACGACGGCGCCAGGTGCTCCACCCAGGTCGACCTCGACAACGGCGACAGCCCTGTCTAGGACGAGAAGCTCGTCCTCCCGCTCCCGCCCTCCGCCCGCATCGACGACGCCGTCCCTCCGCCAGATCGACGACGGCCAGACGGCGGCCGCTGGCTTTGCTCCTCTGCGGCGTGACGGATCGGTGGTGGACGATCCAAGAAGAAGAGCAAGATGGGGATGGGACAGTGGTCGGTGGCGCGGCGTGGCTGAGCGGGGGGTGGCGCTGGCTGGAGGGGCGAGCTACCTTGAGGACAAGGTCGAGGAAGGCGTTGCGGAGAAGGTGGAGGAGGACCTGGCCAGGGACTCGTACGGCGGTGGCGGGTTCGACGACTTGGGAGGCGACGACGACTACTAGTCGTTTGAGAATCGGGCGGCGGCGGCGGCCTATCATAGCATGCATCTTTTAATTTGTAGCCGGAATTGAATGGGAACAAGACAAGAAGAAGAATAAGCGAGAATAAACTCTAGAAACAATGAATGAATAATAATTTTCGCTGGATCGATCGACTGAGTCAAGCTGAAGCAACGAATGACACCGAAATGCCCAGCCTGATTAACACGCGCTTGTCTTGTGCCACTCGAAACTGAGCCCGATTAACCAAATATATTCGAGCCCAGAATGCAAGCGAATCCGTCACAGAATAAATGCGAGCATGTCTGCTCGCTCTACCCTTCATTTCATTTCAGAGCGGCGGTGCACATCTCCCTAGCCGGACCATCTTCTATACTGATGGGATGGAATGGAATGGAATGGAATGGAATACGATGATCACGGAACTGAAAAGGAAAGGGGGAAATCAATCACGTTGTTCTCTTCAAATTAGCGCAAATCAAGGAGGACGTAACGAACGTACATAACCAGACCTTATTGCGCCCGAATTTCTTCGCCGCTCTCCTCCGTCAGTATCCACCGACTCGGCACAACAGGATGCCACGTCGGCCCAAACCGCCGTCTCACGACGGAGGGATACGATTTGCCCGGTATGGAAAGTTTGAGGTGCGTTATATCCGGTACTTAAGTTCAGGGACCAAAATTAATTATCGGGTATAGTTGAGGGACGAAGAATGGGACTTAGAAAGTAAGTTCAAAAGGTGCTCCAGATTAGAAAGTAAGTTAAAGTTGTTAATGTAGTTAATAATTTGGGCTCCACTTCGACTAAATAGCGTTAAGTGCTTAACGAGGAAATATTGTTAGGTCAATATGGGCATAGCTACCCATCACAAGCAATTTAGCAAATGAAGGTTAACGGAGGATGATGACGACAGTATGTCAACGTAGTTAGTTACTAATTAAGGTCATGATGACTTGGGCATAATCATGCTAGATAGTTTGAATATATTTGGGCCCACCAAACAAGAAGTTAACCATAGGGAATTAGTATGACCCTAAGTGGCAATCCCAGGATCACTTAGCATAAGGGTTAACTAGTTAAAACACCAACTAAAAGGTAGTAGTGATGAACATTAATAAAAGCTAGTTAGTATATCATCAACATTTAAGTTGAAATAAAGACCTTGACTAGAGGTAATGCTAAACCATAAGGATGCACCTTGATAATAGATAGTGATATAAATGATGTCTATGCAATCACTTAACCCTAGGCTAGTAGTAACTGACCAGTTGGAAGATTAGTATATTCAACAAACCTCGGTCTAAGCTAAAGGTATAAAAATTCATAGCATATAAGTTTGTTAGTATTATTGGATAGACATGAAGTTAGCAGTAGCTGTGAGCTAACTTCGTACTAGTAATAGTAATCAAAGTCATAGGGTTGATCGCCAAACAAGGCCTTGTATAGTAGTTATCTATTTAACTAGAAGTAGTTATTAACAAGACGCTATAGCTAGGGACCAACCTAGTGCAATAGGTTTGCTTTACTATATGTCGAGCCATGCAAGTAAACTAGACCTCACATGTCAGCGGGACTTATGTTTTGTTAGGTACAAATCCCTATACCTATGCATGGGTCTCACTTAACTTTCAAGGAACTTTCTAGATAAATAAGAACTAATAACCAAAGAAAATAATTAGATTAGCTGGGCTCATCGGGTGAGTAGCGACGGGATGTCCTCAAGTGGATGATAGTAGTTCAACCACCAAGCAATATTACATAGGCTCCAGCTATTACCCATCGCTATCTGATCCCAGTAGAAGGACAATTCGTGACCCGAAGATGGGTCAGAGAGTCCTACCTAACTGGGTGATCTCTCCCATCTAGGTACCCGATGAGGAATATTCATATGAATATTCTCTCCATCCCGTTAGAGTCCTAACTCCTTTGCACCAGCGAACTTCTCGAGAGCTTTATGCCTCTCGCCCTCACTTCGGATCAAATAATTACCTAACCCTAAGTCTAACTATCAACCCAAAACCCCACCACTAGACCAATGCAGTAAAGTTTGGATTTATCTACTTTGTTCTGAAGTATTTCCTTCATTCCAAATATCTCCGGGTGTACTTCATTTCATCTGAACTATTTCCTTCATCAACTTCCCTTGGATATACTTTATATGAAGTATTTCGTTCATCAACTCCACTAAGTATGGTTAGTTTCATCTAGAGTACTTTCTTCTTACAAGATACTCTTAGGTATACTTAGTTTCGCTTGAACTATTTCCTGCATCAAACACTCTTGGGTTTATTGACTTTCATTTGAAGTGTTTCTTTTTGTTTATTTGTATTTGCATTTATTGGATTTCATTTGGTTGCGTTAAGACGTTCTTGGGTTCGATCATATTCCGTGTAGCTAGAATCAGAAGCCATGATGGAGCAACGATTCGAGAAAAAGCAAGAACAAGACCAAGGTTATCAGAACATTGAGCAAGGTGAGTCAACACTTTGATCCCTTTGCTCCTAAATTTTGAATGCAAACTATATCAATTTAAATTATGAAATTGCATTGCTATGATTTATACAAATACGTTGATTTAGCTCATAGCCACCACATTAATGATAATTGTGTATAAACTTTCAATCCGTGAACTTGGATACTATCATTTGTCACCCTAGACTAATGGTATTCATACTAGCTGCTAAGTCTGTACCTAAGTATTATACTTAGCCTCGCTTAGGTACATTGGTATGCGGGCAATGATTTGCACCGACATCATTTTAAAAACTTGAAATTGGATTTGGGCAATCGAGGTTGGAGCCTAGCTGGTATGTTGAACTAGCAAAGTATTTTACAACAAAAGAAAACAAAAAATAGATTTCGGCTTGGGCGGGTGCTGGGAAGAACACAACAGAGTGTGTATGGGGAAGTACTGCCCAAGTCAATTAAGGATCCGGATCTTGTGATGAGTTCTTGTGTAAAAATTGTGCAATAACAAGTCTATAATGGGTACGGCCTGGCTAACTAATTTATTCGCCTCATCGCAAGTATACTACTGGTGGGTGTGTGATGCGGATTAAGGGTAAGGGAGCCACCGAGTTACACGGCGCAAGTGGGAGACCTCCTGGGGGCACGGCCCAAGGAGGTGATACCTAGTGGGTGGAGTTGCATTGAGGTGAGGCATTGTAAAGGCTTTGTGATACACACGTATGGAAGTGTGTCAAGATGGATAATATAAGTTGATTGTCACTTATGGGTAAAATGTACGAACTCTGCAGAGTGTGAAAAATTATTTGGATAGCCATGCCCACGGTCATGAGCGGTGCCGAGAACTTGCTTGAAGTAACTTTCATTTTTATAAAAGAATTTGTGGGAGCGAATGAAAAATGGGTTGAAGCCCAGAGATTTGAGATGACCTGGTTGGGAACCAGTAAGAAGTACGAGATGTGACCCGAGAAAGAACATGAGCATTGGGTGGATGGAGCCACTCAATGGTACAGAGGTTGGAGCCTCCACTAGTATTTTATAACAAAACTCAACTTTGTTAAAATCTGTGTTAGTTAAAAATGCTAGGTCTTATGATTTACTACTACTTACTCTATTTCAATAAGTGGTATTATGCAAACAAAAAAACCACAAGCTATTCCTTTGACCAGCCTTGCATATTATATAATTGCATTATGTGTGTTGGCTCGCGAGTACCATTGTGTACTCATGCTTGCTCAATATTATTATTCTAGTATGAATAAAAGAAGGTTGTATGGACACTTATGAGTATTCGTCGAGACCGGAGATGAAGAATGTCAAGAACTAGGTCACGGACCCTAGTGGATTGTCTGTGTGTATATCGTGAGGGTTTCACGTGTTGCACTTTAAATTCTGCTTCCGCTGTTATTCTATGAAATGTATTTGGTCTGTCCGATCATTCTGCAAGTCAAAAGTTGTAAAATATATTTATGTTTTGTTTATTATTATATAATAGCTTTACATATTTGTGATATGTGATTGATATTCAATGATGTAACTATAGACCTTAGCTACTGATCCAAGAACTGGTATTGTGAACATAGAAGATTCCAATTCCAAATTACAAATTTGGAGTCTGACATTTGTAAAGTAGAAAACCCGTGGTTCTCCTTCATCTAATGTCTAGTTTGTAGTTACAACAGAGAGATGAGGCAAAGACAGAAAAACATAGGCATATTTTGGAGGTCATGGATGCTTAGTGTATTTAATGTCAAATCAAAAGCTTGCAAGACACAAGGCGACTTTGATGCAAAAGGTTCAGATTTCCATTACAGGTAAGTGCTCGCCATGAAATGTAAAGAGTAATGCATTAGCTGCCAAGCCAAGCCATCGTTCGAATAAGAAATACAGGTGCTCACATCATTCTCTTGAAGCACAGCTTATTATTACATGAACTGGAGAACAGAGTACTTATAGACACCGGAGGTACCTGGGAGGAAGACAAATACATGCACGAAGGACGATCGAGAAGTCTCCAACACATCCTGCAGAAACCTTCGACTGGTGCGTGTAGGATGAGAGGGTGGCCCAAGAAAGTAGTCATTATATCACCTGCAGAAAGCAAAAAAGAAATTGACTTCCAGTCATTGAATCGCTTCTCTTACGGAGAACAATAGTCTGATACATTCAAGAGAACACAATTTCAGTCATAAAAACGAATTAAGCTCAAACAAGTTGATTCTACAACGGGGACAAAGCTTCACATAAGCTAAGCTGTATTTATTGAGCATGTTGCTTCTTGATTTTTACGATACACTTAATTTAATATAGATTGTCTATTTTTTGATCAAATGATTTAGATTAGTTATGGTTTAGTTACAGTACGTATAAGTAGTAAAATACTAATATAATATAATTATAATTGCCCATACGTAGATCTGATGACACAAGAGTAATATTTTCAATCCTAATTGAAAAAGTCCATAATATCATACAAAAATTATAAATATAAAGAAAAGTCTATTACATCCTTAACAAATTACTAGTCATATTTAATTTATATTACCACCGTATACTATAGGTAGAATGTAAAGTAACATTTTTCTATTTCAAAAACGACGAAAAATAACATATTGAACATGAAACAATTGTGCTGCAAATATTTGCACAATACGCAAATACTAGTCAAATCGGAGAGCAGGGGAGGGGAGACATAGCTACCAACCAACCTCGCATCCTTTCCGCTGCAACTCTTTGCATGTGCTGTCGTCTTTATAAATCTTATTGAGTAGGGGAGTCAGACGCAGCTCCTTGAGGGACGGAAGGTGCAGCAACCCCTCGGGGAGCTTTCTCATCTTATTGAACTCCCAAAGTCTCAGGTGGGAGAGCCTTCGCATTGCCCCGACCTCTATGCCCCACTTCTCAGTGGAAAACCAACGAAGTTCCAACTCTTGCAGCCGAGGGAACCCTTGGGCAGAGCAGGACATGGTCCGGCCTTCATACCCCCACAACTCAAGCACCACAAGACAGGGAAGCTTCTCCAGGACCGGCATCGGGTCTTGTTTAATCACATCAGCATATAGACGGAGCTGCCGTAGATTTTGTGGGAAGAGCTGGCTCTCAGGCAGCCTATCGATCACATCGAATTTACAGAGGTAGACATCAACCAGGTGAGGCATGTCTTTTGCAAGTATTTCAATCATCTCAGTAGGGATGGGCACCATGTACAAGTATAAGGTTGTTAGTTGGGTCATTTGGCCCAAAAACGTCACCATGTTGTGATAGAAATATTTAGCATCACCACTCAGGGGACATAAATATAAGGTCTGGAGCTCTTTCTGTCGCCCATTCTTTGGTGGAGAAAATCCTCTATCAAGGTAAACATGCCTTAGAGTAGGGATATCCCATAGAGAGTTTGGTACGATTGATTTCAATTCTGTGTACCTCGTATCTATAGTTTGCAGGTAAAGAAGTTGTCCTATTGAAGAAGGGAGAGTGACCTCTCCACACGATCTCAACCTGAGACATCTTAGGTGAATGCACCCACCAATTACTCTAGAGAAATTCTCTAGGCTTGAATTTTCTACGTGAAGAACTCTCAAGAATCTTAGTTTAGGTGGGGAAATTGATGAAAGTCCAAAGCCAACCAGAGTTCGGAGATTAGATGATGCCTGGAAAATCTTACCATCGCAGAAGTTTTGAAATGAAATACGATAGGATGGAATTGTATTGGATGATGATGCACCAGTTTGACCTGCATTTTTTTTAGTTAACCGTATGTCGGCAAGAAACCAACATATTGGGAAATACATAGTTGTACACAAAGAGCGAAGAGGAAGCCGAACCTGCAGTTTTGTCGATGACATCAAGAACACCATCTTGTCTTGCTTCTTCTGTGCACCAGTCACGTAAAATATCATGAATCCTTATTCTTTCAATCCATCCATGTGCGCTGCTTCTGCCCACAACTTGGACCAAACATCTTTGAGCTAGCTGTTTCTTCTGGCTTGTAATTTGTTATATGTGGAATGAAGCATTCAGCTATCCATAATTCGATAAGATCGGACACACGTATAACACGATCCTCGGGGAAAGCAGAAAGATAGAGGAAACAAGATCTCATAAAATGATTTGGCAGGTCGTTGTAACTGCGACCTAGTATGACTCGCATCATCTGTCCATTTTCTGTTGATGCCCAGCCCTTAAGCATATCCGACCACACTTCTGAATTTAGATTCTTTGACAGATAACCCCCCAGGACTGCAAGTGCAAGCGGTAAGCCATTACATTTCCTTGCAAGCTTTCTCCCTAGTTCTTCCAACTCATCCAGATTACGTATCATAGACTTTTTATATGATGGTAAAGCTTTGCTACTAAAAAGTTCCCAACTTTTCACATCATCCAAGAGCTTCAGATCAAGAACATAGCTTGGCATTTCAATATGATATGCAACATCAGTCTTTCGGGTGGTTAACATTACTCTACTGCCATTATTTTCATTGGGAAATACTTTAACCATTCTATTTATTTGGTTCCATGTATCTGTTTTCCACACATCATCAAGCACGACTAAATATCTTTTTCGCAATAGAAAATCATGGATCTTCTTTCCCACCTCATTCTCCTGCATCTGATCAATTTCTCTAGACTCATCTCTGGTCCCCATTATTTGTTTCATAATATCCTTCAGTAAATCAATGCCCTTGAACTTTTGAGATACAGTCACCCAAGCAACTGTGTCAAAGTGTTCTTTGATTCTAGGTGAGGTGTAGACTTTTCTAGCGAGTGTAGTCTTCCCTGCCCCACCCATGGCAACTATGGAGACAACACTAAGCTTGCTGTCTTGGTCAACTAACTTATCCTCTATTTCTTTGCACTCATCCTCAAAGCCAACAATGACAACATCATCTTTAAAATTTTGATACATAACATCGTAATCTTGCCGAGGCTCATCCTCAACATGACCCATCCCTACTGCAGTATTACGCAAATCAACGAGATTTAGACTGTTTGCACTGTCAAATATCTCTCTTATCTTTCTTCTTACCCTCTTAATTTCAGCACCAATTTTGTGTAGAGCTATCAAATCACTTGGTATACGAGCATACCTCGAAATGGCACCCATGAAACCATTCTTGAGCCTGTTTCGCTTCTCCATGTACTCTGCGGCTTCAATAACATTCTCGGCGTCGTATGCAGCATCCCTGATCTGTGACACCCACACGGCTACGCCGGAGTTTCCCAACCTCCGCTTGGCCGCAGCATCGGTAACGTATCCCTGCAGCCGCTTCAGCTCATCTTTCAAGAACCCCACTTCATCCATGACTCCACATAGCAGCGAGGTCTCCTGGGCTGCAAGCTTGCCGACACTTGAAACCACGGCAGAGACAGCAGCCTCAGCCATGGCGTCCTTGTCTCTGCACTCAGTGACAGCTGCAAGAATGCAGTTGTGGCTGTGGAAGGTATGGTTTGGTTTGGGATGCAACTAATGTTTGATTGTGTATTTGTTCTGGTTTAGTCGATGCTAGAGCAAAGCAAAGCACATGTGATGGAAAGTAATGGCATCAAACCACGGCAAGCTCTACTCTTCTTGCAGGTAAGGTGCGGAAGCGTTTCTCTCTCTTTTTTAATTGCTTCTCTCTTGGTTCAACTCGCTTCGTCTTGTATTGATGTTAAATTGGCTTGCTCACGTCACATGGTGCTAGCCGCTAGTTATATAGCCAACCATCCTTTCCGACTCACTCGGACGCCAGCTACGAAACGGAAACAAGATTATTTTCTACATTCACCGCCTTAATTTTGTTTCTTCATCTTGATCATCTCAATCTTTTCACACATTTGAACTTCCAAGTTTTACTCTTTTATCGGCACTCCCGTGCGGCATTCCTTTCTGAGCCGATATCATCCTACCGACTGTGCTTGCTCCATCTTAAGCCACGCACAAACCAACGCTTGTCGCGCCTCATAACTGGACTGAACTTGTCATTCTTTGCACGACCGCTTGGGTTGGAGCACCTGCTCCCACGACAACCTAGGCTTCGCCATTACCTGAGCCTCTCGCTCCTCTCTCTAGACCAAGTATGCCCACTTCCCCGCGTACATCTTAGCTGAGACTACACCGCCTCTTTATCCTGCGTCAACTTCATGTACACTGCGCCCTTCATGTGCGTAGGACTCACCGCCCCCTGTAGTGCCATGCGCGCCTTGTTGCGCATCATCTGGACCTCTCAAGGCTCTCTGCCTGCTGCGCCTCCTGCGCCAACTGCGTGCCACTCCGGGTCCCACCATGTTCTGGTTCGATACCTAAGTCCCACTCTGGCTCCTCCAGACTGTCCTTTACACAAATCGACTTACAAGTTTTTAGGGAAATTTAGTACAACCGGTTTGGGGATCTTTTCACCTTCATCAACAGATCTTTGTTCTTGTCATAGACACGCAAGAAGTCATCCTGCAGCTCCACCCTGCACCCCCGTTCCGCCAACTGGCTGAGATTGAGTATGTTGTTGCACAGACTTAGTATATAATAGATTTTAGTTAGCATCCTCTGATCGTTGTTCTTGCATTCCAATAGCATTGATCCTTTGCCTCTTATTTATACCGTGGAGCCGTCGTTAAACTTGATTTTGCTTGAAATCTTCTCGTCGAGCTCATAGAACATGGAGCGATCTCCTGTCATGTGATTGCTTGCTCCATTGTCCAAGTACCACTCATCAATACGATCATGGTTGCCTCACTCTGTGTGTAGTTTAGGAACTACGTTCTCCTTGTTCAACATCACCATGACCGGCGTCTCATTGACGCATAAGGAGAAAAGCAGGGTCGGCTCATCGTCTTCACTAGCTCGGGTGAGGTTTACCTCCTCATTCTTCTTCTTGTTTCGGCAATCCGAGGCGTAGTGTCCATACTTGTCACAGTTGAAGCACTTTATATAGCTGCGGCACTTCGACGCGTAGTGACCATATTTATCACATTTAAAACACTTGATATGCAACTTATCACGGATCTGTCACCATCGGCTTGCCTAGCCCAATCTCCATGTCCTCCTCTACCGCCTTGCTCACGCCGGCGTCCACGCTCGTGCTCGCGGCTTCTTGATGAGCCACGGTCGTCCTCTTCCGACGATTCTAAAATTGTCTACCACCACTTCTTGTATTCCCCTTTAAAAGCAACACCTGCTCATTATGTGACTGATACCTTTCCTCGTTACGGGACTGATACCCCCTCAGTAGTTCCTCATGCGCCTTGAGGGAACCGATGATGTCCTTGATCTTCTTTGTCTCCAGATCCGAGGAGTACATGAGCGTGGTGACGACAGGTACAAACTTTTCTGGTAGCATGCGCAGGTATTTCTTCACTGCAACAGATTCTTCCATCTTGTCGCCGAGAGAGACAATCTGATTGTACAGTAAAATCAGCTTACCGGTGAACTCGTCCATCGACTGGGTTTCTCCTATTTCGAACTCAGTGTACAAATTCTGGAGCCGCACCTTCTTCACGTGATTAACTCCCTCGTGCATCTTTTGAAGCGTCACCCACGCCTCACGTGTCGTCTTCTTACCGATGAGCCGCCGCATCATGGAGTCTGGCACCGCTTGGTAGATGATGGCCAAAGCCATCCGGTCCACCTTGTCGTCCACCTCCTTGTCCTTCGCCTTCGGATCGACTGCACCCCAGACTTCCTGGGTGCATATGTTCACTTTCATCTTCGTTGCCCACACCGGTCAATTGTCGGTCGTCAGGACATGATATAGGAGGGAGAACGACCCATCCCGGGTCTTCGCCTTATCGTCCATGATCATCAGGTACCACCAAGATCAGAACGCTCTAATACCAACTGTTGGAACAAACTGAAAAAACACACGATACACAACAGATATGCACACGCTCAAAAAAACTCACGAAGACAAGAATCGATAGAAAAACTGTTTTGACTGCTGCATGCAAGCGCTAGACAACGTTTCTCTCTGTCCCTTTTTTTTTATTGCTTCTCTCTTGGTTCAACTCGCTTCCTCTTGCATTATTGTTACATTGGCTTGCTCATGTTACGTGGTGCTAGCCGCTAGTTATATAGCCAAACACCTTTCCGACTCACGCCCGTAGATGGACTCGGTTTCTATGACTCGGGCTCAGACTCGGACGCTAGCTACGAAACGGAAACAAGATTATTTCCTACAGCGATGGCGTCTTGTGGATGGCCATTGATTATGATGAGAACCAGCCATTGGAGAGGCCAAGGGTGCTCCCATCAAATGCAAGCTTTCATTGCCTTTTAATTATTTGTCTTTAATTTCCAGACTTCTCATCAGGTCCTAAGTAGCTTAATTGTCCTTGTAGATTAAGAGTAGTTCTACTTTCGAATGAATGCTATTCAGCCTTTTGTTTTTTTTTAAAAAAAAAAGTCATCAATTCGTGCATCGCATGGGTTACATGTTTTGAACAATGATTTTTGCTGTAATAAGTTTTTTTTGCTTTTAACTCTGAATTTATTTAAATATGGATGAGAACGTTTTAGTTTTGAAAATTTACTCATGAATTTCGAAGATTTAAAATTTTCAAAATTCATTTCTCCCTAATTTTTCATGTGACGATGCAAGTCTTTTTTGTTTTATCTTTGGACGTGGCTACTTAATTTGCATGTCTCATCTCCAAGTCAAACTCCAAATTAATAGACTTATACGTCTCCATGCATGGATCGTTCAGAAGATTAGTTTAATTACTGAGAGGTTCAATAGAAATCAGGATTCTTTATTTCTTTTCCTTTTCTATGGCTAATACGAAAATTCCATGTGTTATTTCTTTTGATTAATACGCAAATCAACTTGATGACGTGTTCAATCTACGCTTATGTCATTGAGTTGTAATCGATATAGACCTGATTAATCTTGTCCGTTATAATCTAGATCCACCACAGTTTACAATGTATATAGTTCTTTCTCTTTTGTATCCTATTAATATGGTAAATTCTAGCACTTGAGAACGAATGAATGTAGAAAATGAGAAAAAGACCGCGGAAGTCAGTCGCAAAAGAAAGATAGCATTTCAAAGGCCACAAAGCAGCTTTTCACATAGATCAGCTTTGCAGAGTAGCTCGTCTTTCCGACCAGCAGTAACCTCGTCTCAGGGAACTTCAGCTCAAACCCCGCGTCCCAGTGAGAATGTTTCCCACGCTCCTCGCCCCGCCGTACAGCCTGCAACAGCCAATCTGATAGTTCATTTTCGTTTTTTCAACTATGGAAAAAAATGACATTTTGCTAAAAAGTGCCCTCAACCTGCCATCCCGGTGAGGTTCAACTTCAAAACCACACCAACTCGAGGCCAGATTTCAGCTCCAAGCAAAAGCCATCAAACCTCGCAGGCATCCAGAGCCGCTTCCACGCCAAGCCAAAATCAAGGCCATGTGAACCACGTCATTGTCGCATAAGCCTAAGCAGCTTCAGGAGTTATGAGAGGTACGTTCTCTGTCTAATCTGAGTAGCTCGAATCTCAGGGTCAAGATTCCGTTTAAGGTGGGTAGGATTTGCAACGTCCTGTTTTTGGACGTAAATAGTAATTATAATTCAGTTATTGGTTTTCAAAATTTATTTCAAGATATCGTATCTTTTCAAAACTTCTAGCTTCTAGCCAAGCTCGGGTTTGTGTTTCAAACCTCCTTGAGTTCTCGAATTCAAAATTCAAGTTTGAATCCCTCTTTTCGGATTTTGGGCCCTTTCTCTCTTTTGCCCCCCTCTTTTGTTTTGGGCTCAGCTTGTTTTCTTTCTTGGGCCGACCCTTCTCTCCCTCTTGGCCTCTTGGCCTGGCTCCACCCGACCCACTCCTTCCTCTCGTCCTCTTGGCCCATTTCCTCCCTTCGGCCCAGCTTGCCTGGCCAACGCATCCCCCTCTTGTCTTCTTCCCCACCCGGTCGCTGCGCCCCTTCCCCGTGTGCTTTGTGCTATGCGACGAGCGCCTGCGCCGCGTGACGCTAGTGCCACGCCCGGCGTCCTGCGCCACGCACGCCGCCCGCTACATCCCATCGCCTCACGCCTGCTGCCACCTCCGCTCGCCTACTCCGAGCCCATCTAGTCCTTGACCTCGTCGTCCTGACGTTGACGTCGACCCGCTCCCGCCCAGTCTTGTCTACCGCCTAGCACGCCACCTGCTTCGGCCGCACAACTCGTCGTCGCGCTCACCTCCCTGTGCTGCCCACGTCAGCGAGCCTCGCCTGGTCTTATCGCTCAGCTCGCTCTCGCCGCGCTCCAGAGCATCCGGACCGCACTGCGCTTGCGCGCACGCGCGCTAGATCCGTACTGCTCACGTCACCTCCTGTGCCACGCCCCTCTTGGTCATCACTCGCATCTTCATGACGCCAACACGCTCCTGCCCTGTCCTATTGCTAGCCCTGCTTCACCTGCCCCGGCCCTCCAAGGTCACCGCTGCCGTGACGGCAACGCTTCACCCACCCATTCCACTCCTCGGGACCATGTGTTGCCTTTGGCCCCAACAGCCCCTTGCCCTCCCCCTCTAACTATAAAGAAGCCCCGACGCCTCCCCTTGCCCCCCTCGCCACCAGTGCCCTTTCCCCCTTCTTCCACCGCACGCACAAGCCGCTGCTCTCGCCTTTGGCCACATTGCCTCGCCGCCGTTTAGCCACTCCGGTGAGCCCTTGCCTTGGGCGACCCAGTCACGAGGTGCCCCAAGGCCCGAGGAAGACTTCCCCCACCACCCCTTCTCTTCCGCCACCGATCGCTGCTGCCCTGCCACCACGACCACCCCCAAGCCTAGCTACCCCCCCGCCAGCCTCCCAACCCCGGGCGTAGCTCGTGAGTGCACCATCTCCATGCCAGCATCGTCGGTTTGCCTGCGCCTCCGCGAGCCCGTTCACCGCTGCCGCCATTAGAGCCCCCGCCGCCGCCGCCGCCTTGAGTGGGGCCACCACCTTCGTGGGGCCCCATTCCGTCCGCTCGCCAGCCGCCGCTCGCCAGCGCCAGCAAGGCTCCCGTGCGCCCTGGCCTCCCTCTATGATGTCCGAAGTTTGGATCAGCACCATGCGCCTTTACTCCCCCATTCGGCTAATAGTGGGCCCAAGCGTAGTAACAGCTCCCGTGGGCTGGTGCCTCATGCACGTGGACTTGGTCCATGTACTATTCCCATGCGCCATGTCACTGTGCTGAGTGACTCACGTGTTAGAGAGTCTCCCTATGAAATTTGTTTCTGAAATTTTGTAAATTCAAGATCTTGCTAATGGCATAGGTATTGTTTAATTTGGAGTTCATTTGCTATTCCTTTTGTATTTATTTGCCCTCTTTGTTTGTTTATGCCTTTTCCGGCACGTTCGTCCGATTCAGGTTCGAAGAAGCGGGAGACCTCCAACTTAATCAAGCACAAGAATATCAAAACTCTCTTACCTTTAATCCGAGTGAGTCAATGCTTTGATCATATTGAGCCTACATTTTATGTAAATTTTATTCATTTACATTATCAAAATTGTATGCTTTAATTCTTTAATCAAATGTATGTTAAAGCTTAAGATAGTTAAATACTCATTTGATTACCAATAAATCATTATGCTATCCTTTGATAATTGAATCCATTATTCCATGTCACCCTAGTAACTATGTGGTAATTATTAGTTATAGATTGTACTTAAGCGATATGCTAGTCTTACTTAAGTATCGGGCATTAAATATCATAATCATCATCTTTTAAACATGAAAGTGGCTTTAGACAGTCATTGTGGGTAAATGACTGAGATGATTGAGTTAATGTATTTTGCTCCTCAAAAACTCTAATAACTTGTTGTTACTATCTAGGCGGATGGTATGATAAATGGTATGATGGTGGGTGCTAATGTAGCCCAAGGAATGTTGGTTGTGGATGGTATGGAATGAATCACCTAGGTAACCCCTAAGGACTTAATATTGTCATGACCTCCCGTGTAAAACAAGTACAACCACAAGTCTGAAAGTGCAACTTAGCTTAGTTAATACATCAGAGTTTACATAGACCGTATCGGGTCAAGTTTTACAATAAGGTCCAGACATGCGAAATATTACATTACAAAAGTAGCAGAAGCGACAACGGAAGCAAAAGGGGGGGATAGAGCACATCTCTCTACAAGCAAGCGACTGGGGAAACCCGTTGTGCGTCTGATATTAACCAAGGACTTGTATAATATTGGATGCACATAAGCACCAACGGAGTCAGCTGGACTGAGGTGAGACCTAGACTAAAAGAACTAAACTGCTCCTCATCATCTCCTGGGCCTCCAACTTCTGAATCCTCGTAGCAGTCTTAATCTTTAGTATTTCCTGCTTCTGAGGGTTTTGGGGGGAAAGAGCGAGGATGAGCACAACTTCTGTGCTCGCGAGCCAACACACATAATGCAATAATATACATGCAAGGCTTAACAAGGATGGCTCAGATTCTTTTACTTCCTAAAGCAATATTTTCAATTATTATAATTACAAATTCCTATCACTTAGCATTTTAACCAAATTGCATATTATTAAAGAGAGTAATTGTGTAATATTTAAATCAAGAGAGGTTACCTCCACCTCTATTTATTACCACCACTGAGTTCGAAAACCCAGAAAAATCCAATCTCAAGGTTAGTGTGAGCCCACCAAAATTTTCATCCCACCACAATTGTTTTTTAAATAGAACTAACTCTAGTAAAGTTCTCATGTCCGCCTTTGACCGTAGTCATGGCTGTTTAAACAGTTTAGACTCTACAGAGGTTGTACACTGTACCCACAAGAGATAATCATACTCGTTACCCTACATGATTCTGTGGTCATGTAATTGAGTGATCATCACGGTAACCTTTCAAAGTATCTCGTCTCTTCCGTCATCTAACTCATATGGACAGCCCCGATTTGCGATGCGTCCCATACGTTGTGCGGTATGTTTACCAGTACAACTTGCATAGCTGGTAACTTCACCTTTCCTTGGTGTTCCATTCAAGTTGGATTGTATCCACTACTTGTACCACCTTACTCAGCCACCGATAAGATGATTTCTAGGGTTCAATACTGATCCAGAGAATAGTACAATATTTTCATAGAAGATTCGGAATTAGAAAATCCGAATTCGACACGACACGGTCATCAGGCTCGTCCTCTTCGATGGACGGTGTAGGCTGCGGCTGTGGCGATTCCACTGGCTGCTGACACTCCTTCGTGTCCAGCGATGAGAAGAACCACTCCAGGGCTCATGCAGAATGGTGTGTCCCTCTCTTGCTGTCGCAGCAGCGCACGCCGCTTCTCCTCCACCTTTTGGGGTCAAGGGGGCGCCCGCTTCTCCAACGCGGCGGGGATCAAGAACACCTCGTAGTACGGCGACACGGCGGGGTCGAAGATGGGAGGAGCGGCATAGAGGGAACAAGCTGTCTTGGACGTTCACCGGTGTTCCGTCCTGGACGTTCTGCTGCATATTTTCATCTGTCCACTCTAGAGCGAAGCCCACATTAACCTGAACTGTATACCGTTGGAAATCTCATGGAATCTACTTTCTGAAGAGCCTATACATACATAATTTAAATATTGGTGTACAAAGTTATAGCCATTTCAATCAAGACCATTGGCTCAAGCGTGCTGTACAATTATCAATCAACAGTGGTACATCAGCATCTGGCCATTTGTACTTAACTGTATCATTTTTTTTTTGTTTTAAAAATTGCTGTTACTTGTTAGTAATTTCTGGGCCAAGCCATCAGTGATCAAAACATTGCCTCGTGGCTTGTCGACGGTGAGGCCTCCAGGAGGAAGGACCGCCTTGCAAACCCTGGCTTGGCCGGTGAATGGTTCAGCGACCACCTTTGGGTCGACCAACCTATGCCTATGATCAGGATTGGAAGAGGCAGGGGCTAGCTAGAATGGGCAAACACACCAAGAACTGTTAAATGCACGATCAGGATCAACTGAAAGTTGACATACGGTACGGTACACAGGACTAGTAACAAAAATGGAAGAAACCCTAACGATTCAAGTTTGGAATATGGAATTCCATGAATAAAACAAAAGAACATGCCGGGGCTCAAACAGTAGCAGTTCGCCTGCCTGCATTGTACGTGCGCAGTGCTAATCTTCAAGACGAGCTACGGCCTCTCCAATCATACCGGGGGTGTACATGAATGACTCGTATATACCGTTTGTATAGTTGCGACAATAACAAAAATAGCAGTAAGTAAATAATAGAAATCACATTAAATATGGGGCAAATGATTGATTTTTCCTGTTATAATTTCTCTTTGGACTTTCTTATTATCAGACGTGGGGTTACGAACGGCCCAGTTAGATGATTACCAGGAAGGTTCGCTGAAAAAGGCCACAGTATTGACTCTTGAGGTATGGTCGGTCCCTGCCGCCATGGATTGTTGGTAGTTCTTAGCTATGAATTTTAGCCATGACTAGTGCCTGTCCTGTTTGCCTGGCGAGAGAGGATAGGAGGAGATGACCAATCTTGGTAGAGGTGCTCCTTCTTTTCCAAAATTTCCCTAAGTATCGACGTCTACACGCAAACGAGATAAAAGAAACAAAAATAAATAAATAATAGAGACAAAAAAAAACTCCAAAAATCAAATAAAATTTCACCATTAAATAGATCTTGATTTTATATGAATTTACAAATTTGAATGGGCTCAATCGGAGTTCGGATGCAAAAGTTATGAGATTTGGAAGATTGGAAAGTAGTCAAAACCCTAATTTGGATTTTAATTTGATTTTCCGAATTATTTTTATAAAGGAAAATCGTATTATTGCGCAATGCTTGCGTCAGCCGAGGAAATAGAAATAAATAAAAACCGGCCTGACAGGTGGGCCCCACCCGTCAGCCTCTCGGATCACGGTGGACCAAGTCCACCGAGCGGAGGGTGCGGGGGAAACGGTGAACTAGCCACGTGGCGACCACACGTGCGCCACCTCGGCTGGAGTTGAGGCGGTGGTTGCTGACTCGGCTGCCACGTCGGCCAGAGGGAGAGCAGAGGACGCAGCGGCCGATGAACTTGCCGGTGATGGCGAAGGCGGACGGCGGCGAGTCGGCGGCGGCGGAGGGGCAAAATGGATTGCAGAGAGGGTGGTGAGGCTGCTGGGGGTGGCGGCGGCGCTCGGGCGGCGACGGCTTACCTGCGACAATGAAGGGGGTGGCTGCGGCGACGAGCTTCCGTTGTCGGACGATCCGGCAACGGCGATGGAGGCGTCCTCAGGTGAAGGCGACGGCGGCACCGAGTAGCTCCGGCTATTGCGATCACGAGGGCAGTGGTGGCACGGACGCCGAGGGTTTGGAGGCGGCGGAGGGGCTTCGGCCGACGGCGGAACTTTGGCAATGGCGGTGCCGGGAAAAACGAGGGAGCGGGCGAGAAGTTGGGGCTTTGGTGGAGGAGGTCGGGGCGAGTAGATTGGATGGGTTAGGGTCCTTATATAACTGGAGGAGGGAGAGTCCGGGGAGAATACGGCGGCGGCGCGCGTGAAGGGCGGAAATCGGGCACGGGGAGTTCGGGAGGAAGACGACATGGACGTGGCATCGGCGGGGCCACTGGCAGCGAGGGAGGGAGCGGGCGCAGCGCTCAGACGAGGCAGGCGGTGCGATGTCGATCCAACAAGGGGAGCGAAGGCGGCGACTACCGGGCCGAGGAGAAACTGGCTGGTGCGGAGAGAGAAAGGCCAGGGAGTGGGCTGAGGCGGCGGAATAGTGTTGGGCTTCGGCCCAGCACTGTTCCGGAGTGATTTTAATAGATTTTTCTTTTTATTAAATCCAGAAAATGCAAATAGCAAATGACTTTGGAAAAATTCCAGAAAATTCTAGAAAATATATCCAAGCATATAGAATCCAAATAAAATAAGTTTGATCATTGTTGATGTTGGGATTAAGCACATTAAATTATTTTGTCATGAAAGTCTATAATAAGCTTTTAAATTTAAATTCAAATAAACAGCAAATAGTGATATTTTCAACTAGCAATTAAAAGATTTTCAAAGGCTCAAAAAGTTAGGATGTTACAGTAGGATGAAAAACTCATCGGGCTGATGTAACCCTGAATTTGGATTTTCCTAGGTGGAAGTACCCTAGTATTGTTAATAGGTGGATGTAACCCCATTCAAAAATAAGCATCAGGTGGAGGTAACCTCTGCTGTTATAAATATTGCACACTTAATCTCTTTAATAAAATGTGATTTGGTCAAAATGCTAAGTGATAAGAATTTCTACCTATGATAATTGAAAATGTTGCTTTAAGCAAATAAAACAAACCCGAGCCATCTTTGACAAAGCCTTGCATATATAAATATTGCATTGTGTATTGGCTCATGAGCACGGTTGTTGTGCTCATCCTCGCTCCTTCCCTCAACCCTTTAGAAGCCGCGGATCCCGGACATTATGCATACTACGAAGAACCAGACGTTGAAGGCCAAGGAGCTGATGAAGAGTAGTTTAGTCTGTAGTCAATCTAGTCTTGCCCCAATCTAGCTGACTCCATCGGTATTCGTGTACTACCAATATTACCCAGGTCTCTAGATAATATCGGTCATACATTGGTTTCCCCGGTCGCTTGTCTGTGGCGAGATGTGTTCTACCCCTTTTGCTTCCGCTACCGCTTTCACAGTTTATGTATTGTAATCATTTGGTCTTGTTTGGCCTTACTGTAAAACTTGACCTGATGCGGTCTATGTAAACTCTGATATTATTTAATTAATGCATGGTTTGGTCTACGATATGTGTTAAATGATTCAGTGATGTATTCTGTGGGCACTATCTACTGATCTAGTGAATAGCACAACATTGTTCACAAAGGATTCTGGATTGTGAAATTCGGGTCTGACCGCCCGGCGGTCTCCTTTCACTGCTGTCTAGTTTGTAGTTACGACATAGATGGGGCGAAGACAGAAAAACATGGGCATATCTTGGAGGTCGTGGATGCTTAGTGTATTTAACATTCTGGATCTAGAGCTTCGCATTGCGTAAAATGATCAGACCAAGTTGCTCTAATCGAAAGCTTGCAAGACACAAGGCGACTTCTATGCAAAAGGTTCATATTTCCATAACAGGTAAGTGCTCACCATGAAATGTAAAGAGTAATGCATCAGCTGCCAAGCCATCGTCCAAATAAGAAATAAAGGTACTCACATCATTCTCTTGAAGCACAGCTTATTATTACATCCGAGGGATACTTGGGAGGAAGACAAATGAATGCATGAAGGACGATCCACAAGTCTCCAACACATCCTGCAGAAACCTTCGACTGGTGCGTGTAGTATGATAGGGTGGCACAAGAAAATAGTCATTATAGCAGTAACACCTGCAAAAAGCACAAAAGAATGACTTCCAGTCATTGAATCGCTTCTCTTGCGAAGAACAATAGTCCAGTTCATTCGAGAGAATACAAATTTCAGTACCAAAAAGGAATTAAGCTCAAACAAGTTGATTCTACTACGGGGAGAAAGCTACACAAAAGCTAAGCGGTATTTATTTAACATGTTGCCAGTTGCTGTTTACGATACACTTAATTTAATAATTTAGATTAATTACGATTTAGTAATAATACACCGAATAGTACGAGTAGTAAAATCATAATAGAATAGAATTGTAATTACACATACGTGGATCACATAACATAAGAGTAATATTTTCAATCGTAGTTGAAAAAATCCATAATACACCAATAAAAATGTAAATACAAATAAAAATCTATTATATTATTGACAAATCAATAGTTAGATTTAATTTATATTACCACTGTATACTAACGGTAGGATGTACCATAAAATTTCTTTACTTTAAAGTTGACAAAAAAAAAACAACATAAAATATTTGCACGATACGCAAATACTAGTCAAATCAGAGAGCAGGGGAGGGGAGACATAGCTACTACCAACCTCGCATCCTTTCCGCTGCAACTCTTTGCGTGTGCTGTCGTCTTTATAAATCTTATTGAGCCGGAAAGTCAGACGCAGCTCCTTGAGGGACGGAAGGTGCAGCAACCCCTCGGGGAGCTTGCTCATCTTATTGAACTCACCAAGTGTCAGGTGGTAGAGCCTTGGCATTGCCCCGACCTCTATGCTCCACTTCTCAGTGGAAAACCAATAAAGTTCCAACTCTTGCAGCCGAGGGAACCCTTGGGCAGAGCAGGACATGGTCCGGCCTTCAAACCGCTGCAACATCAGCACCACAAGACAGGGAAACTTCTCCAGGACCGGCATCGGGTCTTGTTTAATCACATCAGCACATAGACCGAGCTTCCGTAGATTCTGTGGGAAGAGCTGGCTCTCAGGCAGCCTATCGATCACATGGAATCGACCAAGGTAGACATCAACCAGGTGAGGCATGTCTTTTGCAAGTATTTTAATCATCTCAATAGGGATGGGCATCATGTGCAAGGAGAAGGATGTTAGTTGGGTCATTTGGCCCAAAAACGTCACCATGTCACGACAGAAATATTTAGTATCACCACTCGTAAGATATAAATGTAAGGTCTGGAGCTCTTTCTGTCGCCCATTCTTTGGCGGAGAAAATTCTCTACCAAGGTAAACATGCCTTAGAGTAGGGATATCCCACAGAGAGTTTGGTACGATTGATTTCAAGTCTCTGTAACTCACATCTATAGTTTGCAGGTAAAGATGCTGTCCAATTGAAGAAGGGAGCGTGACCCCTTCACACCATTTCAACCTGAGACATCTTAGGTGAATGCACCCACTAATTACTCTAGAGAAATTCTTTAGGCTTGACTTTTCTACGTGAAGAACTCTCAAGAATCTTAGCTTAGGTAGGGAAATTGATGAAAGTCCAAAGCCAACCAGAGTTCGGAGATTAGGTGTTGCCTGGAAAATCTTATCATCGTAGAAGTTTTGAAATGAAATACGATAGGATGGCATTGTATTGGATGATGATGCACCAATTTGACCTGCATTTTTTTAGTGAACCGTATGTCAGCAAGAAACCAACATATTGGGAAATACATAGTTGTACACAAAGAGCGAAGAGGAAGCCGAACCTGCAGTTTTGTCCATGACATCAAGAACACCATCTTGTCTTGCTTCTTCTGTGCACCAGCCACGTAAAATATCATGAATCCTTATTTGTTCAATCCACCATGTGCCCCCTTCGCCCACAACTTGGACCAAACATCTTTGAGCTAGCTCACTTATGTACTTGCGCGCTGTTTCTTCTGGCTTGTAATTTGTTATATGTGGAATGAAGCATTCAGCTATCCATAATTCGATAAGATCGGACACAGGTATAACATAATCCTCGGGAAAGCAAACAAGATAGAGGAAACAAGATTTCATATAATGATTTGGCGGTCGTTGTAGCTGCGACCTAGTATGACTCGCATCATCTGTCCATTTTCTCGTTGATGCCCAGCCCTTAAGCATATCCGACCACACTTCAATTTAGATTCTTTGACAGATAACCCCCGTAACTGCAAGTGCAAGCGGTAAGCCATTACATTTCCTTGCAAGCTTTCTCCCTAGTTCTTCCAACTCATCCAGATTACGTATCATAGACTTTTTATATGATGGTAAAGCTTTGCTACTAAAAAGTTCCCAACTTTTCACATCATCCAAGAGCTTCAGATCAAGAACATAGGTTGGCATTTCAATATGATATGCAACATCAGTCTTTCGGGTGGTTAACATTACTCTACTGCCATTATTTTCATTGGGAAATACTTTAACCATTCTATTTATTTGGTTCCATGTATCTGTTTTCCACACATCATCAAGCACGACTAAATATCTTTTTTGCAATAGAAAATCATGGATCTTCTTTCCCACCTCATACTCCTGCATCTGATTGGTTTCTCTAAACTCATCTCCTGCCCCCATTATTTGTTTCATAATATCCTTCAGTAAATCAATGCCCTTGAACTTTTGAGACACAGTGACCCAAGCAACTGTGTCAAAGTGTTTGATGATTCTAGGTGAGGTGTAGACTTTTCTAGCGAGTGTAGTTTTCCCTGCCCCACCCATGGCAACTATGGAGACAACACTAAGCTTGCTATCTTGGTCAACTAACTTATCCTCTATTTCTTTGCACTCATCATCAAAGCCAACAGTGACAACATCATCTTCAAAATTTTGATACATAACATCGTAATCTTGCCGAGGCTCATCCTCAACATGACCCATCCCTACTGCAGTATGACGCAAATCAACGAGATTTAGACTGTTTGCACTGTCAAATATCTCTCTTATCTTTCTTCTTACCCTCTTAATTTCAGCACCAATTTTGTGTAGAGCTATCAAATCACTTGGTATACGAGCATACCTCGAAATGGCACCCATGAAACCTTTCTTGAGCCTGTTTCGCTTCTCCAGGTACTCTGCGGCTTCAATAACATTTTCGGCGTCGTATGCAGCATCCCTGATCTGTGACACCCACACGGCTACGCTGGAGTTTCCCAACCTACGCTTGGCCGCAGCATCAGTAACGTATCCCTGCAGCCGCTTCAGCTCATCTTTCAAGAACCCCACTTCATCCATGACTCCACATAGCAGCGAGGTCTCCTGGGCTGCAAGCTTGCCGACACTTGAAACCACGGCAGAGACAGCAGCCTCAGCCATGGCGTCCTTGTCTCTGCACTCAGAGATAGAATGATTTGCAGAATGCAGTTGTGGCTGTGGAAGGTGTGGTTTGGTTTGGGGTACAACTAATGTTTGATTGTGTATTTGTTTGTGTTTAGTCGATGCTAGAGCAAAGCAAAGCACGGCAAGCTCTACTCTTCTCGGAGGTAAGGTGCGGAAGCGTTTCTCGCTTCTTTTTTTTTTTCTTCTCTCTTGGTTCAACTCGCTTCGTCTTGTATTGATGTTAAATTGGCTTGCTCACGTCACATGGTGCTAGCCGCTAGTTATATAGCCAAACATCCTTTCCGACTCACTCGAGATTATTTCCTACATTCACCTTCTTAATCTTGATTCTTCATCTTGATCATCTCAATCTTTTCACACATTTGAACTTCCGAGTTTTCCTCTTTTATCCGCAATCCCATGCGGCATTCCTTCCTGTGCCGATATCGTCCTATCGCCTGTGCTTGCTCCATCTTAAACCATGCACAAACCAACGATTGCCGTGCCTCGTAACTGGACTGAACTTATCCTTCCTTGCACGACCGCTTGGGTTGGAGCACCTGCTCTCACGACCACCTGAACTTCGCAATTACCTGAGCCTCTCGCTCCTCTCTCTAGACCAAGTATGCCCACTTCCCTGCGTACATCTTATCTGAGACTATACTGTCTCTTTCTCCTGCGTCAACTTCATGTACACTACGCCCTTCATGTGCGTAGGACTCACCGCCCCCTGTAGTGCCATGCGCGCCTTGCTGCGCATCATCTGGACCTCTCAAGGCTCTTTGCCTGCTGCGCCTCCTGCGCCAACTGCGTGCCACTCCTGGGTCCCACCATGTTCTGGTTCGATACCTAAGTCCCACTCTGGCTCCTCCAGACTGTCCTTCACACAAATCGACTTACAAGTTTTAGGGAAATTTAGTACAACCGGTTCGGGGATCTTTTCACATTCATCAATAGATCTTTGTTCTTGTCATAGACACGCAAGAAGTCATCCTGCAGCTCCACCCTGCACCCCCGTTCCGCCAACTGCCTGAGACTGAGTATGTTGTTACACAGACTTGGTATATAATAGATTTTAGTTAGCATCCTCTGATCGCCGTTCTTGCATTCTAATAGCATTGATCCTTTGCCTCTTATTTATACCGTGGAGCCGTCGTTAAACTTGATTTTGCTTGAAATCTTCTCGTCGAGCTCATAGAACATGGAGCGATCTCCTGTCATGTGATTGTTTGCTCCATTGTCCAAGAACCACTCATCAGTACGATCATGGTTGCCTCACTCTGTGCGTAGTTTAGGAACTACGTTCTCCTTGTTCAACATCACCATGATCGGCGTCTCGTTGACGCATAAGGAGAAAAGCAGGGTCGGCTCATCGTCTTCACTAGCTCGGGTGAGGTTTACCTCCTCGTTCTTCTTCTTGTTTCGGAAATCCGAGGCGTAGTGTCCATACTTGTCACAGTTGAAGCACTTTATATAGCTGCGGCACTCCGACGCGTAGTGACCATATTTATCACATTTAAAACATTTGATATGCAACTTATCACGGGATCTGTCACAATCGTCTTGCCTAGCCCAATCTCCATGTCCTCCTCTACCGCCTTGCTCATGCCGGTGTCCACGCTCGTGCTCGCGGCTTCTTGATGAGCTACGGTCGTCTTCTTCCGACGATTCTAAAATTGTCTACCACCACTTCTTGTATTCCCCTTTAAAATCAACACCTGCTCATTACGTGACTGATACCTTTCCTCGTTACGGGACTGATACCCCCTCAGTAGTTCCTCGTGCGCCTTGAGGGAACCGATGATGTCCTCGATCTTCGTTGTCTCCAGATTCGAGGAGTACATGAGCGTGGTGACGACAGGTACGAACTTTTCTGGTAGCACGCGCAGGTATTTCTTCACTGCAACAGATTCTTCCATCTTGTCGCCGAGAGAGACAATCTGATTGTACAGTGAAGTCAGTTTACCGGCGAACCCGTCCATCGACTGGGTTTCTCCTATTTCGAACTCAGTGTGCAAATTCTGGAGCCGCACCTTCTTCACGTGATTAACTCCCTCGTGCATCTTTTGAAGCGTCACCCACGCCTCACGTGTCGTCTCCTTACCGATGAGCCGCGGCATCATGGAGTCTGGCACCGCTTGGTAGATGATGGCCAAAGCCATCTGGTCCACCTTGTCGTCCACCTCCTTGTCCTTCGCTTTCAGATCGACTGCACCCTAGACTTCCTGGGCGCATATGTGATCACCTTCATCTTCGTTGCCCACACCGGGCAATTGTCGGTTGTCAGGACAGGATATAGGAGGGAGAATGACCCATCCCGGGTCTTCGCCTTATCGCCCATGATCTTCAGGTACCACCAAGATCAGAACGCTCTAATACCAACTGTTGGAACAAACCGAAAAAACACACGATACACAACAGATATGCACACGCTCAAAAAAAAACTCACGAAGACAAGAATCGACAGAAAAACTATTTTGACTGCTGCATGCAATCGCTAGACAACGTTTCTCTCTGTCTCTTTTTTTATTGCTTCTCTCTTTGTTCAACTCGCTTCCTCTTGTATTATTGTTACATTGGCTTGCTCATGTTACATGGTGCTAGCCGCTAGTTATATAGCCAAACACCTTTCCGACTCACGCCCGTAGATGGACTCGGTTTCTACGACTCGGACTCAGATTCGGACACTAGCTACGAAACGGAAACAAGATTATTTCCTACAGCGATGGCGTCTTGTGGATGGCCATTGATTATGATGAGAACCAGCCATTGGAGAGGCCAAGGGTGCTCCCATCAAATGCAAGCTTTCATTGCCCTTTAATTATTTGTCTTTAATTTCCAGACTTCTCATCAGGTCCTAAGTAGCTCAATTGTCCTTGTAGATTAAGAGTAGTTCTACTTTCGAATGAATGCTATTCAGCCTTTTTTTTTAAGTCATCAATTCGTGCATCGCATGGGTTACATGTTTTGAACAATGATTTTTGCTGTAATAAGTTTTTTTGCTTTTAACTCTGAATTTATTTAAATATGGATGAGAACGTTTTAGTTTTGAAAATTTACTCATGAATTTCTAAGATTTAAAATTTTCAAAATTCATTTCTCCCTAATTTCTCATGTTGACAATAATCATTTTTTATTCCAAATTTCAGTTTTCACCCAAAACTTGTACATATGACTTCAAACATGTTATGTAGACTATTTGCTACAATTGGTATAAACTCTAATTAATGTTTGATCTAATCCAGACTATTATCTTTAAAAAATCTAAGCAAGCCATTGTAACTGGAGGGTGGATTAGTGATGGGTCAGCAGATTTTTTTTTTCTTCTAATTAATATGTGATTTTCAAGATTAAGCACCAACCTTTGTTAGAAGTACATGACATAGGTGACTTATATTGGAAACTTCAATTTTTCATGTGACGATGCAAGGCTTTTTTGTTTTATCTTTGGACGTGGCTACTTAATTTGCATGTCTCATCTCCAAGTCAAACTCCAAATTAATAGACTTATACGTCTCCATGCATGGATCGTTCAGAAGATTAGTTTAATTACTGAGAGGTTCAACAGAAATCAGGATTCTTTATTTCTTTTCCTTTTCTATGGCTAATACGAAAATTCCATGTGTTATTTCTTTTGATTAATACGCAAATCAACTTGATGACGTGTTGAATCTACGCTTATGTCATTGAGTTGTAATCGATATAGACCTGATTAATCTTGTCCGTTATAATCTAGACCCACCACAGTTTACAATGTATATAGTTCTTTCTCTTTTTTATCCTATTAATATGGTAAATTCTAGCACTTGAGAACGAATGAATGTAGAAAATGAGAAAAAGACCGCGGAAGTCAGTCGCAAAAGAAAGATAGCATTTCAAAGGCCACAAAGCAGCTTTTCACAGAGATCAGTTTTGCAGAGTAGCTCGTCTTTCCGACCACCAGTAACCTCGTCTCAGGGAACTTCAACTCAAACCCCGCGTCCCAGTGAGAATGTTTCCCACGCTCCTCGCCTCGCCGGACAGCCTGCAACAGCCAATCTGATAGTTCATTTTCGTTGTTTCAACTCTGGAAAAAAATGACATTTTGCTAAAAAGTGCCCTCAACCTGCCATCCCGGTGAGGTTCAACTTCAAAGCCACACCAACTCGAGGCCAGACTTCAGCTCCAAGCAAAAGCCATCAAACCTCGCAGGAATCTAGAGCCGCTTCCACGCCAAGCCAAAATCAAGGCCATGTGAACCACATCATTGCCGCATAAGCCTAAGCAGCTTCAGGAGTTATGAGAGGAACGTTCTCTATCTAATCTGAGTAGCTCGAATCTCGGGGTCAAGATTTCGTTTAAGGTGGGTAGGATTTGTAACGTCCTGTTTTTGGACGTAAATATTAATTACAATTCATTTATTGGTTTTCAAAATTTATTTCAAATTATCGTATCTTTTCAAAACTTCTAGCTTCTAGCCAAGCTTGGGTTTGTGTTTCAAACCTCCTTGAAGTTCTCGAATTCAAAATTCAAGTTTGAATTCCTCTTTTCGGATTTTGGGCCCTTTCTCTCTTTTGCCCCCTCTTTTGTTTTGGGTTCAGCTAGTTTTCTTTCTTGGGCCGACCCCTTCTCTCCCTCTTGGCCTCTTGGCCTGGCTCCACCCGACCCACTCCTTCCTCTCGTCCTCTTGGCCCATTTCCTCCCTTCGGCCCAGCTGGCTTGGCCAGCGCATCCCCCTCTTGTCTTCTTCCCCACCCGGTCGCTGCGCCCCTTCCCCGTGTGCTTTGTGCTGCGCACGAGCGCCTGCGCTGCGTGACGCTAGTGCCACACCCGGCGTCCTGCGCCACGCACGCCGCCCGCTACATCCCATCGCCTCACGCCTGCTGCCACCTCCGCTCGCCTACTCCGAGCCCATCTGGTCCTTGCCCTCGTCGTCCTGACGTTGACGTCGACCCGCTCCCGCCCAGTCTTGTCTACCGCCTAGCGCGCCACCTGCTTTGGCCGCATAACTCGTCGCCGCGCTCACCTACCTGTGCTGCCCACGTCAACGAGCCTCGCCTGGTCTTGTCGCTCAGCTCGCTCTCGCCGCGCTCCAGAGCATCCGGACCAGTCGCGCTTGCGCGACGCGCTTAGATCCGTCCGCCACGCCACCTCTCGTACACGCCTCTTGGTCGCCGCGCATCTTCATGATGCCACCGCCCCGCCTCGCCCTATTGCTAGCCCTGCTTCACCTGCCCCGGCCCTCCAAGGTCGCCGCCGTGACGGCAACGCTTCACCCACCCATTCCACTCCTCGGGACCATGCGTTGCCTTTGGCCCTAACGGCCCCTTGCCCTCCCCCTCTAGCTATAAAGAAGCCCCGACGCCTCCCCTTGCCCCCCTCGCCACCAGTGCCCTTCTCCCACTGCACGCACAAGCCGCTGCTCCCGCCTTTGGCCACATTGCCTCGCCCCCGTTTGGCCGCTCCGGTGAGCCCTTGCCTTGGGCGACCCCGTCACGAGGTGCCCCAAGGCCCGAGGAAGCCTTCCCCGCCACCCCTTCTCTTCCGCCACCGATCGCTGCCGCCCTACCACCACGACCACCCCCAAGCCTCCCTACCCCCCCCGCCAGCCTCCCAACCCCGGGCGTAGCTCGTGCGTGCACCATCTCCATGCCAGCGTCGTCGGTTTGCCTGCGCCTCCGCGAGCCCGTTCACCGCCGCTGCCATTAAAGCCGCCGCCGCCGCCTCGAGTGGGGCCACCACCTTCGTGGGGCCCCATTCGTCCGTCTGGCCACCATTGCCGCCGCTACGCACGGCAAAGGCTCCCGGCGCCTGCCTCCTCTCGTGATGTCCGAAGCTTGGATCAACGCCGTGCGCCTTTACTCCCCCATTCGGCTAATAGTGGGCCCAAGCGTAGTAACAGCTCTCGTGGGCGGTGCCTCATGCACGTGGACTTGGTCCACATACTATTCCCGTGCGCCATGTCACTGTACTGAGTGACTCACGTGTTAGAGAGTCTCCCTATGAAATTTGTTTCTTAAATTTTGTAAATTCATGATCTTGCTAATGGCATAGGTATTGTTTAATTTGGAATTCATTTGCTATTCCTTTTGTATTTATTTGCCCCCTTTGTTTGTTTATGCCTTTTCCGGTACGTTCATCCGATTCAGGTTCGAAGAAGCGGGAGACCTCCAACTTGATCAAGCACAAGAATATCAAGACTCTCTTACCTTTAATCCGAGTGAGTCAATGCTTTGATCATATTGAGCCTACATTTTATGTAAATTTTATTCATTTACATTATCAAAATTGTATGCTTTAATTCTTTAATCAAATGTATGTTAAAGCTTAAGATAGTTTAATACCTATTTGATTACCAATAAATCATTATGCTATCCTTTGACAATTGAATCCATTATTCCATGGCACCCTAGTAACTATATGGTAATTATTAGTTATAGATTGTACTTAAGCGATATGCTAGTCTTGCTGAAGTATCAGGGTATTAAATATCATAATCATCATCTTTTAAACATGAAAGTGGCTTTAGACAGTCATTGTGGGTAAATGACTGAGATGATTGAGTTAATGTATTTTGCTCCTCAAAAACCCTAATAACTTGCTGTTACTATCTAGGCGGATGGTATGATAGATGGTATGATGGTGGGTGCTAATGTAGCCCAAGGAATGTTGGTTGTGGATGGTATGGAATGAATCACCCAGGTAACCCCTAAGGACTTAATATTGTCATGACCTCTCGTGTAAAACAAGTACAACCACAAGTCTGCAAAGTGCAACTTGGCTTAGTTAATACATCAGAGTTTACATAGACCGTATCGGGTCAAGTTTTACAATAAGGTCCAGACATGCCAAATATTACATTACAAAAGCAGCAGAAGCGACAACAGAAGCAAAAGGGTGTAGAGCACATCTCTCTACAAGCAAGCGACTGGGGAAACCCGTTGTGCGTCTGATATTAACCAAGGACTTGTATAATATTGGATGCACACAAGCACAAACGGAGTCAGCTGGACTGAGGTGAGACCTAGACTAAAAGAACTAAACTACTCCTCATCATCTCCTAGGCCTCCAACTTCTGAATCCTCGTAGCAGTCGTAATCTTCAGTATTTCCTGCTTCTAAGGGTTTTAGGGGAAAGAGCAAGGATGAGCACAACTTCCGTGCTCGCGAGCCAACACACATAATGCAATAATATACATACAAGGCTTAACAAGGATAGCTCAGATTCTTTTACTTGCTAAAGCAATATTTTCAATTATTATAATTACAAATTCCTATCACTTAGCATTTTAACCAAATTGTATATTATTAAAGAGAGTAATTGTGTAATATTTATATCAACAGAGGTTACCTCCACCTCCATTTATTACCACCACTGAGTTCGAAAACCCAGAAAAATCCAATCTCAGAGTTAGTGTGAGCCCACCAAAATTTTCATCCCACCACAATGGTTTTTTTAAATAGAACTAACTCTAGTAAAGTTCTCATGTCCGCTTTTGACCGTAGCCATGACTGTTTAAACAGTTTAGACTCTGCAGAGTTTGTACACTGTACCCACAAGAGATAATCATACTCGTTACCCTACATGATTCTGTGGTCATGTAATTGAGTGATCATCACAGTAACCTTTCAAAGTATCTCGTCTCTTCCGTTATCTCACTCATATGGACTGCCCCGATTTGCGATGCGTCCCATACGTTGTGCGGTATGTTTACCTCCCATACGTTGTGTGGTATGTTTACCAGTACAACTTGCATAGCTGGTAACTTCACCCTTCCTTGGTGTTCCATTCAATTGGATTGTATCCACTACTTGCACCACCTTACTCAGCCACCGATAAGATGATTTCTAGGGTTCAATACTGATCCAGAGAATATCATAATATTTTAATAGAAGATTCGGAATTTGAAAATCCGAATTCGACACGACATGGGTCATCAGGCTTGTCCTCTTCGACGGACGGTGTAGGCTGCGGCTGTGGCGATTCCACTAGCTGCTGACACTCCTTCGTGTCCAGCGATGAGAAGAACCACCTGTGGCTCATGCGAATGGTGTGTCTCTCTCTTTGTCAGCGCAGCACGCACGCCGCTTCTCCTCCACTTTTTGGGGTCAGGGGGCGCCCGCTTCTCCAACGCAGCGGGGATCAAGAACACCTCGTAGTACGGCGACACGGCGGGGTCGAAGATGGGAGCGGCATATTCCGTCCTGGACGTTCACCGGTATTCCGTCCTGGGCGTTCTGCTGCATATTTTCATCTGTCCACTCTAGAGCGAAGCCCACATTAACCTGAACTGTATACCATTGGAAATCTCATGGAATCTACTTTCTGAAGAGCCTATACATACATAATTTAAATATTGGTGTACAAAGTTATAGCCATTTCAATCAAGACCATTGGCTCAAGCGTGTTGTATAATTATCAATCAACGTGGTACATCAAAGATCCGCCATTTGTACTTAATCAGATCATTTTTTTGTTTTAAAAATTGCTGTTACTTGTTAGTAATTTCTGGGCCAAGCCATCAGTGATCAAAACATTGCCTCGTGGCTTGTCGACGGTGAGGCCTCCAGGAGGAAGGACCTCCTTGCAAACCCTGGTTCAGCGACCACCTTTGGGTCGACCAACCTATGCCTATGATCAGGATTGGAAGAGGTAGTGTCGGACTCCAGATTTCTGCATTCGGATCCTCTGTGAAATCACTGTGCTATTCCCTGGATCAGTAGATAGCACTTCACAGGCACATTGCTGAATCAAACCATACATGGCGTAAAATCATTTCATTCATTAATTTACACATCAGAGTTTACATAAACCGCTTTGGGTCAGTTTTTTTTACAATAAGGGCCGAACAGGCCAAATGGATACATTACAAAAGATAGCGGAAGCGACAACGGAAGCAAAGGGGTAAGGGCACATCTTACCGCAGGCAAGTGATTGGGGGAACCCGTGTACACCCGATATTATCCGAAAACCCTCGGACAATATAGGAGGTACACGAGAACCAACGGAGTCAGCTAGACTGGGGTGAGACTAGAACAACTAAGAACTAAACTACGCTTCAACGATTCCTGGGTCTTCAGACTTTTGGATCCTCGTAGTAGTCGTAGTCTTCAGGTCTTTCTACTTCTGAGGAGTTGGGAAAGAGCGAGGATGAGCACAACTACCGTGCTCGCGAGCCAACACAACAGATGCAATAATATACATGCAAGGTGTAACAAGGATGGCTTGGGTTCTTTTATTTGCGTAAAGCAGCGTTTGCAAATACAGATATTAGAAAACCCTATCACTTAGCATTTTAACCAAATTGCATTTTTTAAAGATATTAATTGTGCAATAAGTAATAACAGCAGATGTTCCCTCCATCGGAAACTCTGTCTCATGCTTCATTTGATTGGAGCTACCTCCATACATTAATAACACTGGATACGACGATCCAGGGAAAAGTCAAATATCAGGCCTCGACCTGGTTTTCATACCACCCACAAAGGTTTTTGAAATAGAACTAACTCAAGTTAAGTTCTCATGTCCGCCTTTGACCGTAGGCACGGCTGTTTAAACAGTTTTGACTCTGCAGAGGTTGTACACTTTACCCCACATGATTCCGTAGTCATGTAGTTGAGCGATCGTCACAGTAACATTTCAATCTACCCGGGCGGTTCATACCACATACCAATCGCTCTCGTACACGACGGCACCTACCATTCTCTCCATCCGCCCAAATGTAGTATTAGCAAGTTTTAGGGTTTTGGAGAAGTATAAAACAAATTATCCAACCAGTCCAGTCATTCTCCCTCAATGACTACCCAAAACAATTGTCATGATTAAAGGATGATGATTTGGGGTAGTAATACCCCGGTATTTAGACAAGTCTAGCATGGCGTTTAAGTACGACCTATAACTAGTAGGTTATCAGATATTTACTAGGGTGACAAGGGTATTGGGAGTTAAATTTTCAAGGAAATGATATAATAATTATTTAATCATCAAATAGGCATTTAACTACCTTAGGGTGTTTGACATACATTTGCATAGAAATTAGAGCATGCAACTTGATATTTTAAAAGAATATAATTTGCATAAAATGTATAATCAATATGATCAACGAAAGTAGACACCGACACCGATCCTGTTTGCTTTCTAACTTTTACCATCTCTCCCCTCTTCGCCTCCCAAAGTCGCAAGTCAAAAACAGAGTTGTATTGAAGTCGGAGTATTACTTATTTTTTTAGCCAGCAGCAGCAGCAGCACATGCCATGCCATGCCCCGTGCTGATGCTGCAAGCCTGGGAGTAGCACCAGAGTCTCATGCGGCTGCTTTTATGGCGTGGGCCTCGTAATTTTAACTTAATAAAATTAGGTGCTGGTGCTGGTGCTGGTGCTGGAGAGTAGACGTAGACTTGTACGGGAGCTCGGCATATTTTGTTTTAATTATCGGTGTATAAATGGACTTTTGGATCCAGCGCTGTTTGTTAAATTCCTTTTATTAATTTGGAAATACAATCTGCTTCCTTTAGTATTAGTCGATTACTTTCCAAATATAACTGCTGCCTTTATTTACCATTAATTAATTGATTGATTGATTATCTGGACAGTAATTTGCCCGTTTGGCTTGATCCGATTTTCTAGCTGACACGCGAGTGGTGGAGTCTCTTGGGACTCGGGAAGCGCCGCATAGCACGTGGCGCATTGAATTGACCGGACGGCGTTTTTGCGAGTTCTTATGTATTGGGAGATCAAATAACATCGAAAAATGAGTTTAACGTTGTTCGTACCAGGATCCTGCTAAATTGTATATTTGAGATAGTCATGTGCCCACTAGATTCGAACCAATCAACCTATGTAACCGAGTAAGCCTAATGATATTTTTGTCGGATCCCGTAGTCTGCAGAGCGAGCCCAGTGGCATTTTTACCTGACCCCTTAGCCTGTATGGTAAGCTTAATGCCATTTTTATCTGATCCTTAACCTGTAGAGTTGTAAATCCTGGCATCTGTTTCATGAAATGTAGAAGATCTTGTTGTCGTCTTCTTTATTTCTTTCTTGCTGTTTGATTTGTTCTATATATTTGTTGTGTACATAGGACTAGTAACAGAAACGGAAGAAACCCCAACGATTCAAGTTTGTAATATGGAATTCCATGAATAAAACAAAAGAACATGCCAGGGCTCAAACAGTAGCAGTTCGCCTGCCTGCATTGTACGTACACAGTGCTAATCTTCAAGACAAGCTACGACCAGTATTGTCTCCATGAAGGTCTCCAATCGTACCGGGGGTGTACAGAAATGACTCGTATATACCTTTTGTACGGTTGTGATAATAGCTTAATTTTTGGCCGTAAGTAACCCAAATACTGAATCTTTGAGCTATTCAAATGATAGGAGGCCCCCGCTTTGAATGAGTCCAAGGTCCATCAATTAGTTTAGCATAGTTATCGCATCGAAAATACAATACCCATTCCATTTGTCCACATGATTCGCTGAGGATCCAAACACGTAGTTGGCACTCATGTACTGTTCCAAAGTACACCCCCTTCTCTGATCTGATCTCCCAAGATATGGTTTTGCAAATTCGTTCTTATCAATGTTTGCTGGCGTTTTGATTACGTTCTATTTATCATTTGATAAGGAAAATCTGGAAAACATAAATTTATCACATATAAATATATTGACGTCCCACTGCTTAAACTGATGTAACGTTCATTTACAATTGATCATCATTAAATAAATAAAGCAATTTAATTATAATGCACAAGAACATAAGAATATATATGGGTGATGGTGATGCAAGGAAGAGAAATGGAAACATATATACGAGAGATAACAGAGGATCTGGTCTAATTTACATATAACAAATAAGGAACTAGTGCATTATTCTTTTAACGTATGTCATCCATATTAATTGTACATTCATCTAGTTAACTTTAAAACATGCCAACAATCAATTAATATGGGCATCAGATGGAAAATATTAAATGAAAATACCATAACAACAAGTACTTCTATCCCAAGAAACATTACGCTAAAATGACGTTATATGTGCACTAGACTACTAGAGGTTGTACCATAAGCATCAAAGTTTTGAACATTCAGTTTGACAACGGACACCTCTTTTCAGTGCACTGCCCCCATAGACCCCGTGGACCGTCAGAACCTTCGCCAATGGCGTGTTCTTTCTGTTTTCTGTTGATTAATCCTTGATTGCATCCATTTATTTTTGTTTATTATCAGTAATGTTTCATCAGTTTTTATTTTTGCATTAGCAGTCACACAGTCATTAGTGTTCATTGCTGGCTGGCTGGATGGCGTTCATTGCTGGCGTTAATAGTTTTCGGTTTTCAGTATTAGTGTGCAGCATTAGTGGGCACAATTAGTAGCGTACAGTTTAGTGCGTGTGTTTATTGCTTTGCATGTAATGTTTGTAGTATCTTGGACTGAATAAAATGAGAGAAAAAAATAGGAAAAAAGCTACATCAGTTGGTAGCACCAAAACTTTGTGTTTCTATCGTGTCCAGGAGCGTGTATGTTTGTTCGAGAGGTTCAGGTGTTTTCGCGTTCGTAGACACTGAGCGGGCTAACAATTGGTATTAGAGCCGAATAGCTTTAATCCTTAGCGATGGCGCGCGACGGTTCACGTTCTCCTACCAGGTCGTCTCCGGTGCAAGGCGACGGCAGCACTACTCGCACGATCAATCTCAGTGGCAATGGCGATCACGAGATTGGATCCGGCAGCAACGGTGGCCAAGAGCGTGTGGCGCAACGGGTGGTAAGGGAGACGATAGGATCGGTGGTCTACCCAACGTTGACGTGGACGAACTACACTGATTGAGCCCTTGTGATGAGGGTGAACCTGCAGGCACAAGGCCTGTGGGAGGCGATCGAACTTGGCAATGCCGACTACCACGATGACAGACTAGTGTTGTCCACCATCCACCGTGCGGTATCGCCGGACATGCTGTCCACGCTGGCGGTGAAGGACACGGCCAAGCAGGCGTGGGACGCTGTGAAGACGATGTGGATGGGCGTCGAGTGCGTTCGCGAGGAGAATGCACAGAAGCTTCGTAAGGAGTTCAAGGATATCGAATTCAAGGATGGTGAGTCGGTGGACGACTTCTCCATGAGGATCACGGGACTCGTCAACAATCTTCGGATCCTATACGACACATTGGAAAATGAAAAGATAGTCAAGAAATTCATTCGTGTTGTGCCACCCAAGTATACACATGTGACAATCTCGATCGAGACACTGCTTTACTTGAGCACGTTGTCGATTGAAGAGCTCACCGGCCGGCTTCGATCAGTGGAGCAGCGCTACGCGCTCAACGACTCGGGAGGCTTCGGTGGGGCGTCTGCTCCTCACTGAAGAGGAGTGGCTCGCACGCGCCAAGAAGAGGGAGCAAGGTGGCGGTTCCTCTAGCGGTGACAAGGGAAGCGACAGAGGTGGTGACAACCGTTACCGCGACAAACCGCATGGTCGTGGGCGCGGCAAAGGCAGACACGACGGTAAGGACAGTGGCTCGTCCGGTGCACACCGTGATATGTCGTAGATTCAATGCTACAACTGTGACAAGTACAGACATTACTCCAGGAACTGCCGCAAGCCAAAGCGTACTGAGCAGGCCCACCTGGTGCAAGCCGACGACAACGAACATGTGCTTCTCATGACGCAGGTGTGCGCACTCACCAAGACTTTTGTGGGCGCGGGCACTGATTTGGTGCTCAACGAGGTGCACTCGCAGGTGCATCTAGGGCACGAGGAGGATGCCCACGATGACGCTTAGTACCTGGACACCGGTGCCAGCAATCACATGTCCGGGTGCCAAGCAAGCTTCGCGGAGATGGACGGGGGCGTCACTTGCTCCGTCAAGTTCAGCGACGGCTCGGTGGTGGATATATGCGGGCGTGGCACCGTCTTGTTCACTTGCCAAAATGGGGAGCACCGTGCGCTGACGGGGGTGTACTACATCCCACGACTGCGTAGCAACATAGTGAGCCTCGGGCAGCTCGACGAGAATGGCTACCAGACACTCATCCAGATCACAGACTCACGTTCGCAGCAGAAGCGTCGTGATACTTGCACCGGCTCTATGTGCTCACCTCGGCATTACACCCGGCCGATCGCTCGCACGGCGCGGTGAAGACGCGTGGCGATGGCATGCCAGGTAGAGGCACATGAATTTCCAGGCGCTGCGGAAGTTGGCGCAACGCGGCATGGTGCGTGGGCTGCCACAGATCGATCATGTTGATCAGATTTGCGACAGCCGCCTCGTCGGTAAGCAGCGGTGCATCCCATTCCCGGAGCGTGCAAAGTACCGCGCGGAGCACGTCTCGATCTGGTGCACGGCGATCTCTGCGGACCCATCGCGCCAGCCACACCAGGTGGGAAGAAATATTTTTTGCTCCTCATCGACGACCTCAACCGCTACATGTGGTTGGTCTTGCTCTGATACCACCTCTGTCGGGACCCAAATATGCAAATCTGGACCCTTTGTGTATTATGCACTAGTCCAGTATCACGCTAGTGCACACAGTGGCAACATCGATGAAATATCAACTCCATACAATGAAATATTATATAAACGAGTAATTTATAAAGTAAATATATGTTGTGACCTTAAGGTCGAGTTTTACATTTATTAATCCATGCAAGGCTAATAATAAAGAAAATAAACTGCAGCAGAAACCAAGTAACTCCAGCGAAGCCCCATCAATTCACCACAGGTAACTGACTGGATCGAGACCCTAACAATCGGCACCTTTGTAGAACTCTCCTTCCAAAGTAGGCGAAGACTCCTCCACTTCTGTTGATTAGCAAGAGTGAGTACACGACGTACTCGCAAGTCATACCACAGAATGCAATTATAGATGATGGCTTATTCCAAAGGAATGGCTTTTGTGGTTATTTTGCAGGAATGCAGCATTTGCAATTGAATACAAATAATAGATTGAAAACATAATTCAAAACAAATAGACAATAATAAGTTAACAATTGATTTCACAAAGGACGCACAGTCTAATCAAGTTATTCACACAGCTGCATAAGTTATCTCACACAGCTGACCCTTTCCAAAGGTTTTATGAAAATCTACCCCTCGTGTGAAATCCCCGAGCAAGTTCATGACCACGGACGCGGCTATTCGAATAGATTAATTTAACACTCTGTAGAAGTTGTACACTTTACCCACACGATGTAATTAACTGGATCAGAGTTGATCACAACAAAACCTTTCAGAAACTTCATCTTAAATATTGACACTCCCGATGTGCTTTACTACCGTCCAACAGATACACACAGCGTTTGGTTACGATACACATCGTTGGACAGGGATGCAGCGAACCGTCCCGCGATGTGACATATCACACCTCCAGCCCATCACAAAGCTTAAAAATACAACATGAGTTGTCAATGTTAAGACTCCATAACTTACTAAGTTAGTCCCAGCCCATACTAGGCATGTGGTCGTATAGTAAGGCTAAGTTCAATGGCGCACAAAGTGGAATCCTTAATTTACCAAGGCAAGACTTCCAGTTTTTCCCAAATTCACACAGTTTAATATTCCAACACACAGCTCCACCATTCACACAGAATCCACCACTTGCCTCAGTCTAAATCTTTTCCCACCCCGTTGGGTAAGTGCAACACATGACATCAACGAGCAATAGCACATAGCACACACAGTTTTATCACACAGTTCCATATTCCATTAGTCAAATTCATAATTGCGACTCACATGAAATGATGACTCGTGGCATGGCTAAGCAGTCTACTCGTATCTAACCAACACACGTTGGTGCTACGATAATACCAACTAATAAAGAACCAACCTAGGGTGACAAAAGAATATGGCATACAAATTGACAAGGTGGATATAACAATTTGGAAAAATAATTACTCCCAAAAATATTTAAATTAGAATGCAGTAATTTGAAACAAGGTAATTTTAGAAACTAGATTCAATATGATCAAAGATATAACTTTCCTTGGAATAGCTCAAAGTACTGGTCTTGGTCTTGGGGTGGTGCTTCTCCTTCAAAACTTCCCGAAGTATCGACGTCTACTCGTAAACGACGCAAAAGAAACAAAAACAAATAAATAACAGAGGCAAAACAAACTCCAAAAATCATACAAAATTCACCATTAAATAGATCTTGATTTTATATGAATTTACAAATTTGAATGGGCTCAATCGGAGTTCGGATGCAAAAGTTATGAACTTTGGAAGATTGGAAATAAAATAAAACCCTAATTTGGATTTTAAATGAATTTTCTGAATTATTTTTATAAATAAAATTGGATTATTAAGCAATGCTTGAGTCAGCCGAGAAAAAAAATTAATTAAAAACGAAAACTGACAGGTGGGCCCCACCTATCAGCCTCTCGGCCCACGGTGGACTGAGTCCACCGAGCCGAGGAAACCGAGGGGTGGTGGACCTGGTCACGCTACAAGACGCTACCGGCGCCGACGGTGCAGACCACGCGACGACACGACGACGGGAAGCCGACGCAAGATCGATGAGGCACGGCCGAGGGCGACGCGGGACCGAGGGCTCGCCGGCGATCGGCGGCAGGTCGCCGATGGTGGAGGGTACTGGATGATTGCTGGCGCTATTGCGCACCTACTGGTGTTCTTACAGGCGGCTAGCAGTGACGGCGGCGAGCGAGCAGCGGAGGAGCGGCTACGGGTTTTGTCGGACGACGGCGACAACGGCGCTCCGGCAGAGAAGAGGTGCGCCCGAGGTGCCTCAGGCCTTTCTGAGCACGGTGGTGAGGTCGGTCAAGGCGGCGATAAGCAACAAGAATTGCCAAAACCCGATGGCGGCGACAAAAGGGGAAATGGAGTTGCGGCGGCTCTGGAGCGAGAGAGGGGACGAGGGCGGCTGCGCTGGGGTGAGGAGGAGGAGGGGAACCTCGGGGGGCTTTTATAGGGCCGGGGGACGTCGGGATTAGGAATCCCTAAAAGAAGTCCGAGACGAACACAATCGGGATTTCCTTGATTCTCGGAGATATTTGCCAAATTGGAGTTTGATTTGGTTGGGATGAGTACGGGATAGATACGGCTACAATTTGGTGGGGTCGGCGCTACGAAATAGCAACAGACACGCTATTGTCAGACGAAGCTCCGTAGGGCGACAATGGCGGCCGAGACGCGGTCGCGCGGAGGAAGAAGGGAGGCGCGGAGACGACGACTCGGTGGGCTCCACCTGACAGCGAGACAAGGGGAAAGACGTGGGCGCGGGCGAACTCTCGGTCGCTGATCAAAGCCACGCGTCGGCGATCCAAAGGAGGAAGACAGGATGGCGCTGACGCGTCCGATCCAGAGGGAGGGGCACACGTCGTACATCCGAAAGGGGTAGGTGGGCGAGCGGCGGGCTGGGCTGCCGCACGGGAATGGGCCGCACAGTGCGCGTCCCAACCCTGTGCACAAGGATTTTCTTTTGATTTTTCTTTTTAATAAATCTAGAAAATACAAATAGCAAATGGAAAATAGCAAATGAACTTGGAAAAATTCCAGAAAAATCTGGAAAATATATCCAAGCCCCTAGAATCCAAATAAAATAGTTTTGACAATTGTTGATGTTGGGATTAATCATATTAAATCATTTTGTCCTTAAAGTCCCATTTAAGCTTTTAAATTAAATTCAAATAAAAAACCAAATGGTGAGATTTTCAACCAACAACTAAATAAAAAGATTTTTAAAGCCAAAAAGTTGGGATGTTACACGACGAAGGACGAGGCGTCGGTGGCGATCAAGCATTTCCAGACAGGCGTTGATGTGGAAACCAGACGCAAGCTGCGGGCCCTCCGCACTGACTGCGGCGGCGAGTTCACGTCAGTTGAGTTCGGTGAGTATTGTGCTGATCGCGAGGTCCAGCGGCACCTCACGGCTCCATACTCCCTGTAGCAGAACGGTGTCGACGAGCGTCGTAACTAGATGGTGGTAGCCATGGCTCGCAGCATGATGAAGGCCAAGAGCTTGAGGGGGATGTTTTGGGGTGAGGCGGTGACGACGGCCGTGTTCATCCTGAAGAAGGTGCTGTGCGTGGTAACCCCACAGCGCACGGGGGTGACGAGCCGTCGACACCAGCAGTGCCGAGTCGCGCCCCCAGCCCAAGGTTGTTGACGTCGGCATCCGGAGCAGCAGCGAGCACGTCTACACTCGTGGCACAAAGTGGGGTGGAATTCGTTTCACCGCCTACCAATGTTTCGCCTAAGATGGACGACGAGGGCCCTCACTGCTACCGGATTGTGGCTAACGTATACGATACGACCACGGTCCATGACCTCGATCATGAGGTGTTGTACCTGACAGTGGGAGATGAACCAGTCGGCTCCTCTGAGGCGGAGAAACACGACTGTTGGCGCCACCCCGTGACCCCCTCCCATTGCAGGCTCCTTCGATGGCTCGGCCAATTGACTGCTGGCCGCCCTTGCTCCTCTTGTCCTACATGACAGGCTAATGGTTCCCCTTTACCCCCTTATTTTCTCTCCTCTGGTGCCTTTGGTTTGTATGAATCTGATTATTTATTGGGTGATGTTTGATGCTTAAGGTTCACTTTCATATTTCAGTGTTGTTCTTGATTCAATTCAATGATATGGGTCTTGCCTTGTGCTCATGCATGTGAAAAGGGATTGGGTGGGCTGCTGTGGTCTGCATTCGTCGCTGCACCGAGGTAAAAAATTACTCCCCCTTAATCCCTCTCTACTCCCTGCCCCTAATGCTCTGTGATGGCTTGATTAATGCTGTTACTATGAGATGTTCTATGTGCATGTGTAGTGCATACTAAGGTGTACTAGGGTTACCTCTTGTTGGGTTATGGGGTGGGGGAAGACGATGGCAGAGAAGAGAGGCGTAGGATTTTTCGAGAAGGAGGAGGAGAAGGCGGCGGCGGAGGAGAGGGTGGACTACATGAACCTCCCCTACCATGTCCCCTATGAGGAGATCCAGTGCGAGGCCTTCAGTAAGGCGCCAGCACCGGCGCCTCCCCTTCCCACCCCCTTCTTTGATCTGTGATATTATTACCACCGGTGATGGAATTGACGGTGATGCTATGTATGATCTTCTTCTTGTTTGTTGCAGTGGCACTAAAGCCCAAGCTGTTCGAGGGCTTGCGCTTCGATTTCACCAAGGCGCTCAACCCTTACTACACCTTGAGCCACAGGTACCCAACTCGATGCCCATTTCCTTGTTGTTTCTTTTTCTTGTAAATTGGTAGCAATCTGGCTGTGTTGTTACAAGTCCCCTTTGTACTAGTTTTTTCTGGTTTGGATTGTGAGTTTTGCGGATCTAAGCAAATAATGGTGCTAGTAGATGGAACATATATATGATTCGGTTAATTTTCTTCATTCGGTTGTGATATTCCTGCCCTCATATGCTAGTAGATGGTCTCTACTCTTTCTCCCTTATATGTTATCACCTACAATATTGTGATATGTTGTTTTGTTGCTAATGATCATTCATAACTTTGTATCCTACAGGTACTATTGTCGCAAAGGTTCCACTGATGAAAATAGTATGCATCTCTTGTTTTATGAACTATCATCATTGGGAAGCATGATTTAGAACTACTACTTATCTAATAATTGACACCTTTTGTTCACATTTGTATGATATATCAAGCTTGACATATGATTCTAACACTTCAATGTTTACTCCGAAGTTTAACAATTGCTTAGTGTCACTCCTTTTGATAGTTGGATTATTTGTGTGGGTCATGACTCCATGATCGATTTTTTTGTAGCAGGCTTAGTGTACTATCTGTCACTAATGTAAGTGCCCAACATTAAATGTAGCCATGAAGCCATCAACATAAATGTTTAAGCATCAGGAGACATTGCTTTGTGTAACCCATTAACCATAGTACTTCAAAGAGGGGAAACAATTGTTATTGGAGATGAAGCCCCATTGGAGCGGAAGTCCTTTTCTATTTCAAACGGCATCTTGAAGTGTACCTGATTTCTTTTGGCTTTCAGAAGATGGTATGAAGGCACAGGTATAACTCTCCCCCATTTCTCATTCACTTCTATTACTTGCATGCGTTGTCTGTATTTTTTTTAATGTGGTGCTATAATGGTAAAAGTACAAACTTTTTCTTGTAGGCCTTTTGTCGTTGTTGAGCTTTACGTGGATCTGACATGATTAATGGGTGCATTATTGCTATCGAATTAGCACTGTACTTTCAACTAGGAACCTTTCAGATATTCCTATTACTATTGTTATGGATTGCAAATTAGTTGAAGTTAAATTTGTTTTTTGTGGTCCCCTTAAAAGGTTTTCTAACGACGTTTTTTTGCTTGTCTAGAAAGTAGTTCAAATTTTGTAAAGTGAAAGCAGAAAAGTGGAGCCACCTTAATGTGGTACTTACTATATCGAACACGCTGTATGTAATTAGCTTAGTTACAAAAAAACTTGAAAACGTAAATTGTTGTGGATTCAGTGATGCATTGTGCCTTCGAGGTGACATGTTTCTAGTTGGCATACTAACTTTCTAAAGATGCATTCAAATCTTATCTGTATGATTTTATAAAACTGGAGTAATCACCGTTAATATAGCTATCAAGCTGAAGTAGTACTTATCTTTGTCTTATGGGTATCTATATCGATCTAATCGGCCCTTATTTAGATGCTGTCCCTAATTTCATTTGCAGGACCAATTGTCTTCTTATCCTGACATAGCAGCTTATCATTGTATGGCTGTGACTCCCGGGCAAGCTGGTCTTGTGAAAGAACTATTTGATGTGATTGATTGCATGCATTCTCCTCCTAGGAAGAAGTTTAATCTTGGTCCCCTTCAGAATTGGGATCCTCGGTTGGAACCAGACCTCATTGTATACAATGCGGTGAGTAGCATTTGTAGCAAATGGCATATGTAAGTGGATTGGATGCATCATTAACCAGGCATGTTTAAGTTTCTTGGTCATCTGGTATTCAGTGGAACTTAACTGCTATGTAGGTTTGGAATGCTTGTGTGCAACAAAAGCAATGGGAAGGGGCATTCTGGGTACTGCAACAATTGAAAGAGAAGAATATTTGCCCGACAAACACAACATATGGTCTTGTAATGGAGGTATGATAATCTTGATGTTACATCACACATTCTCCCTGCCTCCCTATGCAGGGAAATTGCCAAGATCGTTTTTGCATCGATGCCTTTTCTTGCTTGGCTTCCCATAGCAGCTGATTATCTATCTATACCAGACAGAATGTTTTGTGTATATGTTTGCCCTAGTAAAAATGTTACCCAACTTGGTTCTTGTCCGATTTCCATAATACTACTGCGTTACATTTTGTGTATTTTAAGCACAATTCTGTATGCAGCATAATCCATTTTAATATATTTTAATTTTGTGGTACTGCAGGTAATGCTTGTTTGTGGCAAGTACTAATTAGTGTATTGAGTTCTTCAATAAGGTGGAGAAATCATCAATCCCTGGTGCTTTGAACTATAAAGGTAATAACTAGAACTTGAATAATACAGTACAAGGTAAAGTTCATGTCTCAGACCTCATGCTGGTTGCAGTTCTCGAAAATGCACTCTGGAGAGAAGGAAAGATTGATGAAGCAGTGATGGCCGTGAAGGATATGGAAAATCGTGGAATTGTTGGTTCCGCTAGTCTTTATTATGACCTTGCTCTTACAAAAATGCGGTAGTTGATGTTGACAATGACATGCCTTTTGGTAGCTAATCTCACTACTAATTATGTTGAGAAATAAATGTATAGAAGATAATTCCACATTGGTCTTACTGATATATGGGTGAAGGCTAAGTACTAATGAAGCTAGTTAAGTTCAATGCTGTTGTGCGTTGACATTAATCAACTAAATCTTTCTCCTTAAGGATTAATGATTGCTTAATTAATCCTGGTTTAAGTACTACCTTGTCTCTATGCCATGTGGGACCCGATGTGAATTAATGAATTAATCTCTATTTTTCTCACTGTATCATTGACGAGTGGGCCCGAGCCTTTTTAAATGGCGGACAAAGCCTCAGTAGACCCGTTAACCACGTACATAGTGCATGTTGACCTCTGTTACATAGTGCATGTTGACCTCTGTTCCATGCACTGTACTGTTCAGTGGGCCCCTTATGTCAGCGAAAGATTTTCACTCTCCCCTCTTTATTTTCTGGTTTTAATTTCAAAAAGCAAACTTCGGACATCCCGATCTCCTCCGTTCTAAGTCCGATTTGAGTGAATTTTGTTTCTAAAAATTTGTAAAATCAGTTGCTTTCTAATGGCAGTGGATTTGTTTATTTTGGAGATTCATTTGATATTTCTCTCATACTCATTTGTTTTTCTGGTCTATTGTTTCTTTTTCCAGCACGACCGTCTGAGTAAAGTTCGAGAACGCAGAAGGACCTCAGATCGATCAAGCCCAAGAATATCAAGACCCTCTTGCCTTAGACCCAAGCGAGTCAATACTTTGATCATATTGAACCTACATTTTATGCAAATTATAATCTTTTAAAATACCAAATTGCACGCTTTAATTTCGTTATGCAAATATATGTCAAATGGTCTTAAGGTAGTTAAATATCAACTTGATAATTAAATGATATTATGCCATCCTTGACAATTGAAATACTTAATCCTTGTCACCATAGTAACTATGTGGTAACTATACTAGCTATAAGTTGTACTTAAGCGATATGCTAGTCTTGCTTAAGTACCGAGGTATTTATTTACACCAACCATCATATTTAAAATCATGAACTTATCCTGGGCAGTCATTATGGGTAAATGACTAGCGTATTTAAGATAATCTGGTTTTTTCCTTCTCAAAACCCCAATAACTTGCTGTTGCCACATCTGGGCGGATGATATGATGGTGGTGGGTGTTGATGCAGCCCAAGGAAATGTTGGTATGTGTAATGTTGGGAATGTGGTATGAACCGCCTAGATAACTCTAAGAACTTAATCCTGTGATGATCTTCCAATGTAAAATAGTACAACCATAAGTCCATAATGGTGTCGACCTGGCTAAATAATTTGTATCCATTAGTACGGGTTGCACCAGGCAGATGACCCGCGACGACGTAAGCCTTTGTGGCTACGGGTTGGGGTGCACCGCTTATGCATCTGTGTGGGCGTAAGCCGTGAAGGCGCAAGAGGGGGTCTGGGTAAGGTTGACGCAGGTGTGGGAGTGTAACCCTTCTCAGGTGAAACCTTAGCGGGTGTAACTAATACTGGGGGGAGCATTGTAAAAGCCTTGTGGTAATTTCTCCTTGATTCACATGTCTAAGGAAACGTGTGTGTATGTCAAGATGATTATCTCTTGTGACTAAAGTGTATAGTCTCTACAGAGTATAAGCTGTTCGAACAGCCGTGCCCATGGTCAAAGGCAGGCATGGGAACTTACTTGAGATAGTTCTATTCACGAAACTTTGTGGGTGGGATGAAAAACTCATCGGGCTGATGTAACCCTGAATTTGGATTTTCCTAGGTGGAAGTACCCTAGTATTGTTAATAGGTGGATGTAACCCCATTCAAAAATAAGCATCAGGTGGAGGTAACCTCTGCTGTTATAAATATTGCACAATTAATCTCTTTAATAAAATGTGATTTGGTCAAAATGCTAAGTGATAAGAATTTCTACCTATGATAATTGAAAATATTGCTTTAAGCAAATAAAACAAACCCGAGCCATCTTTGACAAAGCCTTGCATATATAAATATTGCATTGTGTATTGGCTCGTGAGCATGGTTGTTGTGCTCATCCTCGCTCCTTCCCTCAACCCTTTAGAAGCTGCGGATCCCAGACATTATGCATACTACGAAGAACCAGGTGTTGAAGACCAAGGAGCTGATGAAGAGTAGTTTAGTCTGTAGTCAATCTAGTCTTGCCCCAATCTAGCTGACTCCGTCGGTATTCGTGTACTACAAATATTACCCAGGTCTCTAGATAATATCGGTCATACATTGGTTTCCCCAGTCGCTTGTCTGTGGCGAGATGTGTTCTACCCCTTTTGCTTTCGCTACCGCTTTCACAGTTTATGTATTGTAATCATTTGGCCTTGTTTGGCCTTACTGTAAAACTTGACCCGATGCGGTCTATGTAAACTCTTATATTATTTAATTAATGCATGGTTTGGTCTACGATATGTGTTAAATGATTCAGTGATGTATTCTGTGAGCACTATCTACTGATCTAGTGAATAGCGCAACATTGTTCACAAAGTATTCTGGATTGTGAAATTCGGGTCTGACCGCCCGGCGATCTCCTTTCACTGCTGTCTAGTTTGTAGTTACGACATAGATGGGGCGAAGACAGAAAAACATGGGCATATCTTGGAGGTCGTGGATGCTTAGTGTATTTAACATTCTGGATCTAGAGCTTCGCGTTGCGTAAAATGATCAGACCAAGTTACTCTAATCGAAAGCTTGCAAGACACAAGGCGACTTCTATGCAAAAGGTTCATATTTCCATAACAGATAAGGGCTCACCATGAAATGTAAAAGAGTAATGCATCAACTGACAAGCCAAGCCAAGCCATCGTCCAAATCCTCTCGCGTCATGTTATGTTCCCAAGTCACATTGTCATATTGAAGAATCTAAACCTGTCATTATGAGTTAATAGAGTATTTTGGTGATTAATGATAAATCCATATGTGAGATTAGCACTTTTATTGATATACCTATTGTGTAGTCTTATTTGGATAAAAATGTAAAAATCATAGAGTATGCATTTGACATCATATTCTTATATCTTGTTGCATTCGTCGGATCCAAAATATAGGTTGAACTCCACCAAAAGTCTAACTTGAATATGTGCACATGTTCTTATTATACATTTATGTATGCACACATTTAGGGGGGTTCACTCTATGTTTTGTGGTTTCATTAGTATTGATCTATATTTCTTTATCCACATGTATTTGGAATCTCTACTTTGAAACATATCTCTTGAGTATATAAAACTTGTGTAGTTCATATATACTCATATTGATTTATATTCAATTATTTGTAATTTGTGATAGTTGTCATCAATTACTAAAGAGGAAACTATTAGAGTATCTTGACCCACCATTGTAAGTTAATGGTATGTTGTGGTAATTAATGACAATCACGTTATGTGACTAACATTTTCCAATGAGTTGGGTAAATAGGTTATGTTCCATGATGGTGGAGACTTCGGATGATATCATGAGTTGACCATCAAATCAAGAGAAGATCTATCATGTGTTAATGGAAGTCAAGTGAAGGATGCATCATGTGTTGATGCATATCAAGATCTCAAAGAGAAGATGATCATGAGTTGATGATCAAGTCAAGAGAAGACACATCATGTGTTGATGGAGGACATGTGAGGAAAATCATCATGAGTTGATGATATTCAAATCAAGATTCGGGATGAAGGATGTCACCATGTGTTGATGAGCATCAAAACAAGATCCCGAAGTAAAGAAGTTCATCATGTGTTGATGATATTCAAGTCAAGAACTCGGACTTGAAGTGAAGATGTGCATCATCAAGCTTCAAGTGTATGTGCAAGGCAAAAGTATGACTAGCTAGGCTAAGGATGTGTTTCCTAGTCTTTTACCGGTCTTAGTGTTTGGTTGAAAGACCGGATTGCTAGTATAGGTTGCCGTACTATTAAGAGGTGTCTTGTCTAGTAGCTTGAGTCTCATCATGTGTTGATAGCTTAATATCGCTTTCTCTAGCTCACCGTGGCATGATGCTATTATTTGCTAATGTGTTTTGCAAATAGTTGAGGCTCATGCGTCTAATCCTTGTAGCATGTGACTATACTTTGCAAATGTATTTTACAAACGGTTGAAGTCCATGTACCTACTCCTTGTGGCATGATCTAAGTTTGCAAATTGTTAGGGTTCATGCATTGCATTTGTTTTTCCTCTGAAAATATGTTCAACAATTTCGGTATGACCGCAAGTATTGCACGGTATTACCGCAGGTCGGTATTGTCCCAAAATCGGTATGACCGCATTTGATGAGTGGTATTAACGCAAGTCGGTAGTTCCGAAATCTAGTTGGCGGTATTGTCTGTTGGTATATCGTGAGCGTTTCACGTGTTGCACTTTAAATTTTGTTTTTGCTGCTATTCTTTGATATGTATTTGGTCTGTCCGATCATTCTACAAATCAAAAGCTGTTATTTATGTTTTGTTTATTATTATGCAATAGCTTTACGTATTCGTAATATGTGATTGATATTCAATGATGCAACTGTAGGCACTAGCTACTGATCCAGAAACTGGTGCTATGAACATAGAAGATTACAAATTACAAATTTAGGTCTGACATTCGCACAGTAGAGAGCCCAGAGTTCTCCTTTCTCTAATGTCTAGTTTGTAGCTACAACAAAACGAGGCAAAGACCAAAAAAAAAAAAAACCTAGGCATATTTTGGAGGTCGTGGATGCTTAGTGTATTTAACGTCAAATTGAAAGCTTGCAATACACAAGGCGAATTTGATGCAAAAGGTTCAGATTTCCATAACAGGTAAGTGCTCACCATGAAATGTAAAGAGTAATGCATCAGCTGCCAAGCCATCGTCCAAATACGAAATAAAGGTGCTCACATCATTCTCTTTAAGCACAGCTTATTATTACATACATGAAGGACGATCGAGAAGTCTCCAGCACATCCTGCAGAAACCTTCGAGTGGTGCGTGTAGGATGATAGGGTGGCACAAGAAAATAGTCATTCTGTCACCACCTGCAGAAAGCACAAAAGAATGACTTCCAGTCATTGAATCGCTTCTCTTGCGAAGAACAATAGTCCGGTTCATTCGAGAGAACACAAATTTCAGTCCCAAAAAGGAATTAAGCTCAAACAAGTTGATTCTACTACGGGGAGAAAGCTACACAAAAGCTAAGCGGTATTTATTGAGCATGTTGTCAGTTGCTTTTTACGATACACTTAATTTAATAGTTTAGATTAATTACGATTTAGTTATAATACACCGAATAGTACGAGTAGTAAAATCATAATAGAATAGAATTGTAATTATACATACGTAGATCACATATCATAAGAGTAATATTTTCAATCGTAGTTGAAAAAAACCATAATACACCAATAAAAATGTAAATACAAATAAAAATCTATTATATTATTAACAAATCAATAGTTAGATTTAATTTATATTACTACTATATACTTAACGGTAGAATGTACCATAAAATTTCTTTACTTTAAAGTTGACAAAAAAACAACATAAAATATTTGCAAATACTAGTCAAATCAGAGAGCGGGGAGACATAGCTACAACCAACCTCGCATCCTTTCCGCTGCAACTCTTTGCATGTGCTGTCGTCTTTATAAATCTGAGCTGTCAGAACCAGCTCCTTGAGGGACGGAAGGTGCAGCAACCCCTCGGGGAGCTTTCTCATCTTCTTGAACTCCCAAAGTGTCAGGTGGGAGAGCCTCGGCATTGCCCCGACCTCTATGCTCCACTCCTCAGTGGAAAACCTACGAAGTTCCAACTGTTGCAGCCGAGGGAACCCTTGGGCGAAGCAGACATGGTCCGCCTTCATACCCCGCAATGAAGCACCACAAGACAGGAAGCTTCTCCAGACCGCCATCGGTCTTGTTTAATCACATCAGCATATAGAAGGAGCTGCCGTAGATTTTGTGGGAAGAGCTGGCTCTCAGGCAGCCTATCGATCACATCGAATTTATAGAGGAAGACATCAACCAGGTGAGGCGTGTCTTTTGCAAGTATTTCGATCATCTCAGTAGGGATGGGGTCCAAGTCCAAGTAAAAGGTTGTTAGTTGGGTCATTTGGCCCAAAAACGTCACGATGTTATGATAGAAATATTTAGTATCACCACTCGGATGAGATAAATATAAGGTCTGGAGCTCTTTCTGTCGCCCATTCTTTGGTGGAGAAAATTCTCTACTAAGGTAAACATGCTTTAGAGTAGGGATATCCCATAGAGAGTTTGGTACGATTGATTTCAAGTCTGTGTCCCTCGTATCTATAGTTTGCAGGTAAAGAAGTTGTCCTATTGAAGAAGGGAGAGTGACCTCTCCACACGATCTCAACCTGAGACATCTTAGGTGAATGCACCCACCAATTATTCTAGAGAAATTATCTAGGCTTGAATTTTCTACGTGAAGAACTCTCAAGAATCTTAGTTTAGGTGGGGAAATTGATGAAAGTCCAAAGCCAACCAGAGTTCGGATATTAGGTGATGCCTGGAAAATCTTATCATCGCAGAAGTTTTGAAATGAAGTACGATAGGATGGGATTGTATTGGTGATGATGCACCGTTTGACTGCATTTTTTAGTGAACCGTATGTCAGCAAGAAACCAACATATTGGGAAATACAGAGTTGTACACAAAGAGCGAAGAGGAAGCCGAACCTGCAGTTTTGTCGATGACATCAAGAACACCATCTTGTCTTGCTTCTTCTGTGCACCAGTCACGTAAAATATCATGAATCCTTATTTGTTCAATCCATCCATGTGCCCTGCTTCTGCCCACAACTTGCACCAAGCTTCTTTGAGCTAGCTGTTTCTTCTGGCTTGTATTTTGTTATATGTGGAATGAAGCATTCAGCTATCCATAATTCGATAAGATCGGACACACGTATAACACGATCCTCGGGGAAAGCAGAAAGATAGAGGAAACAAGATCTCATAAAATGATTTGGCAGGTCGTTGTAACTGCGACCTAGTATGACTCGCATCATCTGTCCATTTTCTGTTGATGCCCAGCCCTTAAGCATATCCGACCACACTTCTGAATTTAGATTCTTTGACAGATAACCCCCCAGGACTGCAAGTGCAAGCGGTAAGCCATTACATTTCCTTGCAAGCTTTCTCCCTAGTTCTTCCAACTCATCCAGATTACGTATCATAGACTTTTTATATGATGGTAAAGCTTTGCTACTAAAAAGTTCCCAACTTTTCACATCATCCAAGAGCTTCAGATCAAGAACATAGGTTGGCATTTCAATATGATATGCAACATCAGTCTTTCGGGTGGTTAACATTACTCTACTGCCATTATTTTCATTGGGAAATACTTTAACCATTCTATTTATTTGGTTCCATGTATCTGTTTTCCACACATCATCAAGCACGACTAAATATCTTTTTCGCAATAGAAAATCATGGATCTTCTTTCCCACCTCATTCTCCTGCATCTGATCAATTTCTCTAGACTCATCTCTGGTCCCCATTATTTGTTTCATAATATCCTTCAGTAAATCAATGCCCTTGAACTTTTGAGATACAGTCACCCAAGCAACTGTGTCAAAGTGTTCTTTGATTCTAGGTGAGGTGTAGACTTTTCTAGCGAGTGTAGTCTTCCCTGCCCCACCCATGGCAACTAAGGAGACAACACTAAGCTTGGTGTCTTGGTCAACTAACTTATCCTCTATTTCTTTGCACTCATCCTCAAAGCCAACAATGACAACATCATCTTTAAAATTTTGATACATAACATCGTAATCTTGCCGAGGCTCATCCTCAACATGACCCATCCCTACTGCAGTATGACGCAAATCAACGAGATTTAGACTGTTTGCACTGTCAAATATCTCTCTTATCTTTCTTCTTACCCTCTTAATTTCAGCACCAATTTTGTGTAGAGCTATCAAATCACTTGGTATACGAGCATACCTCGAAATGGCACCCATGAAACCCTTCTTGAGCCTGTTTCGCTTCTCCATGTACTCTGCGGCTTCAATAACATTCTCGGCGTCGTATGCAGCATCCCTGATCTGTGACACCCACACGGCTACGCTGGAGTTTCCCAACCTCTGCTTGGCCGCAGCATCAGTAACGTATCCCTGCAGCCGCTTCAGCTCATCTTTCAAGAACCCCACTTCATCCATGACTCCACATAGCAGCGAGGTCTCCTGGGCTGCAAGCTTGCCGACATGTCAATGTATCTAAGCAATGTTAAAATACTTTTCTAGCTCAACATACCAGCCAGGCTTCAACCTCGACTACCCAATCTAATTTCAAATGTTTTTAATGATGTCGGGGCAAATCATTCCCACATGTCAATGTATCTAAGCAATGTTAAGTATGGCACTTTGATACTAACTTATCAACTAGTTTGTATATCATTAGTTCTAAGGTCACAAAGAATAGTATCCAAATTCAAGGATGGAAGGTTATATTCAATTATCATTAAGGTATTAACTATGAGCTACACTAACATAGTTGTATAAATTATAGCAATGCAATTTTATAATTGAATCAATATAATTTGCATAAACTTAGGAGCAAAATGATCAAAGTGTTGACTCGCCTATGCTCAATATTTTGATAGTTGCCTTGCCCAAGGTTTTGATAACCTTGATCCTGTTCTTGCTCAATGTTTCAATATCCACTTTGCTTGATGATCTGGTAATCTTGGTCTTGTTCTTGATATGTCTAGTACTGTTGTTCCATTGTAGCTTCAGATTCTATCTACGCCGAATACGATTGAACCCAAGAACAATTGAAAGCATCCAAATGAAATCCAATAAAAATATATTCAAACCAAATGAAACACTTCAAATGAAAGTAAACAAACCTTGGTGTGTTTTGTAAAAGGAAAACACTTAAAATAAAACTAAACATACTTATTGGCATCTTGAAAGAAGGGAGTACGTCAGATGAGACCAAAACATATTCGTCTGGAGTTGATGAAGGAAATACTGCAGATGAAGTGTATCCAAAAGAAGTTGATGATGGAAATACATCAGACAGAATGAAGTACATCCAGAAATATTTGAGATGAAGGAAATACTTCAGACCAAAGTAGATAAACTCAAACTCTATTTGCTTGGTATAGTGGTAGGATTTTGGGTTGATAGTCAGGCATAGGGTTAGGTAACCGCTTGATCTGGAGTGAGGGTGAGAGGGATTGGCTCTCGAAAAATCCATTGGAGCAAGGAGTTAGGATTCCAATGGGAGGGAGAGAATATTGATAGGAATATTCCACATCAGTTACCTAGATGGGAGAGATTACCCAGTTAGGTCTAGCTCTCCGATCCACTTTTGGATCACGAAGGGTTCTGCTACTGGGAACAGATGATGATGGACGATAGCTGGAGTCTATATGGTGCCGATTAGTGATTGGGATACTATCGCCCACCTGGGGACTTGTCACCGATATCCATACACGGTGCCTAGTTGCCCTAACAAATCTTTTAGTCGTGACTTCCTATTTACCAAGGAAGTTCCATGATAGTCTGGCAAGACCTACGTGTAGATGCGTGGTTCACTCTGGGCAGACATAAGTCTCACTGATACATGGGACCTAGTTCACTTAATGATTCCTTTTATGACTTGCCCTTTATCAAGGAAGTTCCATGAGCCTTACCTGTTATTCCCAAGCATTGGCTAGACATCAGCCTAACATTGGACCATGGGTGTCTACGGGTTTGGGTTCATTTTTAAGGTGATCTTTGATTAGCTTTATTACTTGTGTGGCTTGACATACACTAGAGTAAACCTATCACACTAGGGCGATCCTTAGCTACAACATTTGCTAATGACTACTTATAGCTAAGTAGGTTACTGTACATACGGACTTACATTTTTTTAACCTACTTCTTGTTCAGAGATTACCCTATCGGCTTCGATTCCAATTGAATAACACAGGGTCGGGACATAGCTACTGCTAATCTCTGTGACTGCCTAGTAGTACTAGTAATCTTATATACTACAAGGTTTATATTTTAGCTTCTAGTTCTAAGTAAAACCTAGTTAGGTGTGAGGTCTACTTGGTATACTATGTTTACTAACTAGTTTCAACTAAGGTCTATTACCGTTACACTTTACTTGGCGTCGTAGGGTAGTTAACCTTTTGTTAGGGGATCCTAGGGTTACCGCCTAAGGTTCGGATACAGATGAAAGAATGCAAATTGCATTAAAAAAATCAAGGGAACTCCAAAATGAGTGCTTTTGGTTGGGTTGGGTAGGGTTTGAATTTAGACAGATTAGAAACAAAAATCACTCGAATTGGAGTTGAAACGAGGGACAACGGGCCTTCCGAAGTTGAAACCCTAAATTAATTCCTAGAAAAGTAAAAGGGAGAGAGACTCTACACACTGACAAGTGGGTCCCGCGCCCTTTTCTTTTTCTTTGATTTATTTTCTAATCGGAATTGATTCAGTGAATGACAGGTGGACCTGAGGGATCTACTTTTTCATTTAATTTTCCTAAAAAAATTACTACTAACAAACAGGGCCCCACTTGTCATAGATTCGGTTCACAAGACAGTGTATGGACTAAAGTCCATGTGCACAGTGTTTCAGTCCCTGGACTAGAGTCCACTATGCACTTAAGTGTTATGGGCCCATGTGTCAGTGATTCAATGCGTAATTCCAGACTTTAACTGCTCTTTATTTATGTTTGCGGGTCCACTCGTCAGTGTAATGGAATGGCATTAATTCACTGCTAATTAACTCCTAATCATTACTCGGCCCTAGGGATAGAGATTTGGCCTTAATGATGCGCGCATAGTACCTGTCCATTTCAGACGGAGCAGAGCACGCCCTAAGCGTTGCTCTCCTGAGCTCATCGTCGGCGATATGGGGCACGGCGGCGCTGGCAAATGCAAAAAATGGAACCCCATGGTCCTTGCGACCATACTAGTACCAGTGTCGAGGCTCCAGTGACCTGTGGCGGCGGCGCGATGAGGTTTGGCTGCGGGGCTCGTGGGTCACTATGCCATTTTGAAAACTAGTGATGCCCTAGGCTAATTTGCGTGTGCATGATCTTCTAGGGGTCACAAGGAGCGTACCAGAGCAGAAGATGGCTACTGAGGTGGTCGGTGGAGCTATGGGTGGATAACGAGTCGGCTCGGCTCAGTAAGGCTCGTCAAGAAAATGAGCTCGGCTCATTAAGATAACGAGCAGAATTCCGGGCTCGGCTCGGCTCGTTAAAAAGCTCGAACTCGGCTCGTTAGGCTCGTTAGTAATAAACATAGTGGAAATCTTATAATGTCATGAAATTTTCAGAAAACAGATGTAAAGAACAATTTGAACTCTTATTGATGCCTTATTCAACAAAACACATGCACATCACAAATAAAATATTTATAGCATCCATGCAGTCCATATCACAAATAAACATTTATAGCATTGTTGATCCATGCTACCATGCAGATGCAGTCCATATCAATAAACATCCATATCAAATAATAAAGATGCATACAGTCCATACTACAGATCAATAAACAATAAACGAGCTAAACGAGTAACTCGCGGGCCAGCTCGGCTCAGCTCGTTAAGAAAACGAGCTAAATTGCTGGCTCGGCTCGGCTCGTTAAGGGATCAAGTTCGAGCCGAGCCCTTAACGAGCCAAGCCCTTAACGAGCCGAGCTGGCTCGCGAGTTTCGAGCTTTTTTTCCACCCCTAGGTGGAGCCCTGGCGGCGATTACCAATGGTGGCTCCACACAGTGGAGGTTACATGTGAGGTAAGGGAAGCAATAAACTATGGGGATAGCATAAGAGAGTTAAGTAGATGGTTAGGGAGGGATTAATTTGATTAGGTCTCACCGATGAGGACGATGTGGTTGATTTGGCGCTTCTGGCCAGAATTGGGGAAGAAGGGGATAGCGGCGATTCCTGTGAATGAAAAGAGAAATCAGTTGAGGGGAAACATTGCTTGGGCTCTGGAACACAGGCTGACGCAGTTGGCAAAGTGTGGGGGTCACCAGAGCATCGGCGACGAAGTAGGGGCGCGGTGGCCGAAATACGGCTTAAGCTTCCTTTGCACATTTTTCTTAGTGAAACTGTGAGGGAAGGAGGGCAATGGAAATGGTGACACTAGGGGAAAGGGCAGGGCTTTGGGTAACCATTTATAGATGTGGGGGCAGAGATTGCACGAGGTGGTCGGAGATGTACTCATGGGAGCTTGAGGCGACGGACGCTACAAAGGTCAGCAGCACAGTGACCTTGACGAGATTGGGCATGGCTAGCGACGGCTTGAGCGATGCTTGGGCTCTACATGGCGACGACATGGCACAACTGCCAGAGGAAGTGCGACGAGAGAGATAGAGAGCGGTGGCATGGGCGCTGGTTCGGCTGGAGAAGAAGGGAAAAGGGGGCGTGCGGGAGCTGGTCGAGCCACACTAGCCCAACATGGCTCAGCCAAATGAATAGTAGGAAGAAAGACAGAAAGAAAAGCGGAAGAAGGGGAAGAGAACAAAAATTTGTGGACCATTTTCTAAAGCAAGATTTAAATTTGGATTATTATTCTAAATAATATTTTCAGAAGTTTTACTAGCGCATGGTACATTAGCTAGATTTACTTTTATAACATTGCCTTTTTAGAGTTTCGATTATTAGGGTTTCGAGTTTTATGCTTTCAATCTTAGGGTTTTATGTAACATTTCAAAAGGAAATGATTTTATGTAAACCTTACTTTTATTTGATTCTTTCGCTTTTGCAATTTATGTTTATAGGGTTTCCGTGTTTAGGTTTTTTTTAACACTTGTGTTGGCAAAACGGAAAATGCAAATCAAATAACTTCCAAAAAGTATGCAATTAACGCAATAACGAATAGCATGCAAAAAGTTTTAAAATTTTCATATTTTTGTATTCATGAACTTTTGGGATGTTACAACGAGGGCTCTCTACCAGATCCCGCCCGAGCCACCGCGCCTCCACCAGATCTCTACCTGAGCCGTCGTGCCTCCGCCGGATCCTGCTCGAACTGCCTCTACCGATGGAAGAAGCAGTGTCTCGCCTGAGTCTTCGACCCGATAGTTTCTGAGATTCCTTAGGAAACCAGTGGTTTCCTTTTATAAGAATCTGATTTTTTTTTTAAAAAAACAGAACATCGATCTAACCGTCGCGTCGTCCCGCACCGCATGTTAGACTTCGTTCCCTTGGTCGTCGCACCGTTCAATACCGCCTACCAATGGCTTCTGTTCCATCATCTACCATCTCATTCTCGGGAATAAAGCTTCATGAGATGAACTACAGGTTATGGTCTTCACACCTGGAGATCATGCTCGATGGTCTCTGTCTCTAGGGACGTATCGCTGGTGCTCGATCTTGTCCGCCGTCACCAGTTCAGCCTCCTCCCAACCAGCATACTTCTGCATCTCCTACAGAAGATGATGTGGCCAAGAAGGAGGCAGAGGCAGCTGCTACTGCTGACGCTGCTGATGAGGCCTTTGTTCGATCCATCCTGGTAGTCAGCGTCGATGACTCCATCTAGCTAGACATTGTTGGTCTGTGTTCCACTCGCCAGATCTGGGAGTACTTACATGAGTGATACCAGCAGAGCAGCGATGCTCAGTTCTTTTTGTAGCGATCAATCGTTGTTCAATTTGTAGATCGTTTGGTTAATTAGAGGAATAGTTTTCGGTAAGCCCTAGTTCGTTGAGTTGCGATGCAGAATATTGCGGGGGTAATTAGCGGTATTTAAAATCATATTCATAGGTTGGTCAAATCATAGAAAAGTTATATAATCTCGTTAGCTTTATAGGAAGGTCTGGATCATTAGAATCAGAGTAGCGAGTGAAAAGATACAGCCTCGAAATGTTGCTGTCCAGAATTTGGATGTAGCTGGCAGACGTCGCGTAAGTGGGCCAGTTTCATATAGTAGATGGAAAAATTAAAATGTGGTGTTAACTTGGATAAGTTATGAAAGTTTGTGTAGTTTTCAGAACTAGTATCGTTCATATATTTTGAAGTTTAGAATGGAAGATATAAAATTCTGAGATGGTCTTCGGGAAACGAAACAGGGCAGAAAACAGTAGAATTAGAGGTTCTTCGTAACTAGGAAGTTGTAGGTTTTTTTAAGGATTACGGAAAATCTTAGTTAGTTGAATTTGGAGTTCTAATGAATAAGTTATAGCCATTTTACTGCTGGGACAGCGGGTAGTACGTCCAGTAGTATTGGGTTAATTGTGTCGGTTTGGCGTAGACATGCGATGACAATTATAATAAAGTGTTGGTGCTGTGATGTCGTGATTTTGAGATGAGTTTTGAATTATTTATCAAGGGAGTGTGGCCTCTAGTGTCCTACCGCCGCCTCACTATCCAACTCCAATGGGATAAAGAGGCAAGTGCGTGGTAGACTTTTGAGACGTGTTTTGAGAAGTGCATGTGGATATGTAGCGTAAGGATGCATTGAATGAAAAGATAAATTGAGACTTGAGTATGAGAAGAAAGATGAATAAATAATAATATTTATGGTTGAATTGATCACTGTTCATTGTTTATTATTGTGCTTGTTGAGTCGTAGACTCACTCTTGTTCTATTGTTATTTTTAGGTGACCGTTGACGACGTTTCACTTGGGAAGGGTTAGTGCACTTGGATCCATATCATACACTTGGTTACTTGATTCATTGGACATGTGAACTCTTATTATAGCTCGATGATTTATAATTAGGACATGATAGTTTTGCTTGGCCTTAGAAGATAGGTTGGAGTTAATTATTCATTTAATAGAAGATAGGTTGGAGTTAATTATTTATTTAATAGACTTTATTCGATTGGTTTGCGCAAATCTTGGTTTATTATATTTATATGCTTCTTAGGAAATAATTATTTATGATTATCATATCGTTATGCCTGTGTAGATGTGACGCGTGGACGAGTTTTATCAATTAGATGCTTGTTGTAATTTCCTGTTAATTGATGTTAAATTAATAGTTAGTGTATTTTAGTGGCATTCCGGGCTCCGTGTTAGGCCGGAGTGTTACATATGATTTATTTGTAGGAAGTAAGGACTAGCCATATCAAATGATATCACTACGACTTACAGAGAATCGTTTCGACGAAGGTCGCGGTAGAGTCTGATGCAAAGAAGACGACGCGAAGCGGATGATTGAGAAAGCCGTAAGTAGTTGCGTAAACGTTTCCCGAAAACCTTATTCGTCCTAACCTGTCCAGGATCACGAGGGACGTCGACTTCGGAGACACTGCTCTCCCCATATCGGTACATGCCGAGGAAGGGATGGAGTAGACGAGGTTGTGCAACACAGAGGAACATGGCTCTCTATTCTGGTACTGATCTTTCTCTATGTTCTGTTCTGAGAGGAGATATCTCTCCCTCATATAATACTAGCAACCAGCAAAAGAAACTACTCACATTACTCTGTTTTAAACGCAGTTAATGCGTACCATAAAAGCTCTATTGAAATAGTGTAATTCAAAACTTTCTTTTTCTAATTCGTATGCATGGTTTTGAGGTGCAAAAAGAAGCAGCGGCTTCACAACCAACCAGACATGAAATAGCCGAACCATTCATGCGCACGTCACGCGGGCGGGCGATGGCGTGGTGTGGCCGAGCGAACGAGCACACACACGTGTGTTCTACTTTTGCTTATTTCAACTAGATAAGATAACTATACTTTTGCTTATTTCAACTAGATAAGATAACTATACTTTATATATTAGTAGTACTAATTTTTTATCTTACACCATGTATGAATGGACTTTTAAGATTTCACATCATTGTTCTCTCACGCTCTTTGTCAGGGGACCCGCGAGTGCTGAATTTGGAGAGGAAAAAACGTAGACGTTTACATCAGCGTAGACTGATGGACAGTAGCAGAAAAACTTTCAAAGATGATGGCGCTTCTTTGAAAGTGCTATAATTTTTTAATATGACTAATGGTTACGTTCACGAATTCTGATCTATTTTTTTTTTCTCGCAAACGAAGAGATTATCCAATAAAAAAAGTAACGCATCAGAATTATGGACGAAACGAGCTGTCGAAACAAACTAACATTAAGGCGTGAACAGCCAAGCCAAGCTTCCCGTTCGTGCATGGGCCAAACCAATCTACAGAAAGGTTGTGCCATCGGTGGCAGCTTGCACAATGTGTCAATATCAACAGTAATAGATGCTGACTTCACCGACGGTTGATTCGTACCAATGCCATGATTAAACTAATTGATCCAATAAATTTAAGCTATTTGCGACGAACATGTCACTCATTTCGATGCACCGGCGTTTCACTCGAAAATTTAAGCTGTTGGGACAAACTCCAGTACACCTCATCTCTGGATGGATACGATCAGATCGAACTTTGGAAGTTGTGCACTGCCTCATGATTTCTTGCCTCTGACATCAGATAGTTCCATATTGCGCGTGTATTTCAACAGCAATGACATGTAGTGCTCCATAATAATAGGAAAAATGTTTTAACTTGAGGACCTCTTTCGCTCAGTTCGGTTCACCCTCGTGAAAAGTTGAGTTGCGTGCTCCATCCAAAAAAGACAGATGCTCCCTAGAAGAACAAAAGAAAATAATTTTAACGTGTTACAGAACACTGTATTAAGTTCAACTTGTAATAAGAAAGTAAAATCAACAGCTCATCGTCCTGTTTTACTAATAGTAGGAATCAAGTATGAGCACAAAACAACCAAGTACGATTCTTTAGTGGCTTTTTCGGTATACAAGACAAAAAATAATCTACGAAATTACGGGTAAAAAGAGATTCTATCTAGTGGCCTAGAATCTAATACAACGATGATACGGGATGGCCCGATCTTCTCGAGTAGAACTGTGGATAAATCGTGCTTGACGACGAACAACGCTCAATTGTACACCACGTGCCAGTGCATGGGCTTGCAGCTCTATGAATATTCACCAACACACATCGAGATGATCGCCGCTAGATCATGAGCGGAGATCATCAAACCCTCAATTCCTAACGAAAAAAACAAACTTAACTTTGATTTGCAGAATGATCAACAAATCGCCTAATCCTCTCGTCAATCCTCATAAGAATTCTGGTACGAAAGAATAATAAAAAGCTATATTTTAATTTTTTTGCTTAAAAGTGGCCTCCCGTAACATAACCATCCGCTAGATATTTTTAACGGACCAAGCTAATTGGCTATCGGCTGAATGACAGAGCTGAGTCTTTTTTCCGATGCCTAATTTGTTATCCAGGGCGCGCTGGCAATCTCCCAGTCACGTACGCGAATATGATACGGCGTCATGCCGTCCTTTTGGCTTTGGCGAGAACATGCTAGGGCTAGATGCTTTTCTGTGGGCCTTGCTCTCCAACGCCGGCATCCTGAAGCGACACCAGCTGCACGGTGAACGTGCTGAAGCAAGCTAAGTATGACGTGTATCACCACCAGATCAAGATTGCCTATATACGAAGGATCTGTGTAGCCCTCCCTGTATTTGTCTTGTTGTATGCACGTATCGAGGGTCTTTATATTTTCGGAGTGTTTACATATAATTCGACTGTTTTCTATATAAAAAACTGTTATATTTTGAAAGTTTATTTACAACTTTATTAATTTAACATATCAAAATTCACATAGACCGCACCAGATCAAGTTTTACAATAAGAACCGAACATGCCAAATGATTACGTTACAAAAGTAGCAGAAACGACAACGGGAGTAAAAGGGGTGAGAGCACATCTCTCCACAGTCAAACGACTGGGAAACTCGTGTGTGACTGATATTACCCAAGCCTTAGATAATATAGGATGCACGCAAGTACCGACGGAGTCAGCTGAACTGAGGCGAGACTGGAACAAACTAAGAACTAAACTACGCTTCAATAACTCCTGGGCCTTGAGGCTTCTGGTTCCTCGTAGTAGTCGTAATATCCAAGATTTCCTGCTTCTGAAGGTTTTGGGGAAAGAGCGAGGATGAGCACAACTTCCGTGCTCGCGAGCCAACACACAAGATGCAATATTATGTATACAAGGCTGAACAAGGATGGCACAGGTTCTTTTATTTGCTAAAGTAATATTTTTAAATATCATAATTGCAAATTCCTAACACTTAGCATTTTAACCAAATCGTATTTTATTAAAGAGAGCAATTGTGCAATATTTAATAACAGCAGAGGTTCCCTCCACCTTTATGTTTATTTTGACTGGGGCTACCCCCACTTATTAACACTACTGAGTTCGGTAACCCAGGAAAATTCAATTCTTAGGCTAGGTGAGCCGGCCTAGTTTTTATACCACCCGCAAAAGGTTTTTAAAATAGAATTAACTCTAGTAAAATTCTCATATCCGCCTTTGACCACAGGCACGGCTGTTTAAACAGTTTAGACTCTACAGAAGTTGTACACTTTGCCCACAAGAGATAATCGTCTTGATATGTACCCATGTTTCCGTAGACATGTGAATCAAGGGGAGATCACCATAAGGCCTTTACAATGCATCCCTCAGTATTAGTTACACTCGCTAAGGTTTCGTCTGCGAAGGGTTACATTCGTATCGATCTGTTAACCCTTACTCAAACCCTCTCTTGCGCCATCGTAACGACTTACGTCGTGCACCCCGACTCCCTTTGCCACGAAGGATTTTCGACGTCATGAGTCATCTACCGGATGCAACTCGTACTGGTGGATACAAATTATTTAGCTAAGTTGTACTTTACAGACTTGTGGTTGATAATCCATCCTACCTTCCGCCCAGACAGTAAAAATAGTTTAGGGTTTTGAGGAGCAAAAATACATTAACTCAATCAACCCAGTCATTTTTCCACAATAACTGTTCAAAACTACTTTCTTGTTTTAAAGATGATGATTAGGACATTTTATGTCCCGGTACTTAAGCAAGACTAGTATGTCACTGAAGTTCAACCTATACTAGTAATTACCATATAGTTACTAGGGTGACAAGGAATAATCAGTTCAATTATCAATGACTAGCAAATTAATTAAGTAATCATCAAAGGGGTATTTAACTATCTTAAGCTTTAAAATACATTTGATTAAAGAATTAAAACATGTGATTTTGATAATTTAAATAAATATAATTTGCATAAAATGTAGGATCAAAATGATCAAAGTATTGACTTGCCTTGGTTAAAGGCAAGAGGGTCTTGGTATTCTTGTTCTTGATCAAGTTGGAGGTCTTCCACGCTTTCGAATCCTAATCGGACGAATATACCGGAAAAGGCACAGCAGACAAAGAGGGCAAATAAATATCAAAAAAATAATAAATAAATTCTAAAATAAACAAGACCTGTGCCATTAGCAAGATCTTGAATTTAGGAAATTTTATGAACAAGTTTCATAATTTTTGGAGTTATAACGAAGAAGATATGAATTTTTTAAAGCTTTTCAAATGAATTTTTAATTGAAAAGAAAATAAAAAAAAACCCAGAAATTCCACGTGCTGACATGTGGCATGCGCATAGGGCTCGATCCCAGGCGGGTACGGGCAGTAGTACCGGTGGGGCGGTAGTACCAGAGGGGGAAAATGCGGCAGTACCGGGGGAGAAAAGAAGGCGGTAGTACCCGGGGGAGAAAAGATGGTGGTAGTACCGGAAGGGCGGGGCGGTAGTACCAGAGGTGAGAAAGTGCGGAAGTACCGGAGCTTCGGTGAGCTTCGAGAAAGGAGGAAATGGGGGGTGGGAAGAAGGAGGGCGCGGCCGGTTTTTATAGTTGAAGGAGGAAGGAGGAGTGGCGGGGCGGGAAAGGTGATGGCGACCAGGCGGCGGGAGGTGGCGCGGGCGGCATAGGTGGGAAGTGACGGACGACGGGTCGCGATCGGTCGGGCTCGCGGGGGGGCCTTGGTCGGCCGGGGCGGGGGACGGAGGCGCTTGATCGGCGAGGCGGCGAGGACGGAGTGCGATCGGGGCGGGAGCGGGGGTGAGTAAGACAAAAGAAGGGGGAGCGTGGGGCTGGGCCAAGGCCAGGGAAAGGGAGAGAGAGAGGGAGAGAATGGGCCGGCCCAGGAGGGGTTGGGCTGAGCCCAAAGGAGGGGGGAATTTGAGAATAGTTCAATTTTGAAAAGCGAAATCGAAATCAAAATTTGAACTTTGAACCCGGTCGGGATGTTTGAAACACAAACCTGAGCTTAGATAGAAGCTAGAAGTTTTTTTTATAATAAAACCAAACTTGAAAAACGAGCGAAAACCGGAAATCAAACAAATACTATTTACCATTCAAAAACGGGACGTTACATCCAGGGAGACATTTGCGGTCCTATATAGCCCCTGTTAGGGCCATTTAGGTACTTTATAATGCTCATCGATACTTCCTCAAAATGGTCGTATGTATGCTTATTATCTATGAGAAACCATATTTTCGCAAAGTTGATCTCGCAAATAATTAAAATTAAGAATAATTTGCCTGATCATCATGTGAAGTCCATCAGAATGGACAACGCCGGAGAAGTTACTTCAAAGACATTTGATAATTATTGTATGGCAATGAGAATTACCGTTGAGTATTCCGTACCACATGTCTACACCCAGAATGGACTTGCAGAGATATTAATTAAAAGAATTAAATTTATTGCCCGACCGCTCTTGCAGAATTATAATTCATCAACTACATATTAGGGATACGCAGTACTACACGCAGCAACTCTCATCAATTTTAGACCGCTCTACTCTCCCTCTATGTCTCTCTCTCTCTAAAAGTGGGAGTGACTGATAGCAGGCCCCACTAAAATTTGAAGGTCATTAGGAAGAAGTCTGTAGGCTAGTTAGTTGTTGAAGTTAGCACTTTGCAAATTCAACTGGCGATTAGTTCAAAATGGTTAATGCGCTAACAAACAAATAACTTAAAAAGATTGAGTTCAAGTTAGGAGTTGTACAACATAAAGGAGTCCTGCTCACATTGGGCCCTAGGCCATTGTCACAATAAAGATGATAAGTTAATTAAACAGTTAATCGGAATCAGTAAGGCCATTGTCGCAATAAATATAATAAGTGTATAGCTCGTGCCATCCGTTTTTTTTTAAAAAAAGTTTATTTTTGAAAACAAGATGACTAAATCAACTATATTAGTCAAAGTACGGCTAAGGAAGCGTAGCACGGTAATGGTGAGCTTGCCATCTCTATTTGTCTAGTGGCGAAATAACTGAAGAAAAATGACGTAATCCTAACTTTTTGAGTGAAAAGCTATGCCCTTGTCGGACCCGGATTTTGTAATCCCGAATCCTTGGTGAAAGCATTGTGTTATTCCCTGGATCAGTAGATAGCACTCACAGATACATCACTGAATCATTTCATACATGACGTAAAACCATACCATTCATTAATTTAACACATCAGAGTTTACATAGACCGCATCAGGTCAAATTTTACAATAAGGGTCGAACAGGCCAAATGATTACATCAAAAAAAGTAGCGGAAGCGACAACAGAAGCAAAAAGGGTAAGGACACATCTCTCCACAGGCAAGCGACTAGGGAAACCTGTGTACATCCGATATTACCCGAAAACTCGGATAATATAGGATGCACCTAGGTACCAGCGGAGTCAGCTAGACTGGGGCGAGACTAGAACAACTAAGGATTAAACTATGCTTCAAGAACTCCTGGGTCTTCAGACATCTGGTTCCTCGTAGAAGTCGTATTCTCCAATATTTCCTGCTTCTGAGGGTTTGGGGAAAGAGCGAGAATGAGCACAACTACCGTGCTCGCGAGCCAACACACAGAATGTAATAGTATACATGCAAGGTTTAACAAGGATGGCTCAGGCTCTTTTATTTGCTAAAACAACATTTTTAATTATCATAATTACAAAGTCCTATGAGTTAGCATTTTAAACAAATTGCATTTTGATTAAAGAGAATAAGTGCAATATTAAATAACAGTAGAGGTTACCTCCACCTCATGCTAAATTCTGATAGCGGTTACTTCCACCGATTATCAACACTGGGTAAGGCTACCTAGGAAAAAATCCAAAACAAGGGCTAGATGAGCCCAACACATTTCCATTCCACCCACAAAGGTTTTTGAAATAGAGCTAACTCAGGTTAAGTTCCCATGTCCGCCTTTGACCGTAGGCGCGGCTGTTTAAACAGTTTAGACTCTGCAGAGGTTGTACACTGTACCCTCAAGAGATAATCATACTCGTTACCCCACATGATTCCTTAGTCATGCAGTTGAGCGATCATCACAGTAACTGACGAGGATCTAATAATCCTCATTTTATCTTTTATCTATAATTCTTATTATGGGTAAATATGATGTCACATAGTCCCCAGAAGTACCCCTTATATCTATAAGGGAGAGGCCTAACAAGTGATTGTAAGTTCTTCTACAATCACCCCCATAGTCGTAAGTCTTGCTACGACTATATCATGGTCGTAAGTCCTTCTACGACCACTATATAGTCGTAAGTCCTTCTACGACTGTTACCTGGTCGTAAGTCCTTCTACGACTACTATCTGGTCGTAAGTCCTTCTACGACCAGGTAAACTACGACCACCTTATAATCAAACCTACAGGCGAGTGGGTCCAATTGATTAAGGAATCCGAACGGTCTACACGCACTATTATTCCGCGTATTAATGGTGTGTAAATACCCCATTATCTCTGGAAGATAATTGCCAGACGGCGTGAAGAAGCCGAGGCGCCGGTAATTACTGCCATCATGCGCCCTTTACTGGATTAATTAGGCGCATCTCCCGCAGGACAAAACGGCTACTTCTTCACGACTATATAAGGGCATCAATCAGAGGGATAGGGGGACAGCGAACGAGAGCTAGTCAAGTAGAAACACAAGTGCTATTCTCTGTAATAGTCTTAGTCTTTTACTTGATCATCAAGAATACCATACACACAGGATTACGGTTATTATTCTCTCCGGAGAAGGCCTGAACCTGTCTAAACATCCCGTGTCAATCCACTCTGCGTGATCTCATCCCTAGGAGACCCCCCGAATCAAATAATCTTTACGTAAGATCGGTTCTAATACACCGACAGTTGGCGTCGACCGTGGGGATCTCCGGTAATCTCTTGTCAACATACTCTCTTTTTCCAAATCTCATGCAATCATGGCATGAGGATGGAACGAGGAGAACTGGTTTGACTTGGCAGATTACGTAGACGTCGACATGGATGCCGGTTTCGACTACGAGCCGAGTGATGCATCCGCTAATGGTGATGTTCCCTCCGGAGATTATTCTCCAGAAAACCATCCCATCAATGGAGTTGAGGAGGGATCCTTATCCCCCACAACGATACGTCCAACAGAGGAGCCAATTCCCTCCAAGGACAAGGGTCAATCCGACCAGAACCACACCCAGGAGGACTCACGACACAACGAGAGTTTTTCCTCCAAGTGTCCAAGTTCCCCTAAGGCGGTCCGACCTGGTGAGACAAGTTCTACGAGCCACCATTCCAGGACTCCACCAACATCTGGTGATCCTCTCTCTCAGGGTAACTCCAGAGAGAGTGGGATCAAGCATGCTTTCCCTACAAATACGACCGTCTCTCCGCAGATCTCATTTGCGGATGGAGACAGTTATAACCCGGAGTTCCCCTACCTGGAGGGGATTACTCCAAGTCGCCAGATGGTGTCTCTCGAGCACTCCTCAAGCGGGGAGGCCTCAAGCGCAAGTGAGGATCATCAACGGGAGGTCTTCGTCCTTCCCTCAAATCAGAGTCAGCCTCATGGAGGCCGAAATGAGAACCCTCCCCGAAGATCACGCACTGCGCCTCCTCGTAGTAATGGCAAGGGAACCGCCGGTGACAGAGAGAACCAACACTCTGATGAACGCGAGGGAAATCCTCGACATTCTCGCACTCCACTGAGAAGGCCTCAAAGATCTGATGAGGAGGATTTTGAGGTCATCCGAAGAAAGAAAATTGCAGCCCAGAAGAACCTGCCTGGGCGCATTCAACATCAGTCGCAGGAGGTACAAGAACTCCAGGACATCAACGACTTGCTCGAGAATCCCAATCAAGAGCTTGCTCGAACGCCAGGGTATGATCTCTTTGCTGAGGAGATTGCGCAAAGGCTTCGAACTGTAATGACAAGACTGGAAGTACCTCGTCAACAACATTCAGGTAGTCGTAGCAATGCGACTTCCTCAGCCACCAGTCAATCGAATATTTCTCTACGTAGGAATCGACACGGCCATAAGTCGCATCGATCCCCTATTCGGAGAAATACTTTTCGATCGGCTGATGATCAAGTAGCCCTCCGAGGAGGTGATCATTCACTACTCCGGCAAAGAAATTCACAACGGGTGGAGTACGAGGAGTATTCCCCTCGAAGAACTGAGACCTACAACAGACAGTCACCGCTGTCGGTATCGTCGTATACGATCACCTGGCGACATTAACCCTTCTTTCCTACAAAGAAGGCGTCAAGAAGTGATTACCGGATGCCGGGCATTTTCGCCTGACCTTCGAGCAGTTCGCTGGCCACCTCATTTTCGACCAGTGAACATGGAGAAATTTGATGGATCTCAAAATCCCATCGAATTTCTTCAGATCTATACAACAGCTGTCCGAGCAGCAGGAGGAGGAGAGCATGTAATGGCGAATTACCTTCCGACTGTGCTCGAAGGATCCGCTCGATCGTGGTTATTAAACCAACCTCTCGAGTCGATCTACTCTTGGCAACACCTCTGCGATCTTCTACAAGCAAATTTTCAAGGCACATACAATCGCCCTGGAAAGGAAGACGACTTGCACCGGATGAAACAGAACAACAACGAGCCTTTGGGTCAATTCATCAAACGCTTTAGTCAGGTTCGTAATTCAATTCCGGAAATTTCTGACTCCTCTGTGATCAGGGCTTTTAAGCAAGGAGTCCGTAGTAGAAGAATAACGGAGGATATTGCTTTGAATCCTCCTAACACCGTTGCCGAGCTCTTCAAGATGGCCGATCGATATGCAACTGCTTCTGAGGCAGTCGAGTGGAATAACACTATCGATCGAGAAACGCACACTCTTCGAGAGCCAGGTGAGGTTGGTAAGGACAAAAAAGCAAAAAAGTCCAAGAAGAAAATAAAAAGTCAAAAGCCACAAACCAGTGGTTTCAAGGAGGTCTTGGCCGTGAAAGATAGAGATCCACAAACCACCAAGTCGTATCCTGATCAAGGCAAAGGTAAGCGCTCTGATCGTAGGAACGACAAACCAAGGTGGTGTCCTTTTCACAAAAAGGAAGGACATGACCTCCGCAACTGCCGAGTTTTCCAAAGAAAGCTCGAGGACTACTACAACGGCAAAGCAACGCTCCCTACTCTCAAGCAGGTAGGACATACGAGTGGCCAAAAGTCGTCAGATGATGAGGAGATGCCGTTCCAAGATCCGCAACATACTATTGAGCATATCTATGGAGGATCATCGGCATACGACTCCAAACGACAACTTAAAGCTGCCGGACGAGAGGTAAATTCCATACATGCTCCTCTCGTCAATAAATTACCGAAGTGGTCGGAAGTCACCATCTCTTTTGAGAAGGATGACTGTCCGATCACTACGAGTCGATCAGGTCGATATCCGATTGTGGTCGAACCCACCATCAACAACTGTCGGGTCAATCGAGTGTTAGTTGATGGTGGCAGTTCTTTGAATATATTATTTACTAAAGCCCTGGACGAGATGCAAGTACCCAGGACAAAGGTAAGGCCGGTACGATACTCTTTTCATGGAATCGTACCGGGGTCTTCGGCCAAACCCATTGGCCAAGTTTCTCTTCCTTTAACATTTGGCTCACCAAGTAATTTCGTGACGTAGAAAGTCTCCTTTGATGTGGTCGATTTCGACACGGATATAACGCCATACTCGGACGACCAACTTTGGCAAAATTCTTAATGGCTACTCATTATGGGTATCAATGTCTTAAGATGTCAGGTCCCAAAGGAGTGATCACAATTCAATGTGACAAAAAGATGGCGTATAGCTGCGACCGTCGATCCCTCGAGATGGTTGGTCAAATACCAACTCGAGATAAAGTCACCTTCGACTAACAAGTCGGCCTAAAGTCGCACCAAAGCCGAACGACCAAGTCAAAGAGGTTCCTCCGACGCAGAGAAACCTCAAGACTGCTCGCATTGGGGAGACTTCCGACCCCAAATAGGAAGACGCCTCATTACCTTCCTCCGAGCTAACGCAGATGTCTTCGCGTGGCAAGCATCCGACATGCCCGGAGTCCCCAGGGAGGTGATCGAGCACAGGCTAGCTTTACGGCCTGAAAAAGTACCCGTAAAACAAAAATTACGGAGATTTACCCCTGATCGACGAGATGCCATTAAATCAGAATTGGATAAGCTACTTAAAGCAGGCTTTATAAGAGAAGTCAACCACCCAGTGGTGGCTAACCTCAGAATGGTCAAAAAGTCAAACGGCAAATGGCGTATGTGCGATACCTTATCGATCTTAATAAAGCTTGTCCAAAAGATGATTTCCTTTACCTCGTGTCGATCGATCACCGTTGATTCTATCGCAGTTGTGAGATATTAAGTTTTTTAGATGCATATTCTGGATATCACCAGATCAATATGTGTTTAAACGATGAAGAAAAGACCGCATTCATTACTCCATTTGGTACCTTTTGTTATGTCAAAATGTCATTTGGTCTAAAGAATGCCGGTGCTTCTTTTCAACGCTTAATGCAATCAACTTTTTCATCTCAATTAGGCCAAAATTTGGAAGCCTATGTTGATGATTTAGTCGTAAAAAGCATTAAGAGACTTAATCATATCACTGACCTACAAGAAACATTCGACAACCTCAGAAAGCACCGCTTAAAACTTAATCCAGAGAAGTGTGTGTTTGGAATTTCTTCAGGAAAATTGCTTGGATTCCTAGTATCTGAACGAGGAATCGAAGCAAATCCTGAAAAAATAAAGGCCATCCTCCAGATGCGACCTCCAAACACAAAAAAGGAAGTCCAGAAACTCACTGGGTGCATGGCGGCTTTAAGTCGTTTCATCGCACGACTAGGAGAAAAAGGACTACCTTTCTTTAAACTTCTCAGGAGACATGAAGGTTTTGAGTGGTCGAACGAGGCAAACACTGCCTTTGAGGATGTCAAGAGGTATCTTTCGAGTGCTCCTGTTCTGGTTTCTCCAAAGCCATAAGAGACGCCTTAATTTACCTAGCCGCCACGCCACAGCAAAGAACAAGCGCGATCTTGGTCGTAGAACGCGAAAACGCATAACGACCGGTTTACTACGTCGCCGAAGTTTTACACGGGCCTAAGGAGCGTTACCTCGTGTCCAAAACTTCTATATGCCCTCCTCATGTCTTCGAGGAAATCTGCGGCATTATTTTCAGCGCACAAAATAGTCAGGTTGTCCGAGTTTCCTTTGGGAGCAATCCTCCATAATAAGGAAACAATGGACGCATGGCAAAATGGTCACCGAACTTGGGAGTTCGACCTCCATTTCGTGTCCCGAACGGCCATAAAATCCCGATCTTGGCGCACTTTGTCGCCGAATGGACAAATCTCGAAACTGCTCAGATCCCCAAGACGATTCCCACGACCAATGGATGATGTACTTTGACGGTCACTTACTTTAAGTGGCTCTGGGTCGGGTGGTCCCGTATCTCCTACGGAGAAACCTTAAAGTATGCCATACAATTAAACTTTCGTGCCACTAACAATGTGGCAGAGTACGAAGGTTTGCTAGTCGGCATACGAGTGCGAAAGCACTCTCAATTGTCGACTACTCGTGAGAGGAGACTCTCAACTAGTCGTGAATCAAATCGGAAAGAGTACCGGTGCTCTAACTCAACAATGGCTCGGTACTTATCGAAGCACGTAAGCTAGAAAAACATTTTTAAGTTTCGAGGTACAATTTATCCTCGAAGGATAATTTCCTCGCACCAACTTGCTCGGATGGCTTCTTCCCGATCCACGTACTAAAAGGAGTTTTCTTGGAGCAACTCCAAAACCGCTCTCAGTCGAAGAACCGAGACACCTCCTCTTGAGATGGCCTCATTAGATTACGAGGATACCTGGATGACTCCCATCTACGATTATCTTTACAAGGGTTCCGTACCCGAAGATGATCTTGAGGCAGATCGATTATCCCGAAAAGCCAAAATGTATACTTTGGTTGAAGGAGTCCTCTATAAACAAGGAACCCAAGGGATACTCATGCGATGCATTCCGCAAAACGAAGGAATAACACTCCTTCACGATATACACAGTGGCATCTGTGGGACACATGCTTCCTACAGAACATTGGTTGGTAAAGCTTTTTGACAAAGTTTTTATTGGCCTACAGCCCTATACGATGCTAAGGAGGTGGTTAAAAAGTGTGTCCAGTGCCAATTTCATGGTAGACAGATACACCAACCAGCTCAAGCATTACGCATAATACCTCTTTCTTGGCCTTTTGCACTGGGGCTCGATATCCTGGGACCGTTTCCCAAAGCTCCAGGAGGTTTCGAATTCCTTTTTGTGGCTATTGACACGTTCACAAAATGGATTGAAGCTGAACCTGTAACTGGGATAACAACGGAAGTAGCAAAAAGGTTCATGATGAGATGCGTAATTAGCCGATTTGGAGTTCCAAGTCGGATAATTACAGACAATGGTAAACAATTCGCAAGTGCAAAATTTCGTGAATTTTATGACGAGTTGGGTACCAAGTTATGCTATGCTTCGCTGCACATCCCCAAAGCAACGGGCGGTCGAACGTGCAAACGCCAAATAATGCGAGGAATTAAAACCGAGTCTTCGACCACCTTGTTAAGCGCCGGGGCTTGGGTACAAGAATTACCTTCCATATTATGGGCGGTTCAGACGACCACCGATCGAGCAACAGAGAAACACCATTTTTTCTAGTTTTCTGAGTCGAAGCCATGCTTCCTCCGAGCTAAAATTGCGGTCGACACGAGTTGAAACCTTCAACAACTCGTATCAGAACAACTTCGAGCAGATGACATTAACCTACTCAAGAGAGGAGAAACCTAGCCTTAATCCGCTCGGCGGCCTACCAACAAGCCCTGCGCAGATACTATGATCGAAGGTCCAACCTCGCACCTTGTCAGAGGTGACTTGGTATTGAGGCTCGCCAATCCAAGTCTAATCGAATAAACTTTCCCCAAATGGGAAGGTCCTTACACAAAGGGTCGAAGTAACTCGCCGTGGTCAAGACGACTAGCGATGGAAGATGGAGGTTCTCTCAAACTCTTGGAACATCGACCAGTTACGCAAATTCTATGTGTGACCGATTTCTCAGGCAATAAAAGTCCAGGTTCCTTCTACCTCTCTTGCCTTATTTTTGAGTAGTGCTTTTTTAATATTTCGACTATGATACAAAAATAAAACCCAGTTTTCTTTACACTGGTCGAAAAGCGAGTAACATCATCTAGTTGAAACTTCTCCTCTCTGCACGTGGTTCTGCCCACTAGAAGGAATTTCCTAGCATCGATTCGTTACTCATTTTTGCTGACAAGACAAAAAGCTCGAGTTTTATCTAGTCGAAATGTTCTCAAAGCCAACTCTCTCAATCTTAGTTTATTTTTTCAGTAAAATCAAAAAATATTCTAAGTAGAGTGCACTTTCTTAAATTTATTCGACCACCTTTGGTGTACTCGATTTGTTTTAACTGGTCGAAGGAAGAGACACACCTAGTCGAAGTCTTTCCTCTCTGCATGTGGTCCTGCCCACTAGAAGGAACTTCCTAGTGTCGCTCAGTCTCCTACTTTTGCTACTGAAAAAACTTGTCGAAGTCCACCAAAAAAGGACGAACGAATTACTAAAGTCCTCTAAGACGTTTGTTTAACTCAAGTTGCTGTTCTTGGTTCGATTAAACTAGTCAGAGATGAAAACATCACCTAGTCGAAGCCTTTCCTCTCTGCACGTGGTCCTGCCCACTAGAGGGAATTTCCTAGTGTCGAGTCGTTTCTACTCTTTCGACCAAAGGCTTGACAACCGTAACAAAAGCTATAAGTTAAATAAACCTCTCTTTGTTTTCGTAAACCCTTATTTCAAACACTATTTATTTAGATTGTCTAAACAATCTAAGCAAATAGTCGGGGCTAGGATAAAGTTATTAATTTGACTTCAATTCTTAGTCTTTCATTCGCTTATTATCTTTTGAGTTACTAACTACTCGACAAGATGATTTTCGTGAAATGAGGCGGATCATATATTACTCATCAACAAAATTGTCTCGCTTTACAAGGTAGTTACAAGATTACTCAAGGAGAGCCTAGTGCATTTCCTCCGCCACCTTTTGCCAATCGATCGCATTTTCTCAATCGACGACTTGCTCGATTCGTGATAATAAGTCGGCTTCGATTGGTTTAACATTACATGGGTCTTGAGCTTTAAGTTTCGCTTAAAGCGTAACTTACAGCAGCCTTCGATCGCCTCCCTTATTGATTCAAATTTTGATTAGCCTTCAGAGTGGTCACCATTTCTTACAATTTTCCGACTTGTTCCCAATAGTACTTGTGTGAGCAACTATAATATCTTCTCGAGGAGTTTTTCCTCGTAATGTAGCTCACTAAGCACATTGTTCAGAGAGTGATGTTGCCTTGAAGACTAGTCTTCATCTCCATCTGTTGGGTACAAGTCGAAGCCTCGCAAGCTTCTTGTTTTCACCACTTGTTCAAAAGAATAATACCGGTCAAACAAAAATATACTTCTAGAGGAAGATAACACAAAGATAATTGTAGGTAAAAGCATTTCTTACCTACTAATTGAGAATCCAATTTCTTGACCTCTTCTCGATGGGAAGCAACTGTTTCAAAGATGCTTTTTCTCCCATGCTCGATGTCCTCTCAGATTCATCTTAGCAATGCGACGGACTCATTGCGATCAAGGTCTTTGCTTGGATTTCCGCCTCGAGGCTTCTCAATTGGGCAGCAATTTCTGAACAAGAAATTGGCATTAGAAAAGGGAAAATACTCAAAAAGGACAACAGGTAAAGAATTACTTACCTGTTACTTGAGTTCTCAGAACCTCGAGTTCTTGATCCTTATTCTTGGTAATACGGGAAAACTCCTGAATGACCAAAGCTTTGTCTCCAACTTTAGTCCGGAGCTTTCGCATCTCATTTTCTTTATCTCAAGAAGAAATGAGAGTTAGGTAAAGGTTAAAACTCAAAAGCGCCTTAAGTTCAAGACTTCATCGCTTATTTTTTCCTGCAATTTCTTAGATGCAGAGACAACCTCTCGAAGTCTATCCGAGAGGGCTAATATTTCATTCCTTAGCCTCCTCGACTCCTCTTTTTCATAGTCGAGCGAGTCAGCTAAGGTCTTCGAATCACTGTTTAACCTACAAAGGACAGAGACGGAGATAAAAATTAGCCGAATGGTTATAAGTACTTCTACAACCACTGACCTAGTCGTAAGTTTTTCTGCGACTACGATATGGTTGTAAGTCTTTCTACGACCACTACCTGGTCGTAAGTAGTCGTAAGCTTTTTACGACTAATACTTCGTCATGAGTTTCTTCCATGACTATTCTCGTAAAGCATTATACGAGTATTTAAGTCGAAAACAACTATGAATGATAAGTGACTTACCACCTCTCTCGCCTCAGCAGAGTAGTTCTTTCTCCTGTCTTAGCTCTAAAAGTTGTCGATGATACTCACCGACAACAGCAATTTGCTCCAGAGCTTTCTGCAAAAAGAAAACAGTGAGAAGAGAAGGAAAGCCACATATATAAGTATTTTGAAGATACTTACATTCATAGTCGTCCTAGCAAACATCGAATATACAAGGTCCGGTTCTCAGCACTTATCTATCCTCGCGACCTTGTCCCACCACACCTTCTCGAGGCGCGTTATCAAAAGTATTCTCCGTATTGGGAATATCTTTGGGATGGGGGACTCGGTCACGAGATCTGTAAGCAAAAGACCCTACGACGGAGGCAGGCCCAAAGAAGTCACCACAGAAGTTGAAATTTTCTCCTTCCGTTCTCAGAATTCTCTTTGGGTAGGGAAGGAACGCCCCCGCAATTTCCTTCCCAGAGCGGTGCGCAGTCGTTCACCACCTTGACCAGAGGCTTCCCACACCGCCTCGTTGTTTCTACGACTCGAGAGTCGAGCGCCACCTCAACAAGAACGGCCGCTACCTCAAGAGTCGAGCTACGACTTCAGCAGATGTGGAGTCACTGGGAAGTCTCGACTTCATCGCCACGGGCTAAGGGTGATGCTTCGACCACCTCCATTGCTACCTCCCAAGAGTCAAGGGATGGCAATGGACTTCTCGCGGAAGCATTTCTGGGTCAAGGAGTCGGATCAAATAAAGAAAAGCAAATCAAAGTTGTGAAAAGAAAAAGGTAAATGTCGTTCTTACACTTTAGTACATTTCACATACCGCACTCGGTCTTAACCAGAATTTTGGAGCAATCCTCCCAACGGAGGACCTCTTCTTCTCCACGACCACGTTTGGTCGAGGTTCAATAATTGGTCCGGCTACGACCACGCCCGTCGTAGAGTTTGAACAGGACCGTGGCTCGTTTCTCGATCCTCCGATGGACGAGATCGGCCTCGACCATTCCGTATAAAGATCGCCTCACCGCAGTTGTGCCGATGCAAAGATCGCCCTTCATAAAGACATAAAATCTTTCCAGCCTCCCTTTCCAGTTGCTTAATAAAACTAGGAGTGGCACCGATCGCGAAGATTCCGTGTCATAATAGAAGGGTACCTTAGCCTTGCGAGGTTTGCGCTTAAGAGGTTCACCGCTTCAACCTCCTCGGCCGATAGTCTGCGGCCTCGCTTCAGATACAACTACACGCCGCAGAAGCCTTGTAGAGGGTTTGGTCGAAAGACCGAGCTCGAGCTTCTCCCCCTTGTCGGCAGATTTTACAAGTCGACGCCTCTTCGAGGGAGGAGTCGAGCCTTTGTCTTTCGACAACCCAATACCAATAGTCATCAAGACGACTTCTTCGTCGTCCCGACGATTTTCTATGCCTACTTTCGTAAAGCAAAATGTAAAAGAAGAATCACTAATTAGTCGTAAGTTTTTCTACGACTAGTGCCAAGTCGTAAGTTTTTCTACGACTCTTCCTTGATCGTAAGATATTCTACGATCACCATTAGTCGTAAGTATCTTCTACGACTATAAAGTCCTAAAGAAAGAATCAAATTTTTGATTACCTTTAGGCGCCTATCCTTTCATCCGCGAACAAAACCGCAATGACTTGAGGAACCGCCCCTCGAGTGGCTGAGACTTTCGCAGATGAGTCGACTCTAGAGTCAACCTCACTGTGAAAGATCCGTAAACAGATAAGAATATTAGACAAGGTTGAGAAAGACGAAACCGAGAGCTAAGTCGACAATTACTTACCCTCCTCGTAGTCTCTGGTGGGGTCTCCTCTTCCCGAGTACCTCCACATAGGAGATGCTCGTTTCTTCAGAGGACTAATTCGGCGTGTGATGAAATACTTCACCACATGCCATCCGGTCAGCCCTTCTTCCTTCAAGTCCTTAATGGCTTGAATATAAGGGCTAATCCTGGCCGATATCTTCAGGGTTGAATCCCATGAAGATTTCTTTTCAGCAGACCTTCCGCGAAAGAAAGGTGTCTTCAGAGGTGACCTTCCAAGAGAACCACCTCTTCCTCCACCCGCCACGAAGACGGGTGAAACTCAATATACTCCTTCGACTTCAGTCGTGGAGCTTCAGATCGCAGCCTTCCGACGATTCGGTTTGTCGAGCCATCCCATAATAATATTGGAACACTCGAGATCCGCCGAATCCCTGTGTATGCCTCGCACAGATACACGAACACACTCAACATGGTAATGGAATTGGGACCTAAGTTCACGGGCCCACCCCAAAGTGTTCGAGTACATCAGAAGAAAGGGTGGGCAGCAATCAAGGCCGCACTCACAACACGCTTGGAAGACGGATTTGCCCATTCTCCCCGATGGCCGTGTCGCCGATAGCCGAATCCACTTCACCGAGCCTTCTCTCGAATCTTCCCAGATCGACCAAAATCTTGATCTTAGCGCATCCATCTCCGACTCCTCCCATTCAGAAACTCTCTTGGCCATTTCGCTCAGAAGCAAGAAGTTTTTTGATTGGGTTGGCGGCGGAGAAGATGAAACCTAGTCGAGGACGGAGAAAGCAAGAGCTCGAAGAACAGCGGAGTGATTTGGGGGAAAGGTAAAAACCCAAGTCTACCTCCTGGTAAGTTTTTATAACCGCACGATCTCCGCCGCTTCGGAAACCGTCTCGGCTATATGTCTATGGTCGTTGGTTGTACCGCTTCGGGAACCGCTTCATCGGACAAGTCTATGAGAGCCGGTTGCAATTCCCCAGATGGTCCGTTCGAGAAAAATTAGGTGCGTATTGTCACCCCCAAGCGAAATTACATTCTTGACCAAGTCTTTCTGGTCGAAGGAAGTATCAATCGGAAGGGTTTTTTCTCCGATTCCCCTACTACGACCACCAGACGGTCGTAGGGGTTTTTACGACTTTTTAATAGTCGTAAGCAATCTTCACGATTGCAATCGCTTCGGGAACCGTCCCATCAACAGATCTGTGGAAATCATTTGCAATTCCCCAGACGGTCTGTTCAGGAAAGTTAGGTTCGTTTTGTCACCTCCAAGCAAAATTACTTTCTTGACCAAATCTTTCTGGTCGAAGGAAGTATCAATCGGAAAGGTTTTTTTTTCCGATCGCCCTACTACACAATTGTAGGGGTTTTTATGACTTTTTGATAGTCGTAAGCAACCTTCCTGACCAAGCAAATTCCTGGTCAAAGCAGCACTCAAATGTCGAAGAGTTTTTCCTTCGACTATCATTCTACGACATTTTCATGGTCGTAAGTCCATTTACGAAACCTTTACCATGTAAGTTACTTTCACTTGAAACTGGGGGGCTAGATGACGAGGATCTAATAATCCTCATTTTATCTTTTATCTATAATTCTTATTATGGGTAAATATGATGTCACATAGTCCCGTAAGTACCCCTTATATCTATAAGGAGAGGCCTAACAAGTGATTGTAAGTTCTTCTACAATCACCCCATAGTCGTAAGTCTTGCTACGACTATATCATGGTCGTAAGTCCTTCTACGACCACTATATAGTCGTAAGTCCTTCTACGATCGCACCGGTCGTAAGTCCTTCTACGACTGCTACCTGGTCGTAAGTCCTTCTACGACCAGGTAAACTACGACCACCTTATAATCAAACCTACAGGCGAGTGGGTCCAATTGATTAAGGAATCCGAACGGTCTACACGCACTATTATTCCGCGTATTAATGGTGTGTAAATACCCCATTATCTCTGGAAGATAATTGCCAGACGGCGTGAAGAAGCGAGGCGCCGGTAATTACTGCCATCATGCGCCCTTTACTGGATTAATTAGGCGCATCTCCCGCAGGACAAAACGGTTACTTCTTCACGACTATATAAGGGCATCAATCAGAGGGATAGGGGGACGGCGAACGAGAGCTAGTCAAGTAGAAACACAAGTGCTATTCTCTGTAATAGTCTTAGTCTTTTACTTGATCATCAAGAATACCATACACACAGGATTAGGGTTATTATTCTCTCCGGAGAAGGTCTGAACCTGTCTAAACATCCCGTGTTAATCCACTCTGCGTGATCTCATCCCTAGGAGACCCCCCGAATCAAATAATCTTTACGTAAGATCAGTTCTAATACACCGACAGTAACGTTTCAAACTAGCTTGCCCCTTCCGTCATCTCACCCCTATGACCAATTCCATAAGTTGTGCGGGGTGCTTACCACAACGACTAGCGTAGCTGGCCCCGGCCACAACGACTAGCGCAGCTGATAACTTCACCGTTTTCGGTGTCTCATTCAAGTTAGCATACGTACTGCCGCTTGCACACTTCTAAACACCAGTTGTGGGATGACATTCAGGGTTCAATAATTTTACTAAGCCAAGTTGCACTTTGCAGACTTGCGGTTGTACTCGTTTTACACAGGAGGTCATGACAAGATTAAGTCCTTAATTCATCTGGACGGTTCATACCACATACCAACCATTCTCGTGCAACGTCCGCACCCACCACTCTTTCCATCCGTCCAGATGTGGTACTAGCAAGTTGTTTAGGGTTTCGGGGTGGAAAATCAATTAACGCAACACATCAGTCATCTACATCCAATGACTGCCCAAAACCATTTTTCATGTTTAAAGGATGATGATTGGAACATTTATTATCCCGGTACTTAAGCAAGACTAGCATGTCGCTTAAGTACAACCTAGGCTAGTATTTAGCACATATTTACTAGGGTGACAAAGAATACTGGATTCAATTATCAAAGAATGGCTTAATAAGTAATTAATCAGCAAATGGGTGTTTAACTACCTTAAACTTTAACATACATTTGATTACACAAGTAAAGCATGCAACTTTGATATTTTAAATAAACATAGTTTGCATAAAATGTAGGCTCGGAATGATCAAAGTATTGACTCGCCTTGGTTAAAGGTAGTGGGGTCTTGGTATTCTTGAGCTTGATCGAAGTTGAGGTCTCCCGAGTCTTCGAACCCTAATCGAACGAAAGTACCGGAAAAAGACACAACAGCAAAGAGAGCAAATAAATACCAAACTCATAATAAATGAACTCCAAAATGAACAAGATCAGTGCCATTAGCAAGATCTTGATTTTAGAAAATTTTAAAAACTGGTTTCATAATTTTTGGAGTTATAAAGAAAAAGATATAAATTTTTGAAGCTTTTCAATGAAATTTTAATTGAAAACAAAAATCAGAAAACCCAGCTTTCCTCGTGCCGACACGTGGCGTGCACTGTGTTCGGTCCACGGGCACTGTGCTTGTGGACCGAGTCCACGCGCACGGCCGCGGGTCCACGGCACTGTTGCCGGGCCCACCCGTTAGAGGCACATCGCGGGTGGGGCCCACCTGTCGGCCGGCGCGGTGATAAAAACGACGGCGTCGCGCAGAGCGCGACGCCTCGCTTTCTCCGCACCCACGAGAGAGAGAGAGAGGGAGAGGGAGCGGCGGGGGAGGGAGAGGGAGCGGGGCGCACGGCGGCGGCCGGAGGTGGAGGAGGAATGGGCGCCGGGCGAGGCCGAGCCGAGCCGGAGGCGAAGGCGACAGGGCGACGCAGCGGCTCGGCGAGAAGGCGGAGGGGAGGCACCGAGGCCGAGCGAGAAGACGGCAAGGGAGGAGGCGGCGACGGCCGTGAGCGCCTCGGACGAGGCGGCCGAGGCGAGGAAGAAAGCGAGGTGGGGGAGGGGAAGAAGAGGAGGCGGCCGAGGCTACTTATAGCCGACCGGTCGAGGAAGAGGGGGAGGGGGAGCGGGCGCGCATGCGCGGTCCCGAGGCGCGGCCATCAGAGGGGATTGGCGAGGGAGGGTGGTGAGGGGACTGGGCGAGGAGAGAGCAGGTGCGGGCGGGCGTCTTGCGAGGCGAGGGCAGGTCTTGGCCGTCGGCAATGAAGGAGAGAGCAGCGCTGGGATTGGGGAGAGGGGCGGTGGCGTGCTGCTGGTGGCAGGGGGGACCTGCGATTGGTAAGGGGGTGGTGGCGTGCGCACGGGATGGCAAGAGCGGCACGCAAACCGATGTAAGAACAAGATCTTTGGAGGATTTTGGTCACTGCAAAACTTGATTCTTACCAAACTTTTGATTTTTGAAACTCTTGCAAAAACAAGATGTTACAAAGCTGAGGAAACCCTCGGGCGGAGAAGGACATGGTCCGGCCTTCATACCCCTGCAACTCAAGCACCACAAGATGGGGAAGCTTCTCCAGGACCGGCATCGGGTCTTGTTTAATCACATCAGCACGTAGACGGAGCTCCCGTAGATTTTGTGGGAAGAGCGGCTCTCGAGCGACCTATCGATCACATGGAATCGATGGAGGAAGACATCAACCAGGTGAGGCATGTTTTTTGCAAGTATTTTAATCATCTCAGTAGGTATGGGTACCAACTCCAACAATAAGGTTGTTAGTTGGGTCATTTGGCCCAAAAACGTCACCATGTCACGACAGAAATTTTTAGTATCACCAGTTGGATGAGATAAATGTAAGGACTGGAGCTCTTTCTGTTGCCCATTCTTTGGCGGAGAAAATCGTCTACGAAGGTAAACATGCCTTAGAGTAGGGATATCCCATAAAGAGTTTGGTACGATTGATTTCAAGTATGTGTCCCTCAGATCTATAGTTTGCAAGTACAGAAGTTGTCCAATTGAAGAAGGGAGAGTGACCTCTTCACAGTGTCTCAACCTTAGACATCTTAGATGAATGCACCGACCAATTACTCTAGAGAAATTCTTTAGGCTTGATTTTTCTATGTGAAGAACTCTCAAGAATCTTAGCTTAGGTAGGGGAATTGATGAAAGTCCAAAGCCAACCAGAGTTCAGAGATTAGGTGTTGCCTGGAAAATCTTATCATCGCAGAAGTTTTGAAATGAAGCACAATAGGATATCATTGTATTGGATGATGATGCACCAGGTAGACCTGCATTTTTTTAGTGAACCGTATGTGAGCAAGAAATCAACATATTTGGAAATACATAGCTGTATACAAAGAGCGAAGAGGAAGCCAAACCTGCAGTTTAGTCAATGACATCAAGAACACCATCTTTACAAAGAGCGAGAATGAGCACAACCACCGTGCTCGCGAGCCAACACACAGTATGCAATAGTATACATGTAAGATTTAACAAGGATGACTCAGATTCTTTTATTTACTCAAGCAATATTTTCAATTATCATAATTACAAACTCCTATGACTTAGCATTTTAAACAAATTGCATTTTATTAAAGAGAGTAAGTGCAATATTAAATAACAGTAGATGTTCCCTCCATCGGAACTCTACACATTTATCATTTTTCTGGAGCTACTTCCGCTCCTTCACACCACTGAGCTCGACGGCTCAGGAAAAATCCAACCTCGGGCTAGGTGAGCCGTCCTGATTGTAATCCACCCACCAAGATTTTTGAAATAGAACTAACTCCAGTTAACATCTCATGTCCTTAATCCATCTGGACGGTTCATACCACATTCCACACATTCTCGTGCTACATCCGCACCCACCACTCTTTCCATCCGCCCAGATGTAGTACTAATAAGATAATTAGGGTTTTGGGGGAAGAAAACCAATTAACACAACACGCCAGTCATTTACATCCAATGACTGCTCAAAATCACTTTCATGATTAAAAGATGATGATCGGAACATTAATTGTCTCGGTACTTAAGCAAGACTAGCATGTCGCTTAAGTACAACCTAAGCTAGTATTTACCACATAATTACTAGGGTGGTATGGAATGAGGGATTCAATTTATCAAAGGATGGGTAATAATTCATCAAATGTGTGTTTAAGTACCTTAAGCTTTAACATACATTTGATTATAGAATTAAAGCATGCAACTTTGATATTTTTAAATAAACATAATTTGCATAAAATATAGACTCAAAATGATCAAAGTATTGACTCGTCTTGGCTAAAGGCAGCGGGATCTTGGTACTCTTGAGGTTGGTCGAAGTGGAGGTCTCCTGCGTCTTCGAACCCTGATCGGACGAAAGTACCGGAAAAATGCACAACACCAGAGAGAGCAAATAAATACTAAACTCATAATAAATAAACTCTAAATTGAACAAAATCAGTTCCATCAGCAAGATCTTGATTTTAGAAAATTTTAGAAACAAGTTTCATAATTTTTAGAGTTATAATGATAAAGATATGAATTTTTGAAGCTTTTCCATTGAATTTTTAATTGAAAACTAAATAAAAAACTGGATTAACGAGGCGCTGACACGTGGCACGGTTACTGTGCACGGTCCACGGCACAGTGCGCGCGAAGAACGAGAGGGGGAAGGGAGAGACGGTTAACGCAGAACCGTCTGTGATAATTTTACCACAGACGGTTCGTCTTCTATTGCTTGTTTTGTAGTAGTGGAAGTTTTCGGAAGATTCCAAGAAAGTTTCAAGCCCAAGTTTAAACAAGTTTCAGATTTTCAAAATCAAGTTTTAACAAGTTTAAGACAAAATAGTTTCAACAAGTGTCAACAAGTATTAACTTTTTTCAACAAGTTTCAACAAGTTTTAGATTTTAGAACTCAAGTTTTAACAAGTTTCAGACAATCAAGTTTCAACAAGTTTCAGAAAGTTTCAACAAGGTTCATAAAAAATCAAACAAGAGCAAAAAATGAGGACGTGCTCACCTACGACCACGTGGTTGGTCACCACCACTGCTCCGCGCTCGTCGGGACGTTGCGGTCATTGGCCTTCCCGGCTACCACTGAGCTCTCTCGTGGCTCTGTGCTCACTAGGCTATGGTGGCTGCTCACCTCTCTACACGTCGCTGCGCGTGCCTCCGGTAGTCGCTTCCACTCGCCTTGCTCTGGCAGAGCCCACTCGCCGTCACTCCCCATCGCACTAGATCGTGGCCTCCCACATGCTTGCGGCCACACGATGCACGGAGGACCAACCCATCACCACTCGCTGCGCTTCGCTCGGGGATTGACTCACCTGCAGATGCAGCGTCCACCACTAATGTAGTTTCCTCCACGCACATTGCAGCCTTGAAGTAGACAGAAGAACTTGTTAGCGTCAGATCTGCCATGGCAAAGCTCAACCAGGGCCATGAGAGGAGGAAGATGGCTATCAAGCAACTTGTCCGTGGCGATCTATTAGCCACTAGCCACTAATGCTATTGATTCAGTGGTTTTTCTAAGATGGATAGGGGATCTTTAGTTCCTAGATAGAGAAGCTTCTCGTCACAGGAAGCTTCACGAGTCACGTCCGCGTGTGTTAGACGCGATCAAGCTTTAGGATTTGTGCATCAGGAGTTAGATCAGATGGTGTCCACCTATTCCATTGTGAAGAGGAAAAACTCTATACCGTTTAATAGTTTTTCACTACTACAAAAAAGGCTATAGAATACGCCTCATCACAGACGATTCTCTTGGAACCGTCTGTGATAAAATAATCACAAACGGTTCTCTTGGAACCGTTTATGATATGGACCGATCACAGATGGTTTCTAAATACAACCGTATGTGAATTATCACAGACAGTTCTTAAGAAGAACCATTTGTGATGACTTAGATTATCACAGACGATTCTTCTTAAGAACCGTATGTGATAATTCACAGACGGTTCGTATCATGAACCGTCTGTGATAAACATCTCATCATAGACGGCTCTTAATACAAATCGTCTGTGATAAATATCTCATCACAGACAGTTTCTATTAAGAACCGTATGTGATTTTAGATTTTACCATGGCTTGGAATTTTCTTTAATGGTCGAAAATTATCAAAGACTATTTGATACGATTTGCAAGATTATTATTCAAGTTTCTAGAGCAAGATATTGAGATTAACATTATTATTCTTGAATAACTTCCCAATTTTATTTTTAGAAATTTACAAATCAATTTCTTATAACTCATAGTTTTAAACATTAGTGCAAAAGATTATTTAAATTAATTTCATTAATTACTTGACAATATTTGTAGAGATGTTGCAGAGGTTTTGAAATTTATTTGCATGAACTTCAATTTTCATAGATTTTACAATTTGAGTTCTTAAATTCACAGCATTTAACTATGAGTGAAGAAATACTTTAGAATATTTTTGCCGATTGGAAAGTTATTGATTTACATAGCATAACAAAATTTTACAAGGTTAACTACACAATTTTACACAAGTTTTAATTGCCAGCTCAACTAAACTACTGCCACTGTCTTCTGCACAAGGGGGCCCACTGGACAGAGGGACACCGAGAGACTCGGCCACAGGGTGGGGAAGCAGGGGAGCAGGGGGGCACGGCGGCGGGCGCCGGCAGAGGGGCTGTGGGGACGGGCAAAATGGATCGCCGGGAAGGGGAGGAAGTTGAGGAAGGTGGCGGCGTGGCCGGGGCGGCACCGAAGAGGAAATGACGGCGGCCAGAGCACACGGGCGTAGTGGCCGAATGGCGGAGACGGTGGTCGGAGGGAGGGGAGAGGGAAGGGAGGTGGGCACGGGCACCGGGGTGACACCGGGGTGCTTACTGAGATGACGGCGGGGGCGGGGAAGCAGCGGAGCAGGCCGACGGCGGGAGCCGTGGCGGCGCGGGGAAGATGCATGACGGCGGAGGTCCACGGCGGCGGGGAGCTTTGCCAGCGGGTGGAGACGGTTGAGGGCGGCAGGGAGGCACTCCAGCGGCGACGAATCGGCCGGAGGGGCGCCGGAGAGGGAGATGCAGCGGCGGGGGCGCGGTTAGAGAAGGAGGGAGAGGAAGGGGAGGCGGGGAAGAGGCAGAGGGGGAGGGGCATGGCTTTTATAGCCAGGGAAGGAGAGGGAGGCCACCGGGAATGGCGGGAGGAGATCGGGCGGTGGGCGGCGCGGGCGGCAGGCGGCGTCGGATCCGGGAAGGGGGAACGGGGGGGCGTGTCGAATGCTGTTAGCAGGCGGCGCCGGAAGAGGGAAAGAAGAAGGGGAGAGAGGGGGGACACGGGCATGGAGAAGCCAGGTTGGGCGGCGAGGCCGAGGGGGAGAAGGAAAAGAGATAAAGCGAGGGGGCCGAGCTGAGAAGGATAAGGCCAGGCGGGGAAAAGGCTGGGGGGAAGGGGAAATAAAGGGGGCTGGGGAAACGGGCTGGCCGGGAGAAAGCCAAGTGGGCCGGGAAAAGCCAAGTGGGCCGGGAGAGGGAGAGAGGGAAGAGAGGGAAGAGGGGGAGAGGGAGAGAGAGATGGGTCTTTAAATTTGCCAAATTTTTATATTTGAAACCAAAGAAAAATTTGAATTTGAATTTTAAAATTTGGATTTGGAGAGCTTTTGAAATAAAATTTTAAATTTGGGAAATTACTGTTCACTGACTGAAAATGGACGTTACAAGATCACGTAGCGATGGTGTGGATATCATGGGGATATGCTCCAGATCTTAGGATGATGTGACAATTGGCAATGGCGTTAACGATTTGTTGTTTCACGAGTTTTCGAAAAAATTTCAGGGTTTCTGGACAGGGGCGGTCCGACCGGCCATAGCATGGCGGTCCGATCGGACCCAAATCGGTCGGACCGGCCATGTACGCCGGTCGAACCGACCGTGACCAAAAATGGTCAGAACAGGCTGGGCCAAAAATAGAGGGTGTAGGCAAGTGAGGGGATCCCAATGCACTTGATCTCATGATTTTTGGAGTCTCCAGTCAAAAGTTCTATTGGTTTAAAGTTTCAAGTAGGTTTCGGATTTTCAGGGGTTGAAAATCGGCTAAGTCCGTTCGGGCGGTCGGACCGGCCTATGGCTGGCGGTCCGGCCGCAAGCCGGCGATCGACCGACCGAGAGGCGGATCGACCGGTTGTCACTTGAACGTCGGCCTTCGTGGCGGCGTTGTTCGTTGGTTAGGTCAAAGTCATGAGTTTCAGTGCATATGTGTTGCATGATGCATGTTTTGACTAACGTGGGTCAAGTTGTGAAGAACTTATTCTCGGATTCAATTTGCTTGTCTATTGTTGTGCAGGTTGCTTGGTGGTCAACGACGGTCAACGGCGAGGATGATCGGGACGAGGCTTGGAGAGCTGAGGTCCAGAACGATCGACGATGCCGGGTGAGGTCAATGAACTCAAGTATGGTGCAGAATGGACAAGGATGACCGAACGGACAGTTCGGTGCGACTGGTTTGATCAAGCGGCACGGGAGTCGGTGCAAGTGCCATGGTGGTTTCGGTGGGAGCCGGATGGGAGAGACTTGCCAACATGGAGAGAGCCGTTAATCAACCTACACGTGGCGGAGCAGGCAAAGTGCTTCGCGTAGATGGACTTGGTCTTCGAAGAAGGACCGAGAAGGGGTATTTTGGTAATCTTACCAAATACCACCTTGGTGACCTTTTGCCAACCCGCGGCGCAAGACGACGCAAAGAGAAGCGGTTTAGGTCAAGAGGTGTTGAAGACGACGCTTTAAAATGCGTGCGTGTGTGACCCGTTTGTGTTGGGCCTTAACGGGAGCCCATTTAAGTTAAACTTCTAGAAGGTCTAAGTCTCCACTATAAATAGAAGAGGGAGGTGGCTGCACCCCCTCAATCCTTTCATTATTGTTGAAACCCTAGTTTGGCTTAGGGAGAGGATTAGTGGAGGTTAGGGTTCTAGAGAGTTTTAATTTGATTTCGTGCTCTTGGATTGAGCTTTGTCCTCCATTGATGGAGTGGCTGTAAACCCAAACATTATCAAATCAATCCAATGAAAGTTTGATCAAAGATGTGTCTCTTTGCCTTTTTCTCTCTATTTGGTGATTTTGAGTCTTTCTTTGATTTGTATGTTTTTGATTGATTTCTTCACGTGATCTAGCTTGCTGTGACATGTGGGAATACATCTAGGATCATCTTGATCATCAATCACCCACGAGCAAGTTTTTGGATCTAGTTTTCGTTTTGACTCGGTTTTGAACCATCCTCCTCTCAAACGAAGAAAGGTCATAACTTTTCCATGGATCTCCATGATCTTCGATTGGAATAGGTTCCTGACATCCTAGAAAAAGTGTGTTCCAAGTTTCATCAAGTTTGGAGTTGTAGATCAAAAGTTAGACATGTTTGCAACTTCGTTTTTTGGGCTGATTTCACTGTTCATCAGGCTGGAGGTCAGACCGCCCTACGTAGAGGTAAGACCGCCCATGGACCGGTCAGACCGCCACTAAATAGAGGTCAGACCGCCCTAGTCTTGGAAATTAAGTTTCGGTTGATTTTGGCTGTTTTGCTTCGGGGTTTTGATTGGATTCAATCCTAGTCTTCCGCTGTACTGGTATATCGATCTTCATAGTTTCTATAGCTATTGGAGTGAAATTTGTGTTGAATCTAATCTTGGTTGAAAAAGTGAGCGTGCTCCTATTCACCCCCCCTCTAGTCGCCTTTTCGGTCCAACAGATGGAATCCCCGAGGCTCAGAAAATGCCCGCAGACGCGCTCGGGCGATGGAAGCCGAAGGCTTCACATCACAGGGAGGCGGAGAGCCCTGGTTGGGTCGTGGTCGCGCGGTGGGAAAGCAGGCGCAGCAGCGAAAGGAATCGAAGAATAGACTGGATGACGAAGCTTCGTCAAGAACCAATCTGATCTAATGCTGATGGAAAGAACCGATCCGCAAAAAAACTTACCAGAACAGGTTGCAAAACACACGTATAATGCTCTGATACCAATTGATAGATTATTTCTGATATAAATCAGTTGATCAAAACTAACAGGATCGTATATGTGGTAATTGCAACACTCATAAAATATGTAAACACGGAAGTACACCTGATGACGATGCTATTGTTCGTCGTAGGGTTGATTTGTAGCAGTAAATGAACAAGTGCTCAATCTACCTATGGTTTGGTCTTTCCCACCAAGAGATAAGCCACAAATTCCAACTACAGATGGGGATACGTGGTATAGCATGAGTTACCTTGGTGAGAGGATCTGACCTTTAGTTAGAGTTAGATTCCAATTAGATCTCTGCACAGATTTAAAATCCCAAGTCCATATCTTCCTTAATAGATACTCTGTCTCTTAATAAATACTTTATTTGATCACTTTATATATTTGAGTCAACCAAAATAGATAGCTGATATTTATTCAACTCATGTAAGTCCACGTAACAGAAAATTAATCCAACAGCCTTTACTTAGGTTAACGACGGTAAAAGAAATAACTCAATCTACAACTGTGAAAGCCAGGTTCTTCCTCTTATTAACTGTTTATTATTACATTAAAGCAAATAGAACATAATTGACGGTCACTTAAGCATACCGGACATATTCGAGAGAACAACAAACCAAAGTTAAGAAAGAGAGGCGTGCACGAAGAGGGGTAATTGGGAAGTCCTGGCATATGACGAATTGAAACCACAAGAAGAAAACTGCCCTATCCACATGTCACCCGGAAATATCATGTGTCACCTGAAAAAGCATACAAGAAAATGAGATCGAGTTATGCATTTGCTCATTTTACGGAGAACAATAACCCAGTTCATTCAAGAGAACAATAGCCCAGTTCATTTCAGTCGTAAAATAAACATATTGAACACGAGCATTTGTTTCCTTGTGCTGCAAATATTTGCACGATACGCAAATACTAGTCAAATCAAAGAGCAGGGGAGGGGGGACATAGCTACCAACCTCGCATCCTTTCCGCTGCAGCTCTTTGCATGTGCTGTCGTCTTCAGAAATCTTATTGAACTCCAGCAGACCCAGATCCTTGAGGGACGGAAGGTGCAGCAACCCCTCGGGGAGCTTGCTCATCTTGCCGAAGCTCCAAAGTGCCAGGTGGGAGAGCCTTGGCATTGCCCCGACCTCTATGCTCCACTCCTCAGTGGAAAACGTTAAAAGTAGCAACTGTTGCAGCCGAGGGAACCCTTGGGCAGAGCAGGACATGGTCCGGCCTTCATACCCCTGCAACTCAAGCACCACAAGATGGGGAAGCTTCTCCAGGAACGGCATCGGGTCTTGTTTAATCACATCAGCATATAGACGGAGCTGCCGTAGATTTTGTGGGAAGAGCTGGCCCTCAGGCAGCCTATCGATCACATGGAATCGATGGAGGAAGACATCAACCAGGTGAGGCATGTTTTTTGCAAGTATTTTAATCATCTCAGTAGGGATGGGTACCAACTCCAACAATAAGGTTGTTAGTTGGGTCATTTGGCCCAAAAATGTCACCATGTTATGATAGAAATATTTAGTATCACCACTCGCAGGAGATAAATATAAGGTCTGGAGCTCTTTCTGTCGCCCATTCTTTGGTGGAGAAAATTCTCTACTAAGGTAAACATGCCTAAGAGTAGGGATATCCCATAGAGAGTTTGGTACGATTGATTTCAAGTATGTCCGCCACAGATCTATAGTTTGCAAGTTAAGAAGCTGTCCTATTGAAGAAGGGAGCGTGACCTCTTGACAACTTCTCAACCTGAGACATCTTAGGTGAATACACCCACCAATTACTCTAGAGAAATTCTTTAGGCTTGATTTTTCTACGTGAAGAACTCTCAAGAATCTTAGCTTAGGTGGGGAAATTGGGGAAATTGATGATAGTCCAAAGCCAACCAGAGTTCGGAGATCAGGTGATGCCCGGAAAATCTTATCATCGCAGAAGTTTTGAAATGAAGTACGATAGGATGGAATTGTATTGGATGATGATGCACCAGTTTGACCTGCATTTTTTTAGTGAACCATATGTCAGCAAGAAACCAACATATTGGGAAATACATAGTTGTATACAAAGAGCAAAAAGGAAGCCGAACCTGCAGTTTCGTCAATGACATCAAGAACACCATCTTGTCTTGCTTCTTCTGTGCACCAGTCACGTAAAATATCATGAATCCTTATTCTTTCAATCCATCCATGTGCCCTGCTTCTGCCAACAACTTGCACCAAGCTTCTTTCAGCTAGCTCTCTTATGTACTTGCGCCCTGTTTCTTCTGGCTTGTAATTTGTTATATGTGGAATGAAGCATTCAGCTATCCATAATTCGATAAGATCGGACACAGGTATAACATAATCCTCGGGGAAAACAGCAAGATAGAGGAAACAAGATTTCATATAATGATTTGGCAGGTCGTTGTAACTGCGACCTAGTATGACTCGCATCATCCTTCCAGTTTCTGTTGATGCCCAGCCCTTAAGCATATCCGACCATGCTTCTGAATGTAGATTCTTTGACAGATAACCCCCCAGGACTGCAAGTGCAAGTGGTAAGCCATTACATTTCCTTGCAAGCTTTCTCCCTAGTTCTTCAAACTCATCCAGATTACATATCACGGACCTTTTATATGATGGTAAAGCTTTGCTACTAAAAAGTTCCCAACTTTTCTCATCATCCAAGAGCTTCAGATCATGAACATAGGTTGGCATTTCGATATGATTAGCAACATCAGTCTTTCGGGTGGTTAACATTACTCTACTGCCATTATTTACATCAGGAAATACTTTAACCATTCTATTTATTTGGTTCCATGTATCTGTTTCCCACACATCATCAAGCACGACTAAATATCTTTTTTGCAATAGAAAATCATGGATCTTCTTTCCCACCTCACACGCCTGCATCTGATCAATTTCTCTAGACTCATCTCTGGTCCCCATTATTTGTTTCATAATATCCTTCAGTAAATCAATGCCCTTGAACTTTTGAGATACAGTTACCCAAGCAACTGTGTCAAAGTGTTTGATGATTCTAGGTGAGGTGTAGACTTTTCTAGCGAGTGTAGTTTTCCCTGCCCCACCCATGGCAACTATGGAGACAACACTAAGCTTGGTGTCTTGGTCAACTAACTTCTCCTCTATTTGATTGCACTCATCCTCAAAGCCAACAATGACAACATCATCTTCAAAATTTTGATACATAACATCGTAATCTTGCCGAGGCTCATCCTCAACATGACCCATCCCTACTGCAGTATGACGCAAATAAACGAGATTTAGACCGTTTGCACTGTCAAATATCTCTCTTATCTTTCTTCTTACCCTCTTAATTTCAGCACCACTTTTGTGTAGAGCTATCAAATCACTTGGTATACGAGCATACCTCGAAATGGCACCCATGAAACCCTTGTTAAGCCTGTTTCGCTTCTCCGTGTACTCTGCGGCTTCAATAACATTCTCGGCGTCGTATGCAGCATCCCTGATCTGTGACACCCACACGGCTACGCCGGAGTTTCCCAACCTATGCTTGGCCGCAGCATCAGTAACGTATCCCTGCAGCCGCTCCAGTTCATCTTTCAAGAACCCCACTTCATCCATGACTCCACATAGCAGCGAGGTCTCCTGGGCTGCAAGCTTGCTGACACTTGAAACCACGGCAGAGACAGCAGCCTCAGCCATTCTCAGAGATAGAATGATTTGCAGAATGCAGTTGTGGCTGTGGAAGGTATGGTTTGGTTTGGGATGCAACTAATGTTTGATTGTGTATTTGTTCGTGTTTAGTTGATGCTAGAGCAAAGCAAAGCAAAGCACATGCTTAATGCTTTGCTGAATCTGGTTAGAAATAAATAGTAACAACAAACAAGGACGGTCTAGTCGTGCCAAATAGAATGCGGTTGTGGCTGAGGAAGATATGGTTTGGTTCGGGATGCAATGCTTCCGGGGAAGTTTGACCGGGCTCTGTCTGGGGGTAAGGTGTTAGAAATAAGTAGTACTAACAAGGACTTGTCACCAACTGCTAGGAATGTTGGAGCCGGATAGAGACTTGTCACCAACCGAGCCAACTTGTCAACGTTGATCGAGCTGACATCGATCATGCACATTGACCATTGACCAATTGCCTGCAGTGCGGAACCAACCCATCTGGTCAAGTTGGCCCTCTCTTCACTGTATTTCTATCTTAATTTTTGTTGCCAGTATCATATTAACTTATCGTAAATCTGCGAGCCAGTGAAAAAAATGTGAGCCTTGCAAGATGACCTGTGGGATTTCCGGACTTGGTAAGGACGGATTAAATCAGTTGCTGCCCAAACCTTTCAAGTTTTGTAACTAAGTTTCATGCTCGATTCTTCTGTAAATTGCTGTAGAAAATATGTCATTGTACTTCATCATTCCTTTGCGCAATGCAGTGATTTATACTGGGCCATCTAGTGCCAAACTTGTCTCATGCACATTAACCATTGACCGAATTTCAGTTTTCACCTGAAACTTGTACATATGACTTCAAACATGTCATGTAGACTATTTGCTACAAGTAGTATAAAACTCCAATTAATGTCAGATCTAATCCAAACTATTATATTTAAAAATCTAAGCAAGCCATTGTAACTGGAGGGTGGATTAGTGATGGATCAGCTGAATTTGTTTTCTTCTAATTAATTTGTGATTTTCTATACCTACTTTTTTAAAATCATTCTAGACCTTTTTTCCAGTTAACATGTGCCCTTCAAGATTAAGCACCAACCTTTCTTAGAAGTACATGACATAGGTGAGTTATATGGGAAACTTCTCGTTCATCTACATCTTGTAGTTTTAAGCAAGTCTTCTTTGTTTTATCTTTGGATGTCTCAACTCCAAGTCAAACTCCAAATTAATTGACTTATACGTCTCCATTCATGGATCGTTCAGAAGATTCGCTACCAGAAAAAGATTAATATTGGACGCCTCATCACAGACGGTTGATAATCTGATTTTCCCTTCTCAAAACCCTAATAACTTGCTGTTGCCACATCTGGGCGGATGGTATGATGGTGGTGGGTGCTGATGTAGCCCAAGGAAATGTTGGTATGTGGAATGTTAGGAATGTGGTATGAACTACCCAAATAACCCTAAGGACTTAATCATGTGATGATCTCTCAATGTAAAATAGTACAACCACAAGTCTATAATGATGTCGACCTGGCTAAATAATTTGTATCCATCAGTACGGGTTGCACCAGGCAGATGACCAGCGACACCGTAAGCCTTTGTGGCTACGGGTTGGGGTGCACCGCTTATGCGTCTGTGTGGGCGTAAGCCGTGAAGGCGCAAGAGGGGATTTGGGTAAAAGTTGACGCAGGTGTGGGAGCGTAACCCTTCTCAGGTGAAACCTTAGCAGGTGTAACTAATACTGAGGGAGCATTGTAAAGGCCTTGTGGTAATTTCCCCTTGATTCACATGTCTAAGGAAATGTGTGTGTATGTCAAAATGATTATCTTTTGTGAGTAAAGTGTATAGTCTCTACAGAGTATAAGTTGTTCTAACAGCCGTGCCCACGGTCAAAGGTAGGCATGGGAACTTACTTGAGATAGTTTTATTCATGAAACTTTGTGGGTGGGATGAAAAACTCATCGGGCTGATGTAACCCTGAATTTGGATTTTCCTAGGTGGAAGTACCCTAGTATTGTTAATAGGTGGATGTAACCCCATTCAAAAATAAGCATCAGGTGGAGGTAACCTCTGCTGTTATAAATATTGCACACTTAATCTCTTTAATAAAATGTGATTTGGTCAAAATGCTAAGTGATAAGAATTTCTACCTATGATAATTGAAAATGTTGCTTTAAGCAAATAAAACAAACCCGAGCCATCTTTGACAAAGCCTTGCATATATAAATATTGCATTGTGTATTGGCTCGTGAGCATGGTTGTTGTGCTCATCCTCGCTCCTTCCCTCAACCCTTTAGAAGCTGCGGATCCCGGACATTATGCATACTACGAAGAACCAGACGTTGAAGGCCAAGGAGCTGATGAAGAGTAGTTTAGTCTGTAGTCAATCTAGTCTTGCCCCAATCTAGCTGACTCCGTCGGTATTCGTGTACTACAAATATTACCAAGGTCTCTAGGTAATATCGGTCATACATTGGTTTCCCCAGTCGCTTGTCTATGGCGAGATATGTTCTACCCCTTTTGCTTTCGCTACCGCTTTCACAGTTTATGTATTGTAATCATTTGGCCTTGTTTGGCCTTACTGTAAAACTTGACCCGATGCGGTCTATGTAAACTCTGATATTATTTAATTAATGCATGGTTTGGTCTACGATATGTGTTAAATGATTCAGTGATGTATTCTGTGAGCACTATCTACTAATCTAGTGAATAGTGCAACATTGTTCACAAAGGATTCTAGATTGTGAAATTCGGGTCTGACCGCCCGGCGGTCTCCTTTCACTGCTGTCTAGTTTGTAGTTACGACATAGATGGGGCGAAGACAGAAAAACATGGGCATATCTTGGAGGTCGTGGATGCTTAGTGTATTTAACATTCTGGATCTAGAGCTTCGCGTTGCATAAAATGATCAGACCAAGTTGCTCTAATCGAAAGCTTGCAAGACACAAGGCGACTTCTATGCAAAAGGTTCATATTTCCATAACAGATAAGGGCTCACCATGAAATGTAAAAGAGTAATGCATCAACTGACAAGCCAAGCCAAGCCATCGTCCAAATCCTCTCGCGTCATGTTATGTTCCCAAGTCACATTGTCATATTGAAGAATCTAAACCTGTCATTATGAGTTAATGGAGTATTTTGGTGATTAATGGTAAATCCATATGTGGTATTAACACTTTTATTGATATACCTATTGTGTAGTCTTATTTAGATAAAAATGTGAAAATCATAGAGTATGCATTTGACATCATATTCTTATATCTTGTTGCATTCCTCGGATCCAAAATATAGGTTGAACTCCACCAAAAGTCTAACTTGAATATGTGCACATATTCTTATTATACATTTATGTATGCACACATTTAGGGGGGTTCACTCTATGTTTTGTGGTTTCATTAGTATTGATCTATATTTCTTTATCCACATGTATTTGGAATCTCTACTTTGAAACATATCTCTTGAGTATATAAAACTTGTGTAGTTCATATATACTCATATTGATTTATATTCAATTATTTGTAATTTGTGATAGTTGTCATCAATTACTAAAGAGGAAACTATTAGAGTATCTTGACCCACCATTGTAAGTTAATGGTATGTTGTGGTAATTAATGACAATCACGTTATGGGACTAACATTTTCCAATGAGTTGGGTAAATAGGTTATGTTCCATGATGGTGGAGACTTCGGATGATATCATGAGTTGACCATCAAATCAAGAGAAGATCTATCATGTGTTGATGGAAGTCAAGTGAAGGATGCATCATGTGTTGATGCATATCAAGATCTCAAAGAGGAGATGATCATGAGTTGATGATCAAGTCAAGAGAAGACACATCATGTGTGGATGGAGGACATGTGAGGAAAATCATCATGAGTTGATGTTATTCAAATCAAGATTCAGAATGAAGGATGTCACCATGTGTTGATGAGCATCAAAACAAGATCACGAAGTAAAGAAGTTCATCATGTGTTGATGATATTCAAGTCAAGAACCCGGATTTGAAGTGAAGATGTGCATCATCAAGCTTCAAGTGTATGTGCAAGGCAAAAGTATGACTAGCTAGGCTAAGGATGTGTTTCCTAGTCTTTTACCGGTCTTAGTGTTTGGTTCAAAGACCGGATTGCTAGTATAGGTTGTCGTACTATTAAGAGGTGTCTTGTCTAGTAGCTTGAGTCTCATCATGTGTTGATAGCTTAATATCGCTTTCTCTAGCTCACCGTGGCATGATGCTATTATTTGCTAATGTGTTTTGCAAATAGTTGAGGCTCATGCGTCTAATCCTTGTAGCATGTGACTATACTTTGCAAATGTATTTTGCAAACGGTTGAAGTCCATGTACCTACTCCTTGTGGCATGATCTAAGTTTGTAAATTGTTAGGGTTCATGCATTGCATTTGTTTTTCCTCTGAAAATCTGTTCAACAATTTCGGTATGACCGCAAGTATTGCGCGGTATTACCGCAGGTCGGTAATACCGAAGTTTACATGGCGATATGAATTTTCTAGGGAGGAAGTTTTTATAGGTTTTCTTGAAATCCCAAAATCGGTATGACCGCATTTGATGAGTGGTATTAACGCAAGCCGGTAGTACCGAAATCTAGTTGGCGGTATTGTCTGTTGGTATATCATGAGCGTTTCACGTGTTGCACTTTAAATTATGTTTCCGCTGCTATTCTTTTATATGTATTTGGTCTGTCCGATCATTCTACAAATCAAAAGATGTTATTTATGTTTTGTTTATTATTATACAATAGCTTTACGTATTCGTAATATGTGATTGATATTCAATGATGTAACTGTAGATACTAGCTACTGATCCAGAAACCGGTGCTATGAACATAGAAGATTTCAAATTACAAATTTAGGGTCTGACATTCGCACAGTAGAGAGCCCGGGGTTCTCCTTTCTCTAATGTCTAGTTTGTATCTACAACAAAACGAGGCAAAGACCAAAAAAAAAACCTAGGCATATTTTGGAGGTCGTGGATGCTTAGTGTATTTAACGTCAAATTGAAAGCTTGCAAAACACAAGGCGAATTTGATGCAAAAGGTTCAGATTTCCATAACAGGTAAGTGCTCACCATGAAATGTAAAGAGTAATGCATCAGCTGCCAAGCCATCGTCCAAATACGAAATAAAGGTACTCACATCATTCTCTTGAAGCACAGCTTATTATTACATCCGAGGGAACAGAGTACTACTTATACACACCGGAGATACCTGGGAGGAAGACAAATGCATACATGAAGGACGATCGAGAAGTCTCCAGCACATCCTGCAGAAACCTTCGACTGGTGCGTGTAGGATGATAGGGTGGCACAAGAAAATAGTCATTCTATCACCTGCAGAAAGCACAAAAGAATGACTTCCAGTCATTGAATCGCTTCTCTTGCGAAGAACAATAGTCCGGTTCATTCGAGAGAACACAAATTTCAGTCCCAAAAAGGAATTAAGCTCAAACAAGTTGATTCTACTACGGGGAGAAAGCTACACAAAAGCTAAGCGGTATTTATTGAGCATGTTGCCAGTTGCTTTTTACGATACACTTAATTTAATAGTTTAGATTAATTGCGATTTAGTTATAATACATCGAATAGTACGAGTAGTAAAATCATAATAGAATTGAATTGTAATTACACATACGTAGATCACATGTCATAAGAGTAATATTTTCAATCGTAGTTGAAAAAATCCATAATACACCAATAAAAATGTAAATACAAATAAAAATCTATTATATTATTAACAAATCAATAGTTAGATTTAATTTATATTACTACTATATACTAACGGTAGAATGTGCTATAAACTTTTTTTAATTTAAAGTTGACAAAAAAACAACATAAAATATTTGCACGATACGCAAATACTAGTCAAATCAGAGAGCAGGGGAGGGGAGACATAGCTACAACCAACCTCGCATCCTTTCCGCTGCAACTCTTTGCGTGTGCTGTCGTCTTTATAAATCTTATTGAGCCGGGGAGTCAGACGCAGCTCCTTGAGGGACGGAAGGTGCAGCAACCCCTCGGGGAGCTTTCTCATCTTACTGCACCTCCAAAGTGTCAGGTGGTAGAGCCTTGGCATTGCCCCGACCTCTATGCTCCACTCCTCAGTGGAAAACCTACGAAGTTCAAGCATTGCGTGAGGGAACCCTTGGGCAGAGCAGGACATGGTCCGGCCTTCATACCCCCACAACATAAGCACCACAAGACAGGGAAGCTTCTCCAGGACCGTCATCGGGTCTTGTTTAATGACATCAGCATATATACGGAGCTGCCGTAGATTTTGTGGGAAGAGCTGGCTCTCAGGCAGCCTATCGATCACATGGAATCGATGGAGGAAGACATCAACCAGGTGAGGCGTGTCTTTTGCAAGTATTTCGATCATCTCAGTAGGGATGGGTTCCAAGTCCAAGTAGAAGGTTGTTAGTTGGGTCATTTGGCCCAAAAACGTCACCATGTTATGATAGAAATATTTAGTATCACCACTCAGAAGAGATAAATATAAGGTCTGGAGCTCTTTCTGTCGTCCTTTCTTTGGTGGAGAAAATCCTCTACCAAGGTAAACATGCCTTAGAGTAGAGATATCCCATAGAGAGTTTGGTACGATTGATTTCAAGTCTGTGTAACTCAAATCTATAGTTTGCAGGTAAAGAAGCTGTCCAATTGAAGAAGGGAGCGTGACCCCTACACACCATCTCAACCTGAGACATCTTAGGTGAATGCACCCACCAATTACTCTAGAGAAATTCTTTAGGCTTGACTTTTCTACGTGAAGAACTCTCAAGAATCTTAGTTTAGGTGGGGAAATTGATGAAAGTCCAAAGCCAACCAGAGTTCGGATATTAGGTGATGCCTGGAAAATCTTATCATCGCGAAGTTTTGAAATGAAGTACGATAGGATGGGATTGTATTGGTGATGATGCACCGTTTGACTGCATTTTTAGTGAACCGTATGTCAACAAGAAACCAACATATTGGGAAATACATAGTTGTATACAAAGAGCGAAGAGGAAGCCGAACTGCAGTTTTGTCGATGACATCAAGAACACCATCTTGTCTTGCTTCTTACATGCACGACCACGTAAAATATCATGAATCCTTATTTGTTCAATCCATCCATGTGCCCTGCTTCTATCAACAACTTGCACCAAGCTTCTTTGAGCTAGCTCACTTATGTACTTGCGCGCTGTTTCTTCTGGCTTGTATTTTGTTGTAAGTGGAATGAAGCATTCAGCTATCCATAATTCGATAAGATCGGACGCAGGTATAACATAATCCTCGGGGAAAGCAGCAAGATAGAGGAAACAAGATTTCATATAATGATTTGGCAGGTCGTTGTAACTGCGACCTAGTATGACTCGCATCATCTGTCCATTTTCTGTTGATGCCCAGCCCTTAAGCATATCCGACCACACTGCAAGTGCTTAAGCATGTCCATTTAGATTCTTTGACAGATAACCCCCCAGGACTGCAAGTGCAAGCGGTAAGCCATTACATTTCCTTGCAAGCTTTCTCCCTAGTTCTTCCAACTCATCCAGATTACGTATCATAGACTTTTTATATGATGGTAAAGCTTTGCTACTAAAAAGTTCCCAACTTTTCACATCATCCAAGAGCTTCAGATCAAGAACATAGGTTGGCATTTCAATATGATATGCAACATCAGTCTTTCGGGTGGTTAACATTACTCTACTGCCATTATTTTCATTGGGAAATACTTTAACCATTCTATTTATTTGGTTCCATGTATCTGTTTTCCACACATCATCAAGCACGACTAAATATCTTTTTCGCAATAGAAAATCATGGATCTTCTTTCCCACCTCATTCTCCTGCATCTGATCAATTTCTCTAGACTCATCACTGGCCCCCATTATTTGTTTCATAATATCCTTCAGTAAATCAATGCCCTTGAACTTCTGAGATACAGTCACCCAAGCAACTGTGTCAAAGTGTTCTTTGATTCTTGGTGAGTTGCAGACTTTTCTAGCGAGTGTAGTTTTCCCTGCCCCACCCATGGCAACTATGGAGACAACACTATACTCGCTGTCAACTAACTTCTCCTCTATTTCTTTGCACTCATCCTCAAAGCCAACAATGACAACATCATCTTTAAAATTTTGATACATAACATCGTAATCTTGCCGAGGCTCATCCTCAACATGACCCATCCCTACTGCAGTATGACGCAAATCAACGAGATTTAGACTGTTTGCACTGTCAAATATCTCTCTTATCTTTCTTCTTACCCTCTTAATTTCAGCACCAATTTTGTGTAGAGCTATCAAATCACTTGGTATACGAGCATACCTCGAAATGGCACCCATGAAACCCTTCTTGAGCCTGTTTCGCTTCTCCATGTACTCTGCGGCTTCAATAACATTCTCGGCGTCGTATGCAGCATCCCTGATCTGTGACACCCACACGGCTACGCTGGAGTTTCCCAACCTACGCTTGGCCGCAGCATCAGTAACGTATCCCTGCAGCCGCTTCAGCTCATCTTTCAAGAATCCCACTTCATCCATGACTCCACATAGCAGCGAGGTCTCCTGGGCTGCAAGCTTGCCGACACTTGAAACCACGGCAGAGACAGCAGCCTCAGCCATGGCGTCCTTGTCTCTGCACTCAGAGATAGAATGATTTGCAGAATGCAGTTGTGGCTGTGGAAGGTATGGTTTGGTTTGGGATGCAACTAATGTTTGATTGTGTATTTGTTCGTGTTTAGTCGATGCTAGAGCAAAGCAAAGCACATGTGATGGAAAGTAATGGCATCAAACCACGGCAAGCTCTACTCTTGTTGGAGGTAAGGTGCGGAAGCTCTTTGCTGAATCTTGTTAGAAATAGATAGTAACAACTAACAAGGACGGTCTAGTCGTGCCAAATAGAATGCGGTTGTTGCCGTGGAAGGTATGGTTTGGTTCGGGATGCAATGTTTCCTTTTGTATTTGTTCTTCTTTCCTTTGTGCTAGAGCAGAGCAAAGCACGCTCGAAGGGAACTTTCCCTTTGCTGTAGTGATGATAGCATCACGGCAAGAAGATGCAAAGCAAATTAAATATATTTAAGAGAAGAAGATATAAAGCAAAGAAGCTCTAGCCTCTGGGATCTACCCTTCTTTAGATGGGGTTTTAGCATCAACGATACGAAGAATCTTTCTCGAGCATGACATCCCTCGCGTAGTGCCTCTGCGACCTCGTCATGGACACCGGAGGTTCGATCACACGCCGTCGGGCGTCGGGTAGTGGCAGAAGACATTTCTGGGTTAACCATCGCCAACAAAGCGGAAGACATTTGTGTGGGCCAAATCTGATGCTAAAACTTGATCTAGATAACCTAATTCTAGCTCAAAGATGATCTAGATAACCTAAACATTAGAGCGGAAGCATGATTTTGCTTACCCGATGTTGAAGATGCCATGAGGTCTTGTAGGCCTGATCAACAGCAGTAGAATGGGTGTGAGGGAGAGCGGTGTCACGGTGATGACTGCAGTGGTGTTGGATCTTCGCTCACTGCAACGCCCGTGATGGATCGGTTTTGTTACAGGATACTCGTAGCCTAGAACTACCAGAGAAGAGCTGGCCTCCCGAGTCCTCTTATTTTTGTAGCGCTGGGTGAACGAGACCAAAACCAAATGACGTTGGTTGTTGCCCCGATCAGGGTGCGAGTGGGCGTAGCCCTGTGAATCTCGGAGGTAGTTAGTGGAGATTAACCCAACAATTTGTTCTTCTTTCCCCTTTGATGAAGAGAAGACATCTGACTTGGTGGACTAGATTGGGCCTAGGACTAGGAGAGCCTGAATTACCCCTTTTTTTTATACTGTATCCATTGCGGATTCCCGAGTTCTCTTATTTTTGTAGCGCTGGGTGAACGAGACCAGAACCAAATGACGTTGGTTGTGCCCCCGATCAGGGTGCGAGTGGGCGTAGCCCTGTGAATCTCGGAGGTAGTTAGCGGAGATTAACCCAACAATTTGTTCTTCTTTCCCCTTTGATGAAGAGAAGACATCTGACTTGGTGGACTAGATTGGGCCTAGGACTAGGAGAGCCTGAATTACCCTTTTTTTATACTGTATCCATTGCCGATTTTTAACAGGATTGCCACTATTTTGTATTTGTGTTACCTGATTTACTGTATGTTGTATCAGCATCTGTACCGATTTAGTGATCGCTAGTGTAAATCATTTCTTACCGGTCAGCTCCTATCTATAGCAAGCAACTAGCGTAGCACTGTGCTAGCTGATAGATACAGTTCAGTGATGCCTTTTTTTTAGCTAAAGTTGCAGTCAAATCTGAGAACCACTGTTACCACTTACCAGCTGCCCATGAATAGTACATTGAAAGGATAAAAAAGGTTGGATCTCAGAACAAGGTCACACAATAATTATCTGCACCAGAAGTAGAGGAAAATACAAGAATTATCATGTTGTTGAACATGCCACAGGAAAGGGCCTTCGATCTAAATTTCAATTTAATTGCAGTGTCATAAACACTTAAAAATAAAATTATACAGAAAAAGTGAATGAAAAGCAGCAATCAAGCTCGAGATAGAAAAGTGAAGCCCACGCTGTCAATTAACCTGGTAGATATTTGCAAGTTACATCAGCAAACGAAACTGAAACTTAGAAGAGCTGCGTATCTGGGTACTGAACATGTGAACTGAGACACCGCTCCTGCAATCAGCATCTTTCTGAACATCCCTAGATACATTCTCGAATGTCTAATGCTTGTGGTAAACGTGGCCTTAGATATCCAACTGATGTTAACAGCAAGCCAAATGCTAAATTGCTGACAAAATTACACGTTGGGGTTCTCGCAATGTCTTCAGAAGTTCAAGCCTATCGGGTGTTTCTTTCAGAGTAAACTCACTACAAAATTCACAAGCCCGGTGATGCAAAGTAGTTAAATTGCACACGGAAATATCTTTTTCTGCTATAAAGTAGTACTGCTTGGAGAAGCCATGCATCTGCATAAGGACATCCCTAATGTTTCACGGTATCACAAATTTTCCTCTGATAAACGTGAGATTTCCCTCAATTGTTGCTGCAGTAGAGGCATTGGATGGTGCACTGTTCGGCCTCCGTTTACCCTTTAGGATGCGCATAGGTGCATGCAGGATTGGGAGGCACTGGGAATATGTGGAATGTGTCCAAACTTCTGAACTGCTCCCCCTTATTCCTTTGTGGCCTTGGACTGTGTAGACAGATATAGGATCGAATACAGCAATCAGAGAGGGGTGAATGATTGTAGTGATTTCTTTCCTTCTTACAAGAGATGGCATGCGTTGGATTGAACCGATGACTGAAGACACCGTACTCGCCCGTGATGTCTCGGAGTTGTTGTGCGCTGATTTGCTCGATCTGCCGATGCTGTTGGCGACGATCGGGTGATCGACACAGCACGTGATCGCAATAAGCATAGTTGACAGAGGAGAGCTATCTCGCCACGCACTGCTCGGAGCGAGAACAAGTCGAAGACAATGTCCAGAGAACCACACCGCCAACGATGACGATTTTTCCTTGGGATAGATCTGAACTTTTATTTCATAATCATGCTCTGTGGCTACAAAGTGCCCTTACAACACCCCTCAACCCTAGCACGGAAACTCAAAAAACTTTTTTCAAAAGCCGTCCTCGACGATCCCCATAAAAGCCACGAGAAAATCTTAACATCTCCCTCCTTTTATATGCTAGAGTCCTAAACCGTGTCCTCAACAACCCGGACACAAAATCCTATCTGCTTCCAAAAATCAAGGGACCCGAAACACTTCCAAACACGGGTTTTCCAATATCTCTAAACCTTTCAGTTATGAATTCCTTCCATAACTCATCGTGCATCGAAGCCTTCAGAAGCGCACCTCCCGAAGCTCATATCGGCTATCGAGCATCTTGATTTGAGTGATGTGGAATATTAGAGTTGCAACAACATCGATGATGATGATGATTTTGAAGGTAAAAAGAAGAACGACGACTTCACGGGCATGTGCTTCATGACAAGCAGCGACGATAGTGATCCCGATGACGTAAGACCGTCATATGATGAGCTTGAAGATGGTTTGGTTAAACTTGCTATTGAATTGAAAAATACAAAAAAAGAATTTGAAAGAAAATAATTTTGTTGTTGAAAGCTTAAATTCTGAAATTAATAGACTTAGTGCTTATATTCCGGATGATGAATCATGTGAGTCTTGTTAAGTTTTATTCTGAGTTGGAGACTGCTAGAATAATTAATGCATCAAAATTGGTTCAACTTAGGGATGTAACTGATAAATTTGATGAATTAAAATTAGCACATGACTCTTGTGATGAAAAATTAAAATTTGCTACAGATGAAATTGAAAAGCTCAAGTCTAGTTCTTCTACATGTTTAGAGTCAAGTATTTCAAATACTCAATTTAAAGCTTGCTCTAATTATAAATTGTTAGAAGCTAGACTTAATTCATCTCAGAAATCAATTCAATAAATGCTTTATACATACTTTCTTGCTCTAACTGTCCTAAGCTTAACATTGAAATAGAAGCATTGACTAGACAACTTAATGATTTTGCTGAAAAAGATAGATTGACTCGGTCTAGTGCTTCTAAGAATCTTGTGAATGAACTGGTTAAATGCACAAACTGTCCCGCTTTAGCTAAAGAAAATGAGTACCTTAAGAACATTTTAAAGAGATTTTTCTTTTGGCAAGAAAATTTTAAACATGATTCTAGATTAATCAAAAGTGAGTGTGAAAAATCGTTGTCTAGGATTTAATTTTGTTGAGCATACCAAAAATAATCCTCCTGGGGTTGTTAAGCTTCTTGAACTAGGAAAAATTGGAGTAAGTTCTGAACCAAAACAAACTGTGTTTAAATCTGCTGGTTTTGTGCAAAGTTCGGTTGCTAATGCTGCAGGTGCTAGCTCATCATCTCAAAACAATTCTAATTATATTAGATTTCATTGCACCTATTGTAGAAGAGATGACCACTTTCATGAATTTTGCTTTAGGCGTGCTAAGAAAGAGAAAAAGGAAAGATTGAATGCATTAAAACAAAAAGGTGCATTAAAACACTAACTCGCCCCAGAGGTGTGAAGTGTATAAACTAACACCGCGCATAGCCCACGGCCTCGGTACTAAACGCGACCCGTCGCGGACACAAAAGAAGATGCCTAACGGGGCTCCGAGCCCCGGCGCACACTAACTCAGCACAGAGGTGTGAAGTGTATAAACAAACACCACGCATGGCCCACGGCCCCGGTACTAAACGTGACCCGTCGCGGACACAAAAGAAGACGCCTAACGGGGCTTCGAGCCCCGGCGCACACTAACTCGCCCCAGAGGTATGAAGTGTATAAATCAACACCGCGCATGGCCCACGGCCCCGATACTAAACGCGACCCGTCGTGGACACAAAAGAAGACGCCTAACAGGGCTCCGAGCCCCGGCGCACATTAACTCACCCTAGAGGTGTGAAGTGTATAAACCAACACCGCGCAGGCTCCGCCTCCCCCTCGCATAATTCACAAAGGGGCTCCCTCAGAGCCTAACCTAAAAAATATGGGGGACGGCGCAGGCTCCGCCTCCCCCTCGTATAATTCACAAAGGGGCTCCCTCGGAGCCCAACCTACAAAATATGGGGGACGGCGCAGGCTCCGCCTCCCACTCGTATAATTCACAAAGGGCTCCTCGGGCCAACCTAAAAATATGGGGCGGCCTTGCGCTCGCCTCCCCTTGCATAATTCACAAAGGGCTCCTCGGGCCAACCTAAAAAATATGGGGGCGGCGAAGGCTCGCCTCCCCTCATGATCCGCAATCCACAAAGACAAGAAATAATAGTACAGTACAACGTTACAACACTCCGCACAAGAAACAATAGTATAGTACAACGTTACAACTCTCCGCACAAGAAATAATAGTAGTACGTTACAATCCTCTCCATACAAGAAAACATGCTTCACAAAGTTACAGCGCGAGGTCCCACTCCACCTAGGCCGCCCAGTCAAGCAGTTCCTCTTCCGAAGACCCGGAGGCAGCAAGACGGTTATATTCCTCCATCGCCCACGCAAACAGCTCCTCTTCGAAAGCACCGAGACACACAAGGTGCTTGTAATCTTGTTCGGCCTCCCGCCCTAAACGTGGCGGCTCCCCAACATCGGCCACACCCGGGCCTTCCGACGCGAAGGCAACGCCTCACCCCGCCCAGAAGGCATGAAAATCGGCGTGTCCCCGGGCGGCCTTGCGCTCGCGAAAGTGCCAAAAGTGCTCCATTGACCCCTCCGGGTTACGACGCTTCCATCGCTGCCACCAGGCCCCACGGTACACGACCCCGCGATAGCAAAGCTATAGGGCGAGGCGAGCGGCGTGGCGCCGACCTTCATCTGCATGGTAGGCGCGGTCACTTTCATATTCCACCCTTCGGAGGGACGGGGGCCCCGGCAGGCAGCCCGCCGAACCATCATCGGTTGGTCCTAAGAAAACAAATGCAATCGGAGAACAGGACGAATTTAAAACCAACCATTTCATTCCAAAAATCGGGAGCCATTACATATTTGCCCCACCCGGGCACAGAAGCCGGAGCAAGGAGGGAGCAGCAAAAATAACCCTAGACTATCAAAACTACGGCTGGAGGTGCAGTAGGGCGGAGGGTCACACCTTGTCACCCGTGGTGGCCCCCCGCCCGCCGGCGCCCTCGGGAGCATCAACGGCTTTGTCCTTCGCCTTCCGCTCCAGCACCCGGCGCAGCGAAGCCATCGCAGCCTCACGTCCCTACAATGCCCAGAAGGCCTGAGCGAAAGTATGTGTCGCCCTCCGCACCAACCGCCCGTCGGCGGCCACATCGGACACGCAAGCAACAGCAAGCAGAGGCGAGCCCGAGGCGTTGCGTGCCCACACCGCCCTGCGGCGGCGGGAAGGCCGCCGTCCAAGCAACCTTCGCGCAGTGGTCACCGTAAGCTTGGGCGGCAGGCAGGTAGATCTCGCTGCCTCACCGGTGGCGGTCCAGCGTCCGATCAACCTCTGAGACGTTGTGCGTCCTCGACGGCGGAACGGCCCCCAGCGCGGTCACGGTGGTCTCCATGGCCTGCCAGATGGCCCGTGACACTGACTCGAACAGCTCCCCCTCCGCGGTGATCTCGGTTTCCAGGTCCCCTTTGGTGCGACGAAGCACCCGCACCTCGACGCGAAGACCTTGCCGTTCCGCCTCCAACTCGGCCACCCACGCCTCCAGGTCCTTCGCCTTCTCCGCGAGCTCTTGGCGCTCCGAAGAGAGAGCCTGGTTTCGCGCGTAGTGTGAATCGACTTGCCCCTGAATCTCCGCGTACTCCCGCTTAATGTCCTCGTCAAGAGCACGAGACAACATCAGCATCTGCAAGAACATGCCTACGTTAGAGATGCATAACCACACATGCAAAAAAAAGCGTCTCGACTCACCCTAGCGGAGTTCGCCTCGATCAGCCGAAGCATCTCGCCCAGCGGCATCTTCTCAAAGAGGCGCGAGACAACCGGTGGCGCGGCAAAGCGGGCCACCTCCTCGCACACGGCGGTCGCACTGGAGCTGACCTTGAAGTCGTTGGTGCACAACGGCCCAAGGTCGGCCGTAGGAACAGCCCCGGAGGTGCCGGCGCCGTCAACATCAGCATACCCCCCGGCACTGGAGTGCTCGACGCCCACACTAGAACCCCCGCCTTCGGAAGCGCCGTTGAGACCTCCTCCGCTTCCTCCGCCTGCAATACAAGTGTGACATACCAAAAAAAACCCTCGCGCTTACCAGGGGTGGTCAGGGCGTCGCCAAGGCCACCTCCCACCAAGGTGTCCTCGGTCCCTCGGTTGTACGCTCGCGAGGGGTTCCCGCCGGAGGACCCCTTGAGAGCTAGGCTCGCCACGCAAAATGAGCTCGTCACACGGGCCGACGGCGGCGAGCCACTAGAGGCCACCCGCTCGGTCCGACCCAGGGCGCGTCACGACGACCGAGCCTTGGTCGTGGCGTCGACCAATCGCGAAGCATGAGGCTCCGCCGCCCGCCCTTGCTGCAAAGGAGCGATGGCGATGGGCGGGGTATTCGACTCGTCGGGCACCGACCCTACGCGCTTCCGTCGTCGAGGTCGGTAGCTCCTCAAGATGGATAGTTGGGTCCAAGTACGCGCGGTTCAGCCGCATATCGCGCACCACGGCCCCCGCCTCGCGTCTTTCTTCGCCCGGTGTCACGGACGAAGCGGTGCTCCGCGGCATGGGCGCTCGTCCACGAGAATCTTGCAAAATCACACCACCAAACATCATATACGCGAGGCACAACCTAACCATCCCCCAATACCACCAAAGCGGCACCTACCACTATGCCCCTCCGGCAAACCGAGCGCGCAAACCCCGCTAGCCTCCGCGCCAAGGCGGATGTCCCAACCTGCGGCGGCGCCATATCCGGGCGCGAACTCCTCCACAAGATCACGGGTGGAGAGCCTGCGCGTCACCGTCAAGATGAGCTGCAGAAGCGACTCCTCCCTCGAGCTCAGCTCGATCTCCGGATGGGCCCCCCGGACGACAGCAACCCATCATCCGAGGGGGGGGCTATGGTAGAACCACCGCCGGGTCCAGTCCGTCTCCCATCGGTTGCGGGAGGCGGGAGCGGGCAAGTACCGAAGGTAGCGCTCCTTCGGCTGAAAGTTGACGCTCCCAAAATTGAGTGTTTCGCTGGTCTCCTTCTTCTTCGGCTGACATCGAGCGTCGTGAAGATAGGCGAAGAGCCGCCCCTCCCCAGCAACCCCGGCGGATCGCATCACCCATTCGAACACCCCGAGCTTCACAAGGGAGTTCGGGGTTAGCTGGGCTAGCTCCAACCGGTATAATTGCAGCACACAGCTGACCAGCCGGAGGCCAGCGTCAAGAAAGGAGGCGAACAAGACAGCCTCGTTGTCCCGAGGCGCCGGCATCGTCGTCTCGAGCACGAGGGCTCGCGAGAGATCCGCAATCTTGCCTCGCCGCAACCGCTGCGGCCGCCGGTCACTGGTGACCAAACCTGGCTCGTGCGTGTGGGCGGCGGAACCCCTCGTCTCGCGGCGCCGTCATCTACCAACAAAGCAAATCGACAAGGAGGCGAGCAAAGGAAGGAAGCGTGGCGAGGCGCAACCCTCCCTATTTATAGCGCACCGCGCACGGGAAACTACGGTAGCGGAACTCGAAGACGCGACAGATCCGCCAAGCGGCGCGTGCGCCCTAAGCGAACGATCGCGCCCATTAATGAATCGTCGCGGTCACGGTAAATGCACAACCAAGCGACGAGTCAAGGCGAAGCCGGGCAACCCGTGGCGCTCAAGGAACAAGGCGATTGCAAGAGATCGCCGTCGGTAGAAGGGCGGTGTGCTGTACCGCCGGGAAGAACTACGGTTTCGGCTATGGCGGCGGGACCTCGGCCGCGAGGGCATCGTAGGCGGCCCCCGCCACGGCGTCAGCGAAGCAATCGTCAAAACCGGATGGCGGACCGGCGAAGCCTGCAGAGGTCCCGAGCCCGCGATGCCACGGGAAGCAGATCCTCCAGTCGCCTCAGGGTGGATCAAGCGCCCCCACGAGCCCGTGAGGCCAGGCGGCCAGTGGACCGAAGCCCGCGAGGCTCGGGCGGCGAGCCCTCGGGTCACCTCGAGTGGACCCGGCCCCCCTGAGTGTCCCGAAGCCCGCAAGGCCGGGCGAGCGAGGCCCTCCGGTCACCTCAGAGTGAACCGAAGCCCTTACTAGCGCGGTTGAACCGGGGGCACCAACAGGATGGATCAGGTCCAGGAGCGCCCACTATAGACCAAGGCCTAGGCGTAGGGGGAATGTCCCTGCAGCCCCTACACGCATAGTATTTTCATAGAGTTAGAATGGTAATGTATAGACCTCTCATGGAGGATTATAAATTGGGGGTCACCCCCCTCCTGTAAAGGGAAGGAAAAATCAGCACGAATTTCCTAAAATAATAACAGTCATCTCGTTCTTGTCACTGGCTAGTCCCTTCTTCCGAGGATCCCCGGAGCCCTTCTAGGTTTGTCCGGGGTCCCCTTCTTTTACCGTATAGCTCGTTTTTTACTACAACTAGTAGCATCATATGATTCTCCTAAAACAGGAAGGTGGTCATATATATGCGAAGTGTATGCTATATCAGGCAACTTAATTGTAGATCATAGAAAAACACTTCAACTTCCATACCAAACATGAAGGTGGTCATATATATGCAAAGATTTCCTTACAGTCACGTAAAAGCAATTGGTGATTCAAGAAAAAAGGTTGAACAATGAAGATTGAAGGATCCTTAGACAGCAACATTTAGTTCATTTTTTTAGAACATCAGGCTTCAGATTACAAGCAAAATGTTATTGCCCCAATCTGTCTGCGTAGCAGGAGGCAAATGGAGACCATCCATCTACAGCCATTCGAAAGTACATGAATAACATATTCTAAGCTCAATTCAGAACAAATGTTACAGCAAAAAAATAGTAATCATATTAGAAAACTACCATTCAAAGTGACAAACGCACAGCAAAAAAAAAAAAAAAAAACTTAGCACCTACAAAGACAGATAACAAGAACAAAATATTACACGAAGGTCCCAAATGAGCCACCACTTCAATCAAAGCCCAAAAGGCTCCCAATTAAGGTGTGATTTTGACACTAGAACGTGGATGAATACGGCCATTCAACAAGACCTACTGACTTAACACAAGAAATTTGCACAGCAGCGGATAAAAACTCCAGAGGGTTCCCAAAACTCAGGTGAAAAAAACGACCGCAATTTCTAAACTGCACGCACACATGAACCTCCTAAAATCACTAAACACCAACCAATCTCGCGGCATCTCAACGACGGTATCTACGAATTTGGACTAAAAACTTTCAGCACTTCCAAGACATGAAGCCAAGAAACGGCCCCCAAACCCACGCGTGCACTCACCAGATCGAGCAGCTGGGGGGGGGGGAGTCCTCACCGCCGGCGCCTTGGGCCTCCATCTGCGCCCTCGCCGTCGGCGCCGCCGCCTCACAGCCTCAATCGACGGTTTCGATCGGTTTCGTGGTTCTAAGTTCTAACCCGTCTGAGCCGTTCACCGTTTTGTGGGTTGAACCCTGAAATCAGTTAACCCGCGTATAAACCGTTTATTTTTTGTTCGGTGTCGGTAGGTAGGTGGGTTCACTGGCTTGACGTTGACAGGTCGAGTGAACAGCCCTACACGTGATTAGGGGTGAAAAAAATAGATAATATGTTGGCCTAAACCAGATAACCGTCACGCTCGATCGGAATACTCACGGGAATATGAACGCTTGACGAAAATTGGATACCGCGCCGCGCCCGTCCTCCTTCTGCTATGTGTTTTTCCTCGTCGATCTCAAGAGAGAATTGCAAGGCAGCAAAATATAGTTTATTGCTTCTCTTCTTCTGATACTTCTCACGTTGTATTGCTTGCTTCACATTGTTTTCCTTGCAATTGCTTACATCTCAATGATGTCTTATATAGACTGAGTACATGACTCTAACACCCTTAATCTACTCAGACTGACCAGTACAAAAGCAACTCGGACTCACCAGTACGTAACCAAAACGAATTGCATGCAGGTTTCCAAAAAACGAACTAACCAAACAAGATTAAGCATAACAATCACCCCCTTAATCTTGTTTTTTTATCTCGATCACGCCAATCTTCTCTCGTTTCTTGAACTTCCAAGTCTTCCTCTTTACCTGCACTCCCGTGCGCCATTCCTACCTGGGCCGATACCGCCCTACCGCCTACACTTGCTCCATCTTGAACCATGCACAAACCAACGCTTGCCGCGTCTCGTCCTTGGACTGAACTCGTCCTTCCTTGCGCCGTGCAGGTTGGAGCACTTGCTCCCTAACCTTTGGGCTTGGCAGATTACTGAGCCTCTCGCCCCTCTCTCTTGGACCAAGTATGCCCACTTCCCTATGTTCATCTTAGCTGAGGCTACACCGCCTCTCCCTCCTGCAGTGCCTGCATGCCGATGGGGTCCATGGGTTTGACCCGAGCTGCTGGTTCCTCCAGCAACAATTTGCATCTGCGTGTGACTCGCCGTCCTTGAGTGCCACTGCACGCCTTCACGTGTCTTGTCTGCACCCCCAGGCTCACTTGCTGCGCCTCTGCGCCAACCGCGTCTTGTCCACAGGTCCCGCCATGTCCTTGGCGGTGAGATCAACAACGTCTGAGACCTCTGTCTGGCTCTACTCCCAGTTCCCTCTGGATCCTCTAGACTTTCCTTCACAAAAATCGGTTTACAAGCTTTCAGGGAAATTTTATATAACCGGTTCGGGGATCTCTTCACCTTCATTAACAAATCTTTGTTCTTGTTATAGATACGCAAGAACTCATCTGCGACCACCACCGCACCCTTTTATTATGTTGCGAGGCCCGAGTATGTTGTTACGGACTTGGTATATAATAGATTTCGATCGGCATCCTCTGAACACCGTTCTTGCATTGCAATAGCATTGATCCTTTACCTCTTATTTGCACCGTGGAGCCATCGCCAAACTTGACTTTGCCCGAAATCTTCTCGTCAAGCTCATGGAACATGGAGCGATCTCCCGTCATGTGATTGCTTGCTCCATTGTCTAAGTACCACTCATCAGTATGATCATGGTTGCCTCCCTCTGTGCATAGTTTAGGAACTACGTTCTCCTCGTTCAACATCACTATGACCGGCGCCTGGTTGACACATAAGGAGAGAAGCAGGGTCGGCTCGTCGTCTTCAATAGCTCAGGTGAGGTTTACCTCCTCGTTCTTCTTCTTGTTTCGGCAATCCGAAGCATAGTGCCCATATTTATCGCAGTTGAAGCACTTTATGTGGCTGCGGCACTCCGACGCGTAGTGGCCGTATTTATCACATTTAAAGCACTTGATATGTGACTTGTCATGGGATCTGTCACTATCGTCTTGCCTAGCCCAATCTCCACGTTCTCCTCTGCCACCTCGCTCACGCCCACGTCCACGCTCGCGGCTTCTTGATGAATCACAGGCGTCCTCCTCCGACGATTCCTTGTAAAATTGTTTTCCTGCTGGACTTACATGCGCGGTCGAGCCACAGCCATGCTCGTATTTGCTTCATGCGTGCAAGCCACTCATCCTCTGTGAGGAAGCGGTGTCATTGGCGCCGTCGGTGTTGTCTTGTTCGTAGCGCTCTTCTCGGCCTTGATCGTCGGTGAGTTCTTCCACCGAGGCGTCGCAAGTCAGCAGCGTCTCAATTGAGATTGCTACGAGAATACCTTGGTGGGGCGGCGGAGGAATTTTTTAACAACACGGTCTTCCTCAATCTTGTCCCGAGTATTTCCAAGTTGTTGACTAGGCGGTGAGCGCATTGCGAAGTCATCCACCGACTTCGCCGCTCTTGAATTTGATGTCATCAAATTCTTTGCGTAGCGTCTGTGCCTTTGCCTCGCGTCGCGTTGGGCGCCCATGCGCATTGTCTTGATGGTGTCCCATGCATCCTTGGCGGTGTTCTTGGCGCAGCGTAAACGGCATCTCCGCCAGAGCGGCTCGAGTATGGCGGAACAACGCCATCCTATCGTCACGGTAGTCGCCATTGCCAGGGTCGATCGCCTCCCACAAGCCTTGCGCTTGTAGATTCACCCTCATCACGAGAGACCAATCTCCATAGTTGGTTCGCGTCAATATCGGGTATCTGGTAGAGCCTCGACTCCTCACCACGCGATGGATCACAACTTCCCCACGGCACGCGCCGCTGCCGGATCCGCCTCGATCGTGCGTCGGCGTCGTTGGGCATCCTTGGCGGGTAGGTGAGTGGGAAGATGATCGATGCATCGCGGATCGAGTCTGAGCTCGATACCAATTGTTGGCCTAAACGGATAAGCGAATCACGCTCGATCGAATACTCACGGGAATATGAGCGCAGCGAAAATTGGATGCCGTATTGCGCCAGTCCTCCTTACGCTATGTGTTTTTCCTCGTCGATCTCAAGAGAGAATTGCAAAGCGACAAAATATAGTTTATTGCTTCTCTTCTTCTGATACTTCTCACGTTGTATTGCTGGCTTCACATTGTTTTCCTTGCAATTGCTTACATCTCAATGATGCCTTATATAGACTGAGTACATGACTCTAACACCCTTAATCTACTCGGACTCACCAGTACAAAAGCAACTCGGACTCACCAGTACGTAACCAAAACGAACTGCATGCAGGTTTCCAAAAAACGAACTAACCAAACAAGATTAAGCATAACATAATCACCCATAAGAAAATATAGGACGGCGTCGCAGGCTCACAACCAGTCGTTACTCATCCAGTTGTGCGTACGTGTGATGTCTATCTAACTCAAAATGCTCTGTCTCTCTCTCTCTCGGTTGCTCCAAAGTCGACCGATGGTGTATTATCGAAATTTGTTTGTTTTGGGATATTTGAACTAGTTTTTAAAAGCACAATCATGTTCTATACCGATGGTTTAATGCATTTTTTTGTTAGAATTTAATATTTTTCCCAAATTTTTTCCTTGGTATTGTATTTATTATTTGCACATTTTGTTGCACACATGGATTATTTTATCGCAAACGTTGTGTCTGGATGTTGCGTCGGAGCGATGTACGTCCAAGCGCTAGTTGCGTCAAAAAAAAAAACTCACGAGCGAGGTTCGATGGTTTGGTTTAAAATTGTTCCAATTACACTCGTTAATCGGTTAAATATTGAAATGACTCATTTTCGAATGAAATTGGATTTTGTTCTGGTTCAACTCGTTAGCTCAATTCTAAAAATAGTTTAAACTATAAATAAAAATATATTAAATCAAACTATGTCAATTTTGAGGAAAAAAACTAAATAAGATGAGTACCTAGCTTATATTCGTCCGTACATGTAAGGCATCACCGTACAAGCTTCGGTGGACCTACTTCTGCGGATACGACTGTAGTCGTCGTTGCTACTGCCATGGCTGCTTCCAAGACGCACACCACCTTGATAGCGTCCGGCCCTGGACTGTAAGGAGGCGCGAGCTGATACAACGGCGCAGAGAGCATGCAGCTAGCGGGGCAGGGAGGATCTGATCGGCAGGTGGCGCTGGAGAAGGAGCAGGGGTGGATGTGATCCTCCACCGACACCCCCGCTAGTCTTTCAATGCTACCGTCTGGGCAGATCGGGCGGCAGATTTGAACGGGCACATTGCCGCCGATCAAGGGATTTCACATTTCATCAGATTGCCGCCGATCAAGGGATTTTACCGGCACGTTGTGGAGACCATGGGGACAGAGGAGACGGAGGAGACAAGAGGAAGAAATGCTCACGTTTCGCTAGGGCGGGGACCCTTACTCAACAATATGAAGCAAAGCCATGCGAGTGTTTCGTCACCAAAATGTTGTTAATTTACGTAGTTTCTTTTATTTGCATCCTCAAACTTATTTTTTCTCGAGAAAATTGCACTGCAGCTTTATGAACTTACGAGGGTGTACCACTTAATTCTCCAAACTTACATTTTACTTTCTCAGCTCTCTGAACTTGCAAAATGTCACTTAACTCTTTGAGCTTACATTTTACTTTCTCAGCCACTGAACTTGCGAGGTTGTGTCATTTAGCTCTCTGAACTTGTATTGAAGCGGAGTTCGTTGGATGAGATGTCAGCGACTTCGTCCCCTCCTAGTCCTTTGGACTCGTCGTCTCCCCGTTCCGGCCATGTTAATCATCCCGGCCACCTCACGCCGACAAATTTGATTATTCGGGCCCAGAAACGCACCGTGCTCGCGTCGTCGGAGCTCCACTGTTGTAGCTTGCCGCCGCTCTCATCCTTGCCTCCTCTGAGTCGACCATGAGAGAGACAGAAGTACATTCCCAGTGGCAAAGTGAGAATGTACTTCTGCTAAAAGGAGTTCATGCAGGGTGAGCAGCTTCTGCTCTGCCATTGGTAATGTATTTCTGTCTCATTCATGGCCGACTGAGAGGAGGCAAAGGCGAGAGAGGCGGCAAGCTGCGGCAGTGAAGCCCGAGCGAAGACACGAGTACGGTGTAACACCCCAGCCCAACACTGAGCCTAGAATGCTACCACACTACACTCTAACTAATAATTATCGACACACTATCAAATTTCAGCAAGAGAACAACAATAAACATATCTTTCTAATTAATTGTAGATAATTTTGGAAATCTCGTTTACTAATTAATTGTAGATAATTTCGATATCTTTCTATAGCATATTGTATCATGTCAATCGGATTAGTATAATTCGAGTTATGATTTTGAGAAGGCCGCTGTTTTTAGGGTGGTCGTCGTTATTCGGCGCTGTTTTGGTAGGTTGGTTATTAAAAATAGTAAACAGATTAATTAGTATTTTTGATCTACATGAAAGTTGTAGATAATTGTCCAATGATTCTGTAGGATCTGAGAACACGCATTTTGGTTGAGTAAAACAAGAGTTATGAATTTATTAAGTCTGCTGTTCCGAAGCGGACAGACCGGCTTTCTGGGCTTAATACGGAGGGTTAGATGATTTAATTAGAAGATTGTGAAATCTAAGAAAATGTAGATAATTTTATAAAGAATCCAGAATGGGGTGGTTTGTGGTGATCGGACTTTTGAGTCAAAAGTTACGCTCTTTTTAGCAACCGGACAGCAATGGGTAGCTTTTCGATACCGGCATAACGTGGTATATTTGGGGACGTGTAGGAGCGATGTATATTAATTGTTATTCTTATGATGCTGTAGCTTGTATTGAGATGTGTGTATTTAATGTAGGAGAAGCGTCGTGCTTGTTGTCTTCTGCTAGTCAAATTGTGCGTCGCAACTAAATGCAGAGCAAGTGCATGGTAGCGACGATCAATGATCGATCTTTATTTTCTTTATCTTCTATTACCATTATTGTTGTGCTTTTATTTGGTTTAATTGCAAACAATGAATTGGTATGTTTATATCTTTGTTGATGAGCATGATGAAAAGTTGGATATGATGTTTATGATGGAGTTTGCATGTTTGCATTCATAAGCATCTTTGCATAAGAGAAGGTGATCTTGATTGATCACAACTCCACGGAGTGGAGGAGGTCCCGATCCTTATGGAGGAGCAGGCTTGAGAGTGAATGTTGTCGCGAGCATTCACTCACGCTATCTGATATCTGTGAAAAGAAGTGCATGTGGACATATAGAAGAGAGTTGCATTGATATTTGAGATTGATGAATGAGAATGTGAATGGAAGTGCATGTGATGATAATGAAGTTATTGAATCTTTGTTGATATATTATTGTTAGTTGTATATGATGTGTTTCTTTGAGTCGTGGACTCACCCTTGCTCTATTGTTGTTTTTAGGTGATCTTCGAGGATGCCGTAGTTGAGAGCGAGTAGAGCACATGGACATCACATGATCATTCGCCATGATAATCTCTTCATTCAATATTGGTTTACACATGGACATGTTAGTTATTGAATAATGTTTAGGATATCATTTGGACTAGACTATTTGCTTTATCAATTTGGATTCATTGGTTGATGCTGCTTTGGATTATTTGCCTGGTTATAATTTCCCATTGCTTATTTATTGTCGCTTGATCCATATTTATGCATGTCTTTTTATGGTCCATTGATATGATTATCATTGTTTCCTTGCTGTAATTTTATAGTGTGTCATTAATTATTAGTTTAAAGTGTAGTGTGGTGGCATTCTAGGCTCAGTGTTGGGCTGGGGTGTTACATACGGTGTGTTCCCGGACCTGACGAATTCGTTTTTATCACCGTGAGATGACGGGACGATGAACAAGGCTGGAACAGGGCGGTTCCGAGTCCACTGGACTTGGAGGGGACGAAGTCACTTACATCGTATCCGACAAATTTCGCTTCAATATAAGTTCAGAAAGCTAAGTGACACAATCTCACAAATTTAGGGGGCTGATAAAGTAAAAAATGCAAGTTCAGTGAGTTAAGTGGGGCTGAGAAAGGAAAATATAAGTTTAGGGAGCTAAGCAGCACAACATTACAAGTTCAGAGACCTATAATGCAATTTTCTTTTCTTCTTCTTCTTTGTTACAAGGCATTATAAGTGTCGTAGATACGAGATCGGACAGAAAACTTGTAGACACCCCCAATTGTATGTTGTAACATTCCAACTTTAGGCTTTAAAAATCTTTTATTTAGTTACTAGTTGAAAATCTCATCATTTGTAATTTGTTTGAATTTATATTAAAAAGCTTAATATGGACTTTAAGGACAAAATAATTTAATGTGCTTAATTCCAACATCAACAATAGCCAAACTCATTTTAATTGGATTCTATATGCTTGGATATATTTTCTAGAAATTTCTGGAATTTTTCTAAAGTTATTTGCTTTTTTCTATTTGCTAAACTGCAGTTTTTGGATTTGTTTAAAAGAAACTAATTAAAATCCCTCCGGAACAGTGATGGGCCGAAGCCCATCACTATTCCCAAGCCAACCCAGCCCGCCTCCCACCGCTCGCCCGCCTAGCCCCTCCCGATGCACGCCGCGTGTCCCGTCCCTCGATGGGACGCGCCTCGCCTCGTCGCTCCCCGCCGTCGGATTTCCATCGCACGGCGTTGCACCCTTCGCCTCGCTCGCTCTTTGGTGGCCCGCCGATGCCACGTCCGCGTCGTCGTTCTCCGAACTCCCGCGCCCGACTCAGCCCCTACGCCTTTGCCGCGCCGTATCCTCCCAGTCTCCTCCTCCTCTCGGCTATATAAAGCCCCGAGACCCCTCCAAATCCCTCGCCCCTCTCCCCCTACCAAAGCCCTCAGCTTTCACCCCTTCTTCTCCTTCTCGGCGCCGGCATTGCCGAAGTGGTCACCGCCGCCGCGCATCGCCGCCGCCGCGAAGCCCGCCCCTCGAGATCTTCCTCGGCCGCGCGACCCTTGCGCCAGTGCGCGTAGCGCCGACTTTCGAGCGCCCTCGCCTTCGTCCACCGTCGTCTCCATCGCCGTTGTCACCGCCGTCCGACAACGGGAGCTCGTCACCGCCGCCGCCTCCTTCGCTGTCGCCGGTAAGCCATCACCGTCCGGGCACCGTCACCACCACCAGCAGCTGCGCACTCCACTCGGCGATCCATTTTGCCCCTCCGTCGCCGCCGACTCGCCGCCGGCAAGATCTCGACCGAGCCCCTCCTCTACTGTCTCCTTCACGCGGTCGTGACGGTAGCGTGTCGTGTCGCCGCCACCCCTTGGTTTTGCTTGCGTGGCAGCCACTTGGCGTCCGCGTGGCGCAGTCCACCGGTCCCCCGCATCCTCGGCTCGGTGGACTTGATCCACCGTGAGCCGAGAAACTAACAGGTGGAGCCCACCTATCAGTACTGTTTTTTTATTTTTATTTATTTATTTTTCCTCGGCTGACGCAAGCATTGCGCAATAATCCAATTTTCTGTTATAAAAATAATTTGGGAAAATTGTTTAAATCCAAATTAGGGTTTTAATTGATTTTCAAAACTTCCAAAGCCCATAACTTTTACATCCGACCTCCGATTGAGCCCATTCAAATTTGTAAATTCATATAAAATCAAGATCTATTTAATGGGGAATTTTATTTGATTTTTGGAGTTTGTTTTGCCTCTGTTATTTATTTATTTTTATTTCTTTTGTATCGTTTGCGAGTAGACGTCGATACTTCGGAAAATTTTGGAGAAGGAGCACCTCAAGATCAAAACCAGTACCTATACCTATTCCAAGGCAAGTTATACCTTTGATCATCTTGCACCCAGTTTTTAAAATACTTTATTTCAAGTAATTATTTAAATTCTTTTGGGATAGTTATTAATCCAATTTGTTATATCCACCTTGTCTATTGTATGATATGATCTCTTGTCACCCTAGATTGGTTCATTATTAGTTGGTATTATCATAGCACCAACGTGGGTTGGTTAGATACGAGTAGATTGCTTAGTCATGCCACGAGTCATCATTTTATGTGAGTCGCAATTATGAACTTGATTAATGGAATATAGAACTGTGTGATAAAACTATGTGTTGTGTGCTATTACTCGTTGATAGCATGTGTTGTACTAAATCAACAGGGTGGGAAAAGATTTGGACTGAGGCAAGTGGTGGATTCTGTGTGATTGATGGAGCTCTGTGCTATAAACTTTGTGATTTGGGAAAAACTGGAAGTCTTGCCTTGGTCGATTAAGGACTTAACTTTATGCGCCATTGAACTGGGCCTTACTGTATGACCACATGCTTAGTATGGGCTGGGCCTAACTTAGTAAGTTATGGAGTCTTGACATTGGCAACTCAAGTTGTATTTTAAGCTGTGTATGGGCTAGAGGTGTGATATATCACATCGCGGGACGGTTCGCTGCATCCCTGTCCAACGATGTGTGCCGTAACCAAACGCTGTGTGTATCGGTTGGCCGGTAGGAAAGCACATCGGGAGTGTCATTGTTTGAGATGAAGTCTCTGAAAGGTTTTGTTATGGTTCGTGCTTGCAACACTGATTGTATCGTGTGGGTAAAGTGTACAACCTCTGCAGAGTGTTTAATCAATCTATTCGAATAGCCGCGTTCTCGGTTATGAACATGCTCGGGAATTTCACACGAGAGGTAGATTTTCATAAAACAATTGGGAAGGGTCAGCTGTGTGTGATAACTTGTGCAGCTGTGTGAATAACTTATTTAGACTGTGTGTCCTTTGTGAAACCAATTGTTAAATTAATATTATTTAATTATTTTCAATTATGTTTTCAATCTATTATTTGTATTCAATTACAAATGTTGTATTTCCGCAAAATAACCACAGAAGCCATTACTTTGGAATAAGCCATCATGTATAAATGCATTCTGTGGTATGACTTGCGAGTACGGTGTGTACTTACTCTTGCTAAACAAATCAACAGAAGTGGAGGAGCCGTCGCCTGTTTTTGAAGAGGGGTTCTACGAAGGTTAATCGTTAGGGTCTTGATCCCAGTCAGTTGCCAGTGGTAAATTGATGGGAGCCCACTGGAGTTTACTTCGTTTCCGCTGTAATTTATTTCTTTATTGTCAGGCTTGCATGGCTTAATAAATGTAAAACTCGACCGTAAGATCCCAACAGTTATTTGTTATTCAAAGTACTCGTTTATTCTTATATTTGTTGTATAGATGTGATATTTCATCGATGTTGATACGGTGTGCACTAGCGTGATCCTGGACTAGTGCAGAATATACAGAGAGTCCAGATTTGCATATTTGAATCCCGACATATGCGTTGATCACTGAGGGTGTAAGGAGGAGACTCAACAAGAATCTAGCACAAGTCACCCCGATGTATTACATATGTGTAAAAAGAGTTATAAGTGACCTCTCCTCCCCGTTTACAGGGGTCCTATTTAACTCGTTGTGAACGTTGGTTTTTCATTGCCAAGCGATAAGCAATCCATCTGGCTGGTGTTCATCCGTGGGTAACTCATTAGCCCTTGATTCTGTACACATCCAATTTATAGTTGAAACACAGGCTATCTTGTAGTACTAATTGATATTTCAGAACAACTCAGCTGTCACTTTTTAACATTTCTTCCTCTGTCTCCTATACGCAGAAATTTAGCAGAGTTCTTAGCTACTCTCTGCACACCAACTTGTGCCGTGAATTTATATGGCCATTAGGCAGATGAATTGCAATGCATGACGAATTCAATGTAGAGTGCATATTTTCATGTGTGTTCGGTGAATTGCAATGCATGACATGATGTATCTTTTCTGCTGACCAAGACATTGCTTGTCTGACAGTAAGGAAACTTAATTACTATACGCTTCAGTGTTCATCAATTATCTGTACGCATGCCTCTTCTAAAAAAAAGTCTGGCCAGGGGTGTGCTCTGCTGTTGTGCTGGCCACCCGCCAGCGTTCAAGCCAGGGGCTCGGCACGCGTGTCTCGCTTGGAGATTTTGAGGACTAAGAAAGGGCTTAGTTGGCACGAGAGAGTTCCGAGCTTCGAGCGCTGGCTTCCGTGTACATCTCGCGAGATAGGATGCTTCTTCTTCGTTGATGTGAACCGATGGAGAAAATCCTAGACGTCAAAAAAAAATGTCTGTACGCGTGCCTGCAACTTTTGACGCCTTCAGCTTCTTGGATACAACATCAACATCGATGTTGTTGCCCTTTTCCTTTTGTCAATAATATTCAAAGAGAAACGTTGACGCATTCTTTATTTATCCAAAGAAATACTACTGCATATAGCTACCATGAACAGAAACGATTAATGAACTAACATGAAGAGTGATCTGACAAACATAATTGTTGAGGATTAACACAGATTGCTACGGCGATTCCGTTCAGCTTGGAAGGCACCCGATCATCAGCCTGCGGAACGCCTCCTTGACCCGGAGGCGTAACGCCGACGGTGAGGCCTACTTCCTGTCGCCTGCGTGGAGGTGCTTGCACAGGTCGTTCTTGCAGTTGCAGAACGAACGGCATGGCCTGGAGTCCAAGCCATGCCGTCGGACGAGGGACGACGGGCTTGTTCAAGACGGTGATGTCGTACCGGATGATGATGGTGTCGTGCTTGAGGTACTTCGGCTTCTCCATCTCTTTCCTCCTCGTGAAGTCGAGGAATTAAGGCCCAGGTGCCCATGCTTTGCAAGGTGTCGGACCGGATTTCAAAACAAAATTCTATGTGAAAATACTATGCTTTTCCTTAGGTAAATAGATAGCAATCACATATACATCTCTGAATCATTTCGTATATGACGCGAAGCCAAATCATTCATTTATTCATAACATTAGAGTTTACATAGACCGCATCGGGTCAGGTTTTACAATAAAGGTCGAACATGTCAAATGATTACATTACATAAAAGTAGAAGCGACAGCGAAAGAAGAAAAGGAGAATAACACATCTCTCCACAGACAAACGACTGAAGTAACTTGTGTACGACTTATATTAACTAAGTACTTGGATAATATAAGTTGAACGCAAGCACCGACGGAGTCAGCTAGACTGGATCGAGATCTAGACTAAAGAATTAAACTACTCTTCATCAACTCATTAGCCTTCAACATCTGGATCCTTGTAGCATACATAATGTCCTGGATTCGTGGCTTATGAAGGTTTGGGGAAAAGAGCGATGATGAGCACAACTTCCGTGCTCGCGAGCTAACACACAATATGCAACGATATACATGTAAGGCTTGATAAGGATCGACTCAGGTTCTTTTATTTGCTAAAGCAATATTTTCAATTATCATAATTAGAAATTCATATCACTTAGCATTTTGATCAAATTACATTTTATTAAAGAGAACAATTGTGCAATATTAAATACAGCGAATGGTACCTCCACCTTATACTTAATTTGATTGTGGTTATCTCCACCTATTAACAACACTGGGTACGACGACCCATAAAAAAAAATATCTCAGGGCTAGGTGAGCCCAACATGTTTTTATTCCACCTACAAAAGGTTTTTGAAATAGAACTAACCATAGTAAGTTCCCATGTCCATTTTTGACTGTAGTTACGGTTATTCGAATAGTTTATTTCTCTGTAGAGACTGTACACTTTACCCACAAGCGATAATCATCTTGATATGTACATACGTTTCCTTAGGCAAGTGAATCAAGAGAGTTTACCACAAGGCCTTTACAATGCATCCCTCAGTATTAGTTACACCTGCTAAGGTTTCGCCTGAGAAGTGTTACGCTCATGTAGACCTGTCAACCCTTACCCAGACCCCCTCTTGTAGCCTCTTAATGACTTTCGTCGTGCACCCCAACCCATCACCGCTAAGGCTGACGGCGTTGCGAGTCATCTACCTAGTGCAACTCGTACTATGGATAAAAATTATTTAGTCAGGTTAACATCATTATAAACTTATTGTTGCACTATTTTACATTGGGAGGTTATCACAGAATTCAATCCTTAAGCCACCCGGGCATTTCATGCCACATTCCACACATTCTCGTGCTACGATAGCACCCACCTCCTTACCAGCCACCTATATGTGGTAATAACAAGTTTTTAGGGTTTTTTGGGAGCAAAAATACATTATCTCAATATTCCAGTTATTTACCAATAATAATTGCCCAAAAATATTTCTATGATTAGAAGATGATGATTAGGGCATTTAATGCCCTAATATTTAAACAAGACTAGCATGTCGCTTAAATACAATCTATAACTAGTAATTTACCACATTAATATCTAAAGTGACAAGGATTAAGGAATTGAAGTATTAAGAATGGTATAATAATTATTTAATGACCAAGTAGGCATGTAACTAACTCTTAAAGATTTTACATACAATTTCATATGGAAATAAGCATGCAATTTGCTATTTTAAAATAATATAATTTGCGTAAAATGTAGGTTCAAAATGATCAAAGTATTGACTCACCTGGATTAAAGGTAAGAGGGTCTTGATAGTCTTGTGCTTGACTGAAGTGGAGATCTCCCACTTCTTCGAACTCTATTAGGACGAACGTGTCGAAAAAAGAACAAACAAGCAAAGAGAGCAAATAAATACACAAGAAATAACAAATGAACTCAAAATTAAACAAGACCACTGCCATTAGCAAGATCTTGAATTTAGACAAATTTAGAAATAAATTTCACTAAATTAGGAGTTATAACAATGGAGAATGGAGCTTCCAAAATTTGAGTTTTGAAATAAATCGAAAAAATAAAAAGAGGGGAGAGAGAATGTCTCACTGATATTTGAGTCTCACTAAACAGGGCCTTGGTCTATGTGAACAGTGTATGGATCGGATGTCAACATGCACTGTACATGTAATCCACGGGCTCACGGGAGTAGCACTGCTGCGGGGCCCACGTGTCAGCCGCCAAGGGCAAAAACTAAAATAAAGTTGGCCATTAACTACACCTCGGGTCCGGCTTGTCGGTGACTCAATGTGACAGTTAATGCACCAATTAACCTGCTAATCATTGCTTAGCTTTTAACCGATGCAGATTTACCCTAATGACCGACAGTGATTCACGCTTAAATGCGCACAGTGCCGGTCTACTGTCCTGACAGAACGGAGGCGGCAAGGCACCGCTCGTCGCTAGCACAGGCGAGCTCGACGGGCGATGGCCAAGCACAGGAACGGAATGCTCCCAGCGAGGCGAAGATGATGGTGGCGGTAACGCGGCCTGCGGAGACACAGAGCAGCGGCGTACAGGAGTTGGGTGGCGAGGCGCTACGACCAAGATGCCAAAGTGGGGAAGAAGGGGTGCATGGGAGAAAATCGTGCGCGCATGAGCAAGGGCGAGGTAAGGGAAACCCACCGAGACAAGGAGGAGCTCCGGAGATGGACTGAGGGCGGCGAACGGGCGGAGGTGAAGCTGTTGGGCAGAGCTGAGGAAGAGGGGCGATTCCAATGGCTCTGGTGGACCAAACTCCAATCGGCTTGGGGGAGAGTTCCCCAACGCCGGGGGCACGGGGTGACGGCGGTGGAGCGGCGAGGGACTCATCGGAATGGCAAATCAACGACAAGGCGGCTGTTGGAATAAACCACGCCACAGAGGTTTGTCCCGTGGCGTGCGCGTTGAGTGCGCGTGTGTGGCGTGCGCCGTCGTTCGTCGAGGCGTGCGTCTGTGCGGCCAGCTCGAGGCGTTAGTTGCGAAAGCACTTGCATGGTTCGCGCACAGCTCGGTGAGGACCGGTTCATGCGTGTGAGGGAGTGGCTCACGTTGACTGCATGCCGGATCGCGAGGGAGTCGTGCGGACGTGCGCGAGGTAGTTGCTCAGGTGCTAAAGCTATAAAACACCTTGTAAGCTGTGTGTTTTGAGTGAGTTGGAATATACAGAAAAAGCTTGGCGTTGCGTCGCCGTTGCAGGCGTTTCGTCGCCCGGCAAAATCCTTGTGTTCTCGTGCTTGATCTTGGGCCATTTCCAACATTTGGTATCAGAGCGAGGAACGAAGATGTCCGGCACCCTGCAGAAGCTCGGCGTCGCGGCGGAGCACGTCGTCCCCAACACCGGAGCAGTTGAGCTGCCGCTGCTGACCAAGACCAATTATCATGAGTGGTCATTGGTCATGCAGGTGAGCCTAGAGGCGTTGGAGCTCTGGGATGCTGTGGAGGCCGTCGGCTGAAGCGCCAAGGATCGGCGGCGCCGCCGCCATCTTGCGTCTTGATGCCGCCGGAGATGAAGGCCGGATCGCCGTGAAGAAGTCGGCAAAAGAAGCGTGGGAGGCGGTGAAGAGGATGAGGTCGGCGATGATCGTGTGAAGTCCGCGAGCGCAACGCGTCTCTTGAAGGAGTTCGAGCGTCGCGTTCCACGACGGAGTCCGTCGGCGACTTCGCGATGCGCATCAGCGGACTTGTCGCCCGACTGCGCGGTGGCGAGGCAATGGAGGACGGCCGCGTGGTGAAGAAGATCCTGCGCGTGGTACGAAGAAGATGAAGCGGTCGCGGTGGCGATCGAGATGTTTTTGGACCTCAACATTATGTCCGTGGAGGAGCTCGTCGGACGGCTGCGCATGGCGGAGGAGCCTTGCGACGTCGATGAGGAGATGGGGTCTTTGGCGTCTGCGCTCGCGAGGAAGCGATGGGAAGCTTCGCCGACGCGAGCACGACGGAAATGCGCGGCGCGAGAGGCGGCGGCGACAAGGCGATGGTAGCCACGTCGGCGACGACGGCAGCGATGCTGCGTGCTTTCGAGGACAGCAGCGTTCGGGCGCCGCAACCGAGGAAGTGCTTCAAGCTGCGGCGTTCGTGGCCACCTCGCCAGGGATTGCCGTGAGCCGAGGAAGGAGAAGGCATTGCTCGCCGATGCCGACGACGAGCCAACCCTCCTGTAGGTCAGGCGTATGGGGGTGTCGTGGTTTAGGGGGTGATTGTTGGAATAAACCACGCCACGAGAGGTTTGTCCGTGGCGTCGCGCGTTGAGTGCGGCGTGTGTGGCGTCTTGCCGTCGTTCGTCGGCGTGCGTCAGGCGGCCAGCTCGAGGCGTTAGTTGCGAAAGCACTTGCATGGCTCGCGCACAGCTCGGTGAGGACCGGTTCATGCGTGTGAGGGAGTGGCTCACGTTGAATGCATGCCGGATCGCGAGGGAGTCGTGCGGACGTGCGCGAGGTAGTTGCTCAGGTGCTAAAGCTATAAAACACCTTGTAAGCTGTGTGTTTTGAGTGAGTTGGAATATACAGAAAAAGCTTGGCGTTGCGTCGCCGTTGCAGGCGTTTCGTCGCCCGGCAAAATCCTTGTGTTCTCGTGCTTGATCTTGGGCCATTTCCAACAGCGGCGTGGCGGAGAAGGAGCGCGGGCGGCTCAACCGAGAACTCGGGCGATTCTCTAGAGAAACTTACCAGGGCGAGAGGGATGAGGAGGGGATGTAAGGGAGGTGCATTGGGCTCCTCTTATAGCTGCAAGGAGAGGGAGAGAGAGAGAGCCGTTGGAGCTCCTGTGGCGCACAGTCTCGAGGGACTTGGACGGGGGCACTCTGGACGGGGGCAGGTGCGTCAAGCGTCACGGTGAGCAGGACGACGACGACTTGGAGGGCCTGGACGACGGGTGCGGCAGAGAGTTGCTCGGCGATGGGACGACGAGCAGGTGAGCGGCGCAGGCGCGAGTGCGAGGCGCAGTGCACAGATCGGGCGCAGCGAGGGCACGCTCTGGAGCGGCTCAGCTGGCTAGGAGAGAAGAAAAGGGGCAATTGGGAGGAGCTGGGCCAGCTGGGCCTAAAGGGGGAGGGGAAGAGGGGCCAAGCTCAGGAGGAGAAATGGGCCGAGCCCAAGATAGGGGAAAGAAAATTCAAAAATCGAAATTCAAACCGAGACTTGAAATTCGAATTTTGAACTGAGGTAGAAGAAGAGAATGTTGCAAATACAACATATGCTGAAATAAGTTTTCAAAACCAACTGACAAATATAATTACTATTCACAAAACAAAAATAGGATGCTACACAAGGTGACCGTGCCGCTAATGCCGCCCTCCGGCGCCATCGATGCCAGCTGCGTCGGCCCGCCGTGCTGACGGACCAGGTGTGACCTGCCGCCTCGATTTTTTTGGACTTGATGCTGTGGCCGCTGCCGAGCAGCTTGGTTCCCGAGTATCCGGCGATCCTGAGATAGAGCAAGCCGGTTGTCGCCGTGATGGCAACGGTCGAGGCGGAAGGCCGCGGCAACACACCGTTCAGCATGGTTGCTTTGTGCGCCGATCGATCGGCGCACAACTCCCCTCTTTCGTTCTCCTTCTCCGAGTCGGGCTCGGCTCGATCTCTTTCGGAGATAAAACGTGCGCCTCGTTTTCTTGCTTCATTTCCATGTCAGTCTGGCTCGACCCCACGTGAGTTCAAGTTGTTTCTGGCTTTGGCTCAGCAATCCTTCAGCCTAAGCCAACGAGTGCCTCTGCCTCCTGCACGAGTTCTTGGATTTCGCGCCACAATTGAACTCTATTTAGAAGAATCGCAACCCTCGCAGATAATTTGGAGGATTAACGCAGTTAACTTACCACCGGTTTGCCTGGTAAACTGTGAAGCTCGACCGTGTGGGCAACGGAGCCGAGCGCACCGTACAGGCCGACCACGGAGGCGCAAAACCAAGCAACTTTGTCGGTGCTCGGGCAAGCACGGGGCCGAGGCCGAGCCCATCAACGTCAACTAAAATATGATAATTTTTATCTCTAGCAAAGCACAGTCATTCAACTAGTATCCTTTTAAAATGTAAAATCACCAGCCAAAACTAGCCATATCGTGCACTAGTAATGGATCAGTCAGTTTGCATCTGTGATCCCGTAAATTTCTGAAAAGTTTAAACTAGGATCAACTACACCTTCCGTATAGCATGTATATCTTCACTTTACTGCCACTTCAATGTTAGGCACAGTTTCCAATTTCGGTCAAAAATCAAAAATTTCGGTTCTATCCCCCCTAAGGAATTCAAACCGGGTTTAAAAAATTCGGTTTGCTTGAATTTTATTCAAAATATCGAATTTTCTTGAACTTGATTGCTTAAAAAAATTAAAATACGAAAAAAATCATATTTTTAAAAAAATTTAGGCCGAAATTGGTCAAAAAATTTCGATTTTCGGCCAAACCTGAAGTTAGGTAGATAGTGAGTGCATGTAGCAGCGGCAACAGGAGTCTTTAATTTATACGTGCACACCTATTATTGATATTCTAAATCGTTCTATTCATCTAGTAGGACTGCTTTATCCAAAGAATAGACTTAACGACCATCAGAAACAAGACTGGTTAACCAACAAACAGCAGAAGGGTATGAGATATATATATATAGCAACCATAATCCAAAACAAGATTGATAAACACAAACGGTAGTGACATAAAAATAACAACTATTCAAAGAACGAATGATATGATAGCAATGACGAGTGACTGCTAGCACAGAACCAAACTACACACGCGAACGCTTGGACTCCAGAACACACACACGTTCGCTGGACAACAAACAGAACACACAGATTTTGGTGCTTCCAAACATCGGCACAACATTTTCATAGAAAAAATACCATGAAAGCAAAAACGGAAATCTATAAACACAAAAATAGCACACAGGCCCAGGATTAATCAACAGTGACGACTGACGACTGCTTGATTTCATAGTGTCAGACACTACCCGAAGAAAAACCTCAAGAACGTCTCCTTGAGCCCTAGGGCGCCCTTCATGATTCCTAGGTGATGACGCTTGCACAGGTCGTCCTTGCAGCTGCAGACCAACGCCAACCCCTCCAGGCCATGGCCTAGGACGACCGGCTTGTTCATGACGGCGATCTCGCACCGGACAACGAAGGAGTCGTCCTTGAGGTACCGCGACTTCTCCAGCTTTCCACTTCTCATGAAATCCCCCAAGCCCCAGCAGCCATTACTTTGGAACGTGATTGTGTAGTGTTTGCCCTTGGACGGTGTCCTGGCCGCCGGTTCGCCATGGTGACGGTCCAAGGCAAACCGGAGCTTGGTGTGGACGTTCGTGGACTCGTCGGCAAGCTTGAGGAACAGCGAGATGTAGCCGGCGTCCTCCTTGCGCCACCCGTTGGGGTAGTAGCAGATGCACCAGGTGTGACCTGCTGCCTGGAATTTGCAGGACTCGATGCACTTGCCGTTGTCGAGCATCTTGGTTCCCATGTAGCCGTCGATCTTTAGAATGTGGCACCCGGTGCTCACCGTGGTGGCGATGGTCGAGGCGGAAGGCGGCGACTCCACGTTGGCCAACATGGCTGCTGATCGGAAGGTGAACACGGTGGGCTGTATGCTAATCTATCAGCGCCGGCGGCGCCTGAGAACACCTAGAGCAACGACGTCGAACAGATTAATTGGAGACGTACTTATATAGTTAATTATATCGTGACTACATATGCTAGGATGCCTCTCTCTCTCTCTCTCTCAGAATGAGATCCTCTTATCTCGGCATGTTAGGATTTGTTCAGGTAGGAACTAACTAGAAATTTGTTGTGATCTGTTATTACTTGTACATTCCTATGCACGGGGAACGGAGAAGTTGTTCCGTGTAATTCGTTTGTGAAAAATTTCATGTAGATAAGGAATTAAGGACTATATATTCTAATACAGATCGGGATTAAGGGGGGGAAATAAAATATCGATGTACCTGTTGTCATGAATAATTTGGTGACAATAATACCTAAAAGAAGGGCCTCATCCATGAGCTCGTGGATCTTGCATGAGAATTGAACTCCACTTAGACCCAGCTAGCGCCGCTGTTGTAGATAATAATTTGAAGAATTAACACGGTGATCGAACTTACCACCGATGCGCATGAAAAGAAATGTAAAGTAAGTAGACCTGATTCCTTGAATGATGCTTCTTTCAGCTATTCTGATATATAAATTCGATGTAGATGAAATGCTTATTCCTCGTATACTGTCGTTGTTTTCTCTGAGAAAAGAAGTTGAGGCGGCCATTTCGCCCATTTCCCGATCCGAAAAATCCAAAAATGAATATTTTTATTAAAAAAGATAAGGTCGGGGTTCGATCCAGTTTCAAACTGATACTCTAGTATTGGAAATCAGCTACGACATACTGTCGTGCTACAGTATCCGAGATGCTACGGCCAACCCCCAACCGGTTGGCGCAGTGGCGCTACACCCGCCACTCGCTTGCACCGGCTGGCCGACTAAATGTAGATCATCTTGTGCATGACCAACGTTAATAATCGGCGGCATTATTCCGACGCTACCAAATAGTAAAACTAAAATTTGAAAATAGGCACCATGACCTCGGCAATTCAATTACTTTTTATGCATAACTCTCAATGTCTCAATTTGTATACATTGATCATCTGCTTGATATTATCCGACATGTTACCATCCATCTTGGACATCTGCCTGCAACATGGCAACTGCTCCTAACCAGCCTCCTCAGATATGGGCTTCAATATGCTAGACGAGACAAACAGCAAGTGGAAGGTGGACACAAAGCAGCAGCAGCCTTAAGACCAAAAGAAATTTTATGGGGAATAATTGTTTTCCCAGATTAAACAGTCAAAGTGAAAAGCTCAAAATTAACGGTGTTTACATGCAATGCGTACCTATAGAAGATTCCAAACGTGCATAGTCCTGATGCATCCTAGGCCCACGCGCACGCATATTCACTAGTTTGCATGCATATAGCTCACGATCGGTGGTTAACGAGAACCGATCGACCATTCCATGCATCCATGGTATATATGCTTTTCAGATCACAATACTAGTTCACTTTTATAGCTCCAAATACGGACACACACACACACACACACACACATGGAGTCCATCTGTATGACTGTAAATCACACACACACATGGAGTCCATCTGTATGACTGTAAATCAGCTCAAAAGTTCGAACAAACTTCACCTACCGTCTGTACTATGTACATCTTCACTTTACTGTCACTTCAATGGAATGTAGATAGTGAGTGCATGCAGCAAGAGTCTCCTATAAGTTGTACATCTATTATTGATTTTATAGATCAGTCTAGACATCCAAAAACACGTTTTTATCATATATTTATTTGAAAGAAGTCCATTCTACACCCTCAAGTATTGACATGCGGACAAGTGACCCCCTTATATTAAAATATTGGCCATTTGACATGCACCCCTAAGTTGCAAAACCGGACAAGATACCCCCTCCGGCTATTTCGTGTGGTGGTAAGTATTGCTGATGTGGTGTTCTAGGCGGCCCAGTTTCGCCACGTCGGCCGATGTGTGGGCTAGGTGAGCTGGCAGTCATTTTTAGGGGTTATTTGGCGCAAGATTCCCTTTATGGTTTTACCCCCTTCGCGTTTCTTCCTTCCACCTACAGTTTCTTTCTCTGGCGGCGGTAGTGATGATAGGGTTCAGGCCATGGAGGATGAAGGAAGCTCCAGGAGCTCACGGTCTCCCTGCACGGCACCGTCAGGAAGCAAAGGGCACAGGGCGGAAGGGTCGAAGTCACTGGTGGTTTACCGTGAGAAGCCACTGGATTACCTGCCTACGTGTTTGTGCTATTGCAAGGAGAAAGCGCCGAGATGGATTTCTTGGAGCGATGAGAATCCCGGGAGGAGGCACTACACATGCAAGGCAGCATGGGTAAGCAAATAGTTTAGATCGATTTGTGTGTATTGAACTTGATTTTGTTGAAGTTCACTTTGATTTGGGTGCCATTTTTTGTTGGAGTAGGATGGCAGTTGCGGTTTTTTGGCAGTGGCATGATCCGTAAACCCCTCCTTTTTTGAATAATTTGTTGTTGGATCTCTGTGATAAAGTGTGGGGATTAAAGAAGGAGAATGCAGAGCTGAAGAGGGAGAAGATGCATAAGGAGAATGACATCGTTGATGCCTGGAGAAGTGTGGTAGAGGTCAAAGGAAGCCACGCCGCAGAGGTTGCTGTCCTGAAGAACAAGTTGGAGGGGAAGAAAATGGAGGTGGCAGAATTAGCTGTTAGAGTTCAGAAGCAAAACATGATGAAGTTATTGTTTCATGTAGTAGTTGTAAGTGTAGTTGTGCTTTCTGTGTGGGCTAGTGGAAATCAACAACTGTTACTCTTTTGTAATCGTGATATGCAGTTAAAATACTTGAATGTTGAACTATATGGAATGCAGTCATTCTGGATCATCCGTTTGTGAGAAGTGTGGCACTGAAGATATGTGAATGTAAACAACATTGACACTGATATTGAGAACATGTACACAATTGACAATTATGAGAAAGTAAACAACACTAACACTGACATTGAGAACTCTGGCATTGCATTGCATTATGTCATTACATATCCAAAACACATCATTGACATGTCCAAATTCCAATAATTCTTGAACAAGTCCAAAAGCTTCATCATCTGACAGAGAGGTTCACCTAGGAACATTCATCTACATATGAAATTAACCTACAAGCTTACATGTCCAGACCATGGACAAGTCCAAAAGCTTCATACATCTGACAGACAGGTTCATCTAGGAACATGCACCTACATATGAAATTAACCTACATACTTACATGTCCAGACCATGGACAAGTCCAAAAGGTTGATGACAACAAACTAACACAAACTGACTACAAATGTGCATTGACCTACATAGAACCATGACAAGTTGTCTACTTGGTAGTCTTGCTTGACTTCTTCTGTGATTTCTGAGCACCAACTTCAGTAGTGTGAATAACCTGCAAGTTGATAATGTTAGTATTTGTGGTTATGTACTACTAATTTATTACAGAGCTTGATGTTAACTACTGACCAATGCAGTGTTTAAGTATGGTGCAGAGCTTGATGCCTCTACTTGCTTCCTCTTTATAGTAGCTTCTCTCCTGAGGTGTGCAGTTGCATGTTTCTTCTTCTGGTTTACATTTGGATTAAGTGGACATCTCCTAACATTGTGGCCATCTTTTTTGAAGAGACCACATCTGACCTTACATCCAACCTTAGTTAGCTTTGTCCCCTTAGGTGCCTTTGGTGCCTCACCTGGTTCCCTTCTCCTTTCCTTCATAGGTCCCCCTGGCATTTTGTTGTACCCAGGGGGTGATGGCTTAGGATGATCAGAGGTTGGCCAATTCTCTTCACCTTGCACTTGCTCCAAACAATGCTCATATATCCTCTTGTAAACTTCTATGGAGTAGCAGTTGTCAATGTAGCCATCCAATTGCTGCGAACTTTTGTAGATGGCACTGATTGCATGGCAGCAAGGCAGACCATATAGTTACCAATGTCTACAAGAACAAGTCCTTTGCTCTAAGTTGACTGTGTACTTCATTCCGTCCTTCTCCCTAACCTCAAATCCTTCATTCCCATTTCAGAGGACATCACATTAAGCAGACCTTGTGATATTCAGTTTTAGTTTCCTGAATAAGTTTGGACATATTGCTCCTTGCCACTTGTCTGATATAGTTCTATTCTCCTGAATCCTTACCATCACACTACATTTAATGACCTCTAGCATTGACAAGATTGGGATAAACCTTGATTCTACAGTGGAGTTATTGAAGGACTCACATGTGTTATTATCAACTGAATTACACTTAAACCCTCGCTGAAAAAATGCACTGCTCCAGTGGGTTAGGTTAGTGATCATCATGTCCTTTACACCTTCAGGTGTATGCTATGCTAGCTTTGCTATGTAGTAATTTAAGATGGTCCTTGATGAAGCCTTAGCACATCTCCAAAATTTATTATGTAGCTTCTGATCTGAGTGCTTCTTCTTCCAGTTAGCATAAATGTGCCTAGCACACATCCTATGCTCAGCCTTGGGCACTAGGTCACTTATGGCAATGAGAAGTCCCTTTTCCTGATCTGACATGAAGACTCATCCTTCACCTTGGCCATTGATGTTAATATCCTTGATAATAAGAGCAACAAACCAGAACCATGAACTATTTGTTTCTTTTCTACAACAACCCATGCTATAGGGTACATTTGGTTGTTGGAATCCCTACCTATAGCACATAATAACTCTCCATTGCACGCACCCTTGAAAAAGCACCCATCTAATCCTACTACCCTTCTACATCCAACAATTAATCCTTTTTTGCAAGCATCTTAGCAAACATAGATCCTCTGGAAGACATGCTTCACTAGAATCTCTGGGTCAAGGGCAATATCCACTGTGCTTCTAGGGTTGCTTCTCAATAGTTCAAGTTGGTAATCAAATACCCTAGTGTACTCACTTTTGTGTGCATCCATCATCTTCTGCAGGCAAGAAGTGACGCCGGGGGATCGAGACTAGTAGTTGCGCCACACGACGCCGGGAGCAGCGGAGCAGAGCTGCAATGAGAGGTCGCCCCTGGGAGTGGAGAAGCTCCTCCCGGGGGCAACGGGTAGCGGAAGACGAGGCGGCGGCTACAGTAAACCCTAAACCTAACATTTGCTCTGATACCATGTTATGAATATTGTGTGTATCTATTGTCACCGCAATACGAACTATATCGTGCATTTAATGATTCATAGATATGCACATGGTGTGCTCATACTTTGGCAGCATTAACTGCACGCTCATGTAGCCAGTTTCTTGGAAGCTCCTGAAGTGAAAAAAAACAGGAATGGGTGTTGAGCAAGTAGTGCTCTTGATCCAGAAAGAAGCTTCTCCGCAAGTGGATTGAAAAGTGGTGGTACTGTTTATTATTTTGCTTGGTCCAGTTGAAAAAGGCCCGGTCGGATGAGGAGATGAGTCTTCTGCTACTGCTAGTTATCTTTAGGCTATTCTTTGTGTCATTTCTTCTACTGCATCCATCCAAGTCCGTAAAAATCTATCATTAGAGTTCGTCTATGCCATACGAGTCCATAAATTTATTATTAGTCATAGAAGCATAAGAATTTCTTGCATGGCAGCCGTCGCTATTCTTTTATTAGAGCCGCTGCAGATCCGTCGCCCCAAGCTTTTAAGGCCGCCGCGCTTCTTGTGCACTGCGTCTCTATTGCGCTTCTTGTGCACTGCGACGCCACCGTCTTGGGTTTCGATCTGCACCGCTATGCTTCTATCTATTCCTATTCGGCTTGATTTGACAGTTTTCTCTATTTTTGTCGGTTTCATCATCTTCTTTGTCAGCCGCGGTCGACGTTGCTCCCGCACCTTGTGCTTTATGGGCTGTCGCATGACACCAGATGGGAGGAGATCTTTAGTCGACATATTTTCTAAGAGCAGCATGCTACAACGACATTATGGGGACTTAGATTTTGGATTTTTCCTATTTTAGTGTCCAAATGCAATGCTATTGCATATACCTTGCATTTGAGGGGGTGTGTTTAAGGATATAAGGGTACTAGTGCTATTTCCTATTGTATTAGGGTTTAATCTTGTGTCCTCTTTGTACTCTATATATATTACCCATTGGACCTCTTCAATACATACACACAATATTCATAACACTCGTGACAAAGATTTTGGACACAAGGGAGGTGGCACCACGCAAGCGTCTCAGCTGCACAAATTTCATACTTTACGTTGCTGCATTTATTTGCATGTTTTCCTTTTTCTTAGATGCTGTGATTCATCTTCTTTCAAAAAAAATAGATGCTGTTGTTTATCATTTTTCAAATAAAGGTTATATATGTTGTTCTATCATACTCCGGTCTTCTCTACTCCCCTCCTAGATACCATTTCAATGATGTTTCAAACCAACTCGGTTCTTCTGGTTTAGTACGAGGTATTGGAAGAAATCTACATGGTGCAATGGTGCAATCCCTGAAGTGTGTTTTTTCAGTAAAAGGTCTCCTCCATTTCTATTAATAGAAACCAGATTACACAGTTCGACTAACAACCAAGAAACAACAGAAAAGATCCAACAACAGCTACAAGACATATCACCGTAGAGAGGTTCAGACAAACGAAAGATAAGCTAATTCTAGCAAAGGAGACAGCCGAAAACGTCCAGGCTATCATCCAACTGGATCCTTCTAATCCAAGGCGTCCATCTCCCCATCTTCTAGTCTTCTATCCCCTGGTAAGCAGCTCCTGCTTGGCCTCCTTCTGCAATTTGGCACAAAGGTCAATACAATGAGAAACATAAAAAATCAATGACACCGATTCTGCAGGCCATTTTCGTTGGAAATATGCTGAATTGTGCACTCTCCAAATGCTCTAAATAATAGCTGCTAAGCCAACTAATACAAGCTTCCTTGTCTTCCTAGCAAAGCCATCAACCCAGTCGGCCATCAACCGGTGGATATTTGCTGGAGGCCAGGCAAGCCAAAGGTGCAACAAGGTAAGTAGTGTGTACTATTTACTTTTCAGTATTATTTCTGCAGTGCCCATTGCTATCTTATATATCTCTCTTGTATACAAGTTGCATCAACAGGGTGCAAAACAAGACAAAGCTTACACCATGGGTTAAAACTTAACGGAAAACAAAGTTTTGAAGATCAGCAACTATGCGTAGCTGGCGATGGAACTGTTAGTTTCACAGATGAAATGTATGCAACTATGCTTAAATTGCACGTATGGCACAAGTAAATAAAAGAGCTCAGATATGCTGATCATATATAGAATTAGTTTCTTCTATACGATCAAAGGGAAATTTAGGGATTTTTCAGAAATGCAAAAGGCGCCCACCACATTATTTTAGATACGGTAGTTTCTGAAACCATGTTAGTTCTGAAATCCTATAGTTTCTGAAACAATGTCAATTCTGAAATCCTATAGCAATGACCAATGAACACCAACACTCTGAAGATCATTTGCTCTTCGCAGTCAGATATACAGAAATATCTACTACCATGACTGCCTCGCTGAAGTGTAGCGGCAAAGGTTATCAAAAATAAATTTAGTTTCATTGTAACTGTTTTTTTTCTGTTTAATGAAGAATAATGAATACTAGGTTATACGAGCTTGTAAGGAGTGGATGCATACTTTCATCACTCCAATGAAGTACCTGACCCCAATGCCTCCCAAACCTACATGCATGCAAGCTGGCATGTGCCTCATTGTTCCTACTGGTTGTTCAGTCTCCAAGAAATCAGGTCTTGGATAACATATTACAAACATTTCGGCCCTTCAATATTTACCTCTCGTATTCATAGGAAAAAGAAAGCACATCTATAGTACAGTTTGATGCTTCAGAATAACTCAGCTGTCACTTGGCACATGGTTCTTTTCATCTTTTTCCTCCTTAGCACATAATTTAAACAGAGGACAACTACTCTGCACAACATTTTCACTGTGAATTTAATGCGAAGCAGATGCAGTCTGCCATTTCATGGAAAATATTGTGTACAATTTTGCTGAGCCTTTCTTCTTAGTAAAATGGTGTGCAATCACATCGGCACGGTGTTTGTTGACAACGTTGGCGCTAGTGGAGCAGCATCAGTGCTGCAAGCTTAAGAAGCTGTGCTTTGGATTTATTGCTTCTTGTCGGAATACGAGGGCAGTAAAGGTGACTAATACAAGATTTTGGATACAAGGTTGGCGACATCAAGCAAGCATCTTAGCCCCACAAAGATCTTACTTTCTGTTGCTGCTTTTATTTTGATCCTAAATCTCAATTCTGTTGGTATCCTCAATGTCACATTAGGGTTAGGGTCTTACCGTTGCCGTCGCTGGTTTTTCTATTGGCCGCCGCCGCTGCCGCCCTTCCCGTGTCTTCTGGATCTGGACGTCACTTGTCGTCACCGGTTGCCGCTGTTGATCTCCTCTGTCTCGACGAAGCTCACGGGGATAACGCGTGCGGCGACGCCGAGTGCCCGAGCCCAAGGACGTGCCCGATCTCGTGCGTCGCCACGGACTCCAAGTGAACGGCCGAGGGTGCCGTTTCCGCGCCAACGTCCACCGCCCATCGCTCCACCGCGTCGAGGTGGAGCCTCCGTTCTTTGGGGAGAAGGCGTGGCCGAGCACGCCGTTGTTGCCTCTTCATCAAGCTTGGGGTCGCTCGGGGACGCCTCGGCCGCCGCCACCGCGTAGGGCACCTCTTGCCGCTCGGCGCCTCCGTCCAGGCCTTGAGCAACCGCTGCCACTTCCGTTTGTGCTAGCCGGAGCCACCCGTCGCCGATCCGCCACCACCCGGGGAGATGCCCGCAAAGCCGCCGCGTTGCTCAGCCTACTGTGGATGTCGGGGGAGATGCCCGCATTGCTACTTAGGTCCCCCGCGTTGCTCGGCCTACCGCCGGGTCCACCGCTGCCACCCCCGACACGTCGCCTCGCCGCCGCTGTCGCTAGGGGGGAACCCTAGTTTCCCCCGTGCGTGGTTTGGGCTGGCTGGAGCCAGCCCACCGGCTCTTTTAACTTGAGACGAGGGAAAAAACGTCGTTCTAACCGCCGCGTCGTCCAGCGCCGCCTGTTAGACTTCATTACCTTGGTCGCCGCGCCGTCCAGCGCCGCCTACCAATGGGTACTGTTTCCATTCCTCGTTGCCCAGTGATCTTCAATGGTCTAAATTATCAGGACTGGTTTCAGCATATGCGCCTCCACATGCGTGGTCAGCGCCTTTGGGAGTTTCTTACTGGCGAGTTGCCTTGTCCGCCTCGTCCTACTCCGCCTGCTAAGCCTGTACTCCCAAAGGATGCTTTCGAAGACACTCATTCAAAGGCATCCGACAGTTATGAGGTTGCTATGGAGACTTTTCAAACTCAGTATGCTCCTCACAAGATATGGATTGATGAGGGTACTCGTGCATCTGCTATTTTGGTTGCTAGCAGGGAAGTGCAATTCACTGGGGATGTGGTTGGTATGGCTTCAGCACAGTTGATGTGGACACATCTGCGCAACCGCTATGAGCCGTCTGGTGATTTGTTGTATCTTTCATTGCGTCAGAGCGAAGCCACAAGCGAGGAGATGCCACTGTGGATGAGTTCTATACCCAATTGTCTGCGGTATGGCGTCAGATTGACTCTTTGGGACAGGAAGTTTGCCACACATGTTAGTGTTGTCAGAGTCAGCAGTCTCACCTGGAGCTTCGTCGTATTTATGACTTCTTGACCCGTCTCCGAACTGAGTATGAGCCGACTCGTGCTCAGTTACTGGCACACCACCCTCGTGTGACCTTGTTGGAGGCCCTTGCCATTGTTCGTGCTGAGGAGATTCACCTTCGTGTTGCAGGTCTACTGCCGTCACCGTCGTTTCCTTTGATTCTGACAGCTTCTCCAGTTTCTACACCCGCTATGTCTCCAGCTACTCCTTCACCGGTGATGACTTCACCAGTGATAGCTGCTGTTGGTAGGGGACTATACTGTACTTATTGCAACAAGGATGTACATGTACAACAGACCTGCTACAAAAAGAAGAAGGATTTATGTCGTGGTAGCTGTCCTTCACAGGGAACTAGTGGTTCCTCCTCTCATAAGAGCTCTGGTGCTTCTGATTCTCAGGAGTTTCTCACACTGCTGTGTCGCATGGCAGCTCTTGCACCGCCCGATTCTGTTGGTTCTGCTGCACAGTCTTCTAATGAGAGACCACCTTCTACTTCTTCCTCAGGTATCTTACCTTGGATCCTTGACTCTGGTGCTTCCTTTCATATGACACTTGTTTCCACCAATCTTCTATTTGTCATTTAGCTGCTCCTACCACAGTTCAGACAACAGATGGTACCCCTCTTTCTGTCGCAAGACGAGGCACTCTCTCGAATTCCTCTTTTCATATTTGTTGAGGATTAAAATATTCATATATTATCTTAATATATGATAAAGACCATACGTCTTCGTGGTCGTAACTTCTAAGACCACCGACCTAACTGGTCGTAGGTACTACAGAAGTTATATAATAAATACCCTGGTCGGACAAAGTTCCAAACCTAGTCCACGACCAGGTAAGTGCTCATAAAGCTATGAACAGGCGTCTGGGTCGAGTCCCTGACCACGCCACTCACTATGTGATGAATGAACCACGTGTTTCATATTCCGCATAATACAACACTATCCCGGTTGATGGTGTAACGTTTCTTAAAACCATTAACCGCGAGCGCTTGACATCTTCACCAAGCGCCCTGCGGTTGGTGGAAAAATCAAACTACCGCCTCTTCCCGACCAGACGCGTCGCTCCCCAACGGATGTCTCTTCATGGGATAACTGCCACCGCTTCATCAAGTACTTAAGGATGACCATAGAAGGCCGGAAGGAGGATACGAGGATACAAAACATACGGAGACGAAGACACGAGACAACACATCAGCAACAGTCCTATAGAAGCACATCAAGCGAGATATAGCAAAGTGTTGTGTTTTTAGATACTCTCAGTGTTTGTAATCGTGAGTTCATAGCAATAAAGAGCAAGTCAGATCCACTCCCAGGAGTTACTGTTGGACCGTAAAGGCGACTAGAGGGGGGGTGAATAGGAGCACGCTCACTTTTTCACAAATTATGAACTCAATACAATTTAACTCCAGTAGCTATTAGAAAGCTATGAAGATCAATATACCAAGACAAATGGAAGACTAGTATTGAATCCAATTAAACCCTAAGCAATATAACAAAATCAACTAAGATTACCAAGACTCACAAAGACGGCGGTTCGACCGTTATACTCAACCGGTCGGACCGATTGTCGGGCGGATCGACCGGCGTTAGTCTTTGGCGGTCGGACCGCTCAAAATCGGTCCGACCGGTGATGATGGCGATCCGACCGCCGACTCGTAACCGATCCGCGCGAGAAATCGGCCCGATGACGAAGTTGCAATTAGGTGAAACTTTTGATTCTCAACTCCAATCTTTATGAAACTTTGCACACACCTTCTATATGCTATTGAGGACCTATTCCAATCGAATATTATGATAATTCTTGGAACGATCTTGACCAATTGTCAATTGATTAACAGAAGGTCTAAAACCGGGCAAGAACGAAAACTTGATCCTAAAGCTTGTTCGTGAGAGATTGATGATCAAGATGATGCTAGATAGATTCACACATATCACATCAAGCTAATTCACGTGAAAGAATCAATCACAAACTCGCGGATCAAGGAAAGCCCTAAAATCACCAAATTGAAAGCAAGAACGAAAAGAGACTTATCTCAAGCAAACCTTGCATAGATTGATTTCGTGATTGAAGCTGGATTACATCCACACCATCATGGATCGAAGAGACAATCAAGGATCACGAAATTCACCACAAACCATCAAGAGCCCTTGCCTCCACCTCAACTCCCCTAAAGACAATTAGGGTTTTGAAACATAAAAAGGCGAGAGAGGAAGAGGTGCAGCCACCATCTCCTCCTATTTATAGTGGAGGCCTAGACTCCTAGGGTTTGACTCTATTGGGCTCCCGTTAAGGCCCACTAACAAACGGGTCACACACGCACGCTTCGCGAAGCGCCGTCTTTAACCTTTTGACCTAAACCGCTTCACCATGCGTCATGGATTCGCCAATAGGTCACCCTTGTCCATCTTGTGTCACGCTTGAGTCGTTGACCTCACCCGGCATCGTCGATCGTTCTGGACCTCAACTCTTCAAGTCTAGTCCCGATTCTCCTCGTCGTTGACCGTCGTTGACCACCAAGCAACCTGCACAACCACAGACAAGCAAACACGAATTCGGGAACAAGTTCTTCACAACTTGACCCATGTTAGTCAAAACATGCATCATGCAAAACATATGACATGAAACCAATGACTTTGACCTAACAAATTAACATCGCCACGAAGTTGGTGGACGTTCAAGTTATTAACGGTCCGACCGCTCCAGTGAGCGGTCGGACGAGCCCATGGCGGTCGGACCGCTCCTCGTGAGCGGTCGGACCGCCATATAGGACTTAGCGAAATTCAAGCTCCCAAATTCAAACCTTCGAAACTAAAACGAATAGAACTTCTTCTGGAGACTCCAAAATTATGAGACCAAGTGCATTGGGATCCCTCACTTGCCTACAACACCTATTTTTGGCCCACTTCGTTTTGAACACTTTTAGGTCATCACGGTCCGATCGCCCACATGGCCGGTCCGACCGATTTGGGACGTCGGACCGCCGATGCAAGGACCGGTCGGACCGCCCCTGGCCAGAATACCTGTAGCTTTGTCGAAAACACGTGAAACTACAAACCGTAAACGCCATTGCCAATTGTCATATCATCCTAAGATCTGGAGCATATCCCCATGAAATCCACAGTTACGCACATTTTTCCTCTTTTCATTTAATATTCATAAGATCGGCGATTTGATCGTCGACAATATTCCTGCTGTTTCTCATGTTCCCAAACTAACCATGCATATCATCTCTGCCAGTCAACTCACTGACCATGGTTGTCATGTTATTCTCGACTCTGACCTTGTTGTGTTCAGAATCGACGCACGGGGACTCTGGTTGGTACTGGCCCTCGCCACCATGACACATAGCGTCTATGGGAGCTTGACTGACTTCATCTTCCTTCTGTTACCCATGCCAGTCTTGTTGTCTCCACCGACACCACCGCTTCTGCTGCATCCTCCACTGCGTCTTTTGCTAAGTGGTATCATCGTTTGGGACATCTTTGTGGATCACATCTATCTTCTTTACATCGTCGTGGTATTTTAGGGTCTGTGTCTAGTGATATTTCTCTACATTGTCAAGGTTGTAAGCTTGGTAAACAACTTCAACTTCCTTATCCTTCCAGTGAATCAGTGTCACAACGTCCTTTTGATCTTGTTCATTCTGATGTCCGGGGTCCGGCTCCTTTTGTTTCGAAAGGAGGACATCGATATTATATAATTTTTATTTATTATTTTTCTCACTACACATGGATATACTTTATGTCATCTCGTAGTGAGGTTTTATCCATCTACATGACTTTTGCCACCATGATCCGTACTCAGTTTGATTCTCCTATTCGTGTCTTTCGTGCTAACTCTGCTGGGGAATACTTGTCAGGGGTCCTTCATGGCTTTCTCACTGAGCAGAGCACTCTCTTTCAGTTTTCTTGTTCTGGTGCTTATGCCCAGAATGGTGTGGCTAAACGGAAGCATCGTCATCTTCTTGAGACAGTCCGTGCTCTTATGCTTGCTTCTGCTGTCCCACCACACTTTTGGGCTGAAGCTGTTTCTACTACCACTTTCCTGACTAATATTCAGCCTTCTTCTGCTCTTCAGGGCGGGATCCCAGTTGAGCGTCTCTATGGCAAGACTCCTGAATATTCTTGTCTTTGTCTCTTTAGGTGTGTGTGCTATGTTCTTCTTGCCATTGTGAGAGTACCAAGCTAACCACTCAGTCTGTGGAATGCGTCTTTCTGGGATATAGAGATGAGCATAAGGGATATCATTGTCAGGACCATGGTGGCTGACGGATGCGAGTTTCTCAGGATGTCACTTTTGACGAGTCTCGCTCTTTCTACCCTCGTCCTTCTACTTCCACCACTCCAGCATCTCCTGTTGAGCTTATTTCTTTTCTGACTTTTCCTGCCACCCCCATAGTCTCCACACCTCCATCACTGCCTTTGGCCTCTTCGGCTCCTCCTTCACCATCTCCTTCGCCACCTCCACCCTCTCCAGAGGCTCCTCCCGGCCTTCGTCCTTCTTATCTTCTTTACTACACTCGTCATCTGCGAGTTGATGATTCTTCTGATGCGCCTTCTTCTTCTGATTGTACATCTTCTTTGGCCTCTCCTCGATATGCTCTTCATGATCGCCAGTCTATTCGGCCTCCTGCGCGCTTTTGTTTAGCGGCTCTTGCTAAACTGACTTCTTATCGTGATGCTACTATTCATTAGGAGTGTCAGCATGTGATGGCAAAGGAGATTGCTGCCCTTGAGCGTACTAGCACGTGGGATCTTGTCCCTCTTCCTGCGTGTGTTACTCCTATCACGTGCAAGTGGGTCTATAAGATTAAGACCCACTCTGATGGTTCCCTTGAGCACTACAAGGCTCGTCTTGTGGCACGCAGTTTTCAGCAATGGTATGGTTGTGATTATGATGAGACTTTTGCTCCTGTGGCTCACATGACCACTGTTCGTACTTTTTTTGATGTGGCATCTGTTCGGTCATGGTCCATCTCTTAGCTTGATGTCAAGAATGCATTTATCAATGGTGAGCTACGTGAGGAGGTTTATATGCAGCCACCACCTGGATATTCTGTTCCTGATGGTATGGTTTGTCACCTTCGTCGATCTCTTTACGGCCTCAAGCAAGCTCCTCGTGCTTGGTTTGATCCTGTCTCCTCTGTTGTCACTGCAGCTAGTTTCTCTGCCAGTGCTCATGATCCTGCTCTTTTTATTCACACTTCGCCTCCTGGTCGGACGCTTCTCCTCTTATATGTTGATGATATGATCATTACTGGAGATGATTCTCAATACATTACTTTTGTAAAGGAGCGTCTTAATAAGCAGTTTCTCATGTCTGATTTGGGTACTCTTTGCTACTTTCTTGTGATTGAGGTTATTTCTACGCCTGAGGGTTTCTAACTGTCCCAAGAAAAGTATATTCAGGACCATCTTGATCGTGCTTCTCTCACGGTTTAGCACACCGCTGAGACTCCCATGGAGCTTAATGTTCATCTTCAGTCCACTGATGGTGAGCCTCTTACTGATCCTACTAGATATCGTCATCTTGTTGGGAGTCTTGTTTATCTGGGTGTCATTCGTCCTGACATTTCGTACCTTGTGCATATCTTGAGTCAGTTTGTTTCTGCTCCCACTCAGCTCCACTATAGTCATCTTCTTCGTGTTCTACGATATCTTCGTGGAACCATCACTCGTTGTCTATTTTTCCCTTATTCCAGCTCTTTACAGCTCCAAGTATATTCTGATGCTAACTGGGGGTGATCACTCTGATCGCCAGTCTCTTTCTGCCTATTGTGTTTTTCTTGGTGGTTCTCTCATTGCCTGAAGACTAAGAAGCAGACAGCAGTTTCTCGTTCAAATGCTGATGCCGAGTTGCGAGCTATGGCCTTGTTGACTGCGGAGGTTACTTGAGGATTTTGGTGTTTCTGTTTCGGCACTCATTCCTCTTTCGTCTGACAGTATAGGGGCTATTAGCATTGCTACAAATCTAGTGAAGCATGAGCTTACAAAGCATATTGGTGTTGAGGCTTCCTACATGCGGATCCAGGTGCAGGATCAGATTGTTGTTCTTCAGTATGTGCCTTCGGAACTTCAGTTAGAAGGCTTCTTCACAAAGGTGCAGACCAGAGCTCAACACAACTCTATCTCTCGAAACTTAATGTTGTTGATCCACTACAAGTTTGAGGGGGTGTTAGATGTGTATTGTACAAGGGGCTCTGTAACATCCGTTTTCTTTTCGAATATTGAATAGTAATTTCATAGATAGTTTTTGAATTCAAAGTTCACTCAAATTTCAAAAAAAAAAATTCAAGTTTCAAATTGGCAAAATCTTCTCAAACCTTTCCCTAGGCCGGCCCATCTCTTTCTCCTCTCCCGGCCCAACAGGCCCGCCACCCCAAGTACCGTGCCGCCTCGGCCTCCCCGCGTCGCCTCACTCTGGCTCCCTTGCATGCGCCTGCTAGTGCGTCAGCGCGCCGTCCACGCGTGACGCAACCACGTCGTCGCCTCGGCGTCCCCTCCCCGACGCCGCGCCGCCGGCTCCGCTTCTTCCGGCCCTCGTGCCCCAGCGCCTCGTTCCGCTTCCCAGCCCGCGCCTTTGCGGGGTTGTCAACGCGCGCTCCCTCCGGGTTCCCCGCTGCCAGTGCCACCCGGACGTCCCGTCGCTGTGCCGCCCAGTTCTCCTCCCCGTCTTCTCGAGGCCGCCCTCTCCATCGCTCCCCCCTCGGCTATTTAAGCCCCGAGCTACACCTCCTCATCTCCCCCTCCCCACCTCGCCTCCTCCTCCTTCCGCGAAGCCAAGCACCGACCCTTCTTCTCCGCCTCCGGCCACCGCCACCCTCACTACCGGGCCATTGTCGCCTCTGCACCCGTCTTCGCCTCCGCTTCCAGCTCGCTCCCAGCGCCGCATGCCCCTTCCCCTCCCTCCTTCCCTCGTCGCCGCCGCCATGCGCCCCCTCACCTCCCCCTCTCTCTCCCTCTCCCTCTCCCTCCCCCTCGTTTTCTCCGCACAGTGGAGAAGGCGAGGCGACGTGGCCGCACGTGTTGCCGCCTTTTAACCGCGCGCTCGCGGCTGACACGTCGCCCCCCCCGGCTACAGTGCCCATGACACTAACAGGGGGCCCGCACGATATTGTGATGTGGACTCGTGCACCCGTTCGTGAACTCGGTCCACGCACTATTCTGTGCACTGAAGGCCACGTGTCAGCCGCTGGTTTTTCTCCCATTTATGATTTTCTTTTCAATTAAAAATTCTTTATAAAGCTTCAAAAATTCATATCTCCTTCTGTTGGACTGAAAAGGCGACTAGAGGGGGGTGAATAGGAGCACGCTCACTTTTTCACAAATAATTGATTCAATAAGATTTTACTCCAATAGCTATGGAAGCTACGAAGATCAGTATATCAGTACGGCGAAAGACTAATATTGAATCCAATTTAAACCCCTAAGCAATACGACAAAATCAACAAAGACTAAAGCAATTCAGTGCACTAGCGGTCGGACCGTTGGGTCAATGGCGGTCTGACCGATGGCCTGGCGGTCTGACCAGTGGCCTTGGGCGGTCTGACCGCCGGCCTGAAGAACATAACAAAAAGCCCCGATGACGAAGTTGCAAATAGATGAAACTTTTGATCTACGACTCCAAACTTGATGAAACTTAGAACACACCTTCTCTATGATGTCAGGAACCTATTCCGATCGAAGATTGTGATAATTATTGGAAGAATAACGATCCATTTCCGTTTGATTGAAGAAAGGTTCAAAACCGAGTCAAAACGAAAACTAGATCCAAAATCTTGCTCGTGGGTGATTGATGATCAAGATGATCCTAGATATGTTCCCACATGTCATAGCAAGCTAGATCATATGAAGAATTCAATCAAAAACTCGTGGATCAAAGAAAGACTCAAAATCATCAAATATAGAGAAAGAACGCAAAGAGACAAGGCATGATCAAACTTTCTCTAGATTGATTTGATATGATTTGGACTTACAGCCACTCCATCAATGGAGGACAATGCTCAATCCAAGAGCACGAAAATCACATCAAACTCTCAAGAACCCTAACCTCCACAAGAACTCTACCTAAGCAAATTAGGGTTTCTAATAACAAAAAAAGGCGAAGAAGAGGTGCAACCACCTCCCTCTCCTGTTTATAGTGGAGGCTTAGACCTTCTAGAAGTTTGACTCAATTGGGCTCCCGTTAAGGCCCAAAACAAACGGGTCACACATGCACGCATTTTAATGCGTTGTCTTTATCGCCTCTTGACCTAATTAGCTTCTCCTTGCGCCATCTTGCGCCGCGGATTGGCCAATAGGTCACCCTTGTCCATCTTGCGTCACGCTTGAGTTCATTGACCTCACCCGGCAGCGTCGATCGTTCTAGACCTCAGCTCTCCAAGCCTAGTCCCGATCATCCTCGCCGTTTACCGTCGTTGACCACCAAGCAACCTGCACAACAATAGACAAGTAAACCGAATTTGGGAACAAGTTCTTCACAGCTTGACCCATGTTAGTCAAAACATGCATCATGCAACATATATGCCCTGAAACTCATGACTTTGACCTAACAACCGAACATCGCCGCCACGACGGGCGACGATTCAAGTGAAAACCGGTCATACCACCCCTAGGGCCGGTCTGACCGCCCACCCTGGCCGGTTTGACCACCACATATTGGCTGGTCAGACCGCCAGTTGGGACTTAGCCGAATTTAGCCTCTGAAATTCTGAAACCTACTGGAAATTTAAAACGAATAGAACTTTTGACTGACGACTCCAAAAATTATGGGACCAAGTGCAATAGAATTTCCTATCTTGCCTACACCCTCTATTTTTGGCCCAACTCAATCCACCACTTTTTGAAGTTGGCCGGTCGGACCGCCGCTATGGCCTGTCGGACCGCCCTTAGGCCGGTCTGACCGTCGGTTAGGCCGGTCAGACCGTCTGAAGCCTGACAGCGCTGCAACTTTGCCGAAAACACGTGAAACGACAAACCATTAATGCTATTGCCAATTGTCACATCATCCTAAGATCTGGAGCATATCCCCATGATATCCACACCTTCATTACAACTCCAAAAATTATAAAATTTATGCCTAAAAATTTGTAAATTCAAGCTCTACCTTTTGGTACTGGTTTGGTTAATTTTAGAGTTCATTTATTATCTGATTATTATTTATTTGTGTTGTTTTCTTGTCTTTTCTTTTCCAGTACGTTCGTTCGAGTAGAGTTCGAAGAAGCCGGAGATCCTCATTTCGATCAAGCTCAGAAATATCAAGATCCTCTAGCCTTTGACCCAGGTGAGTCAATACTTTGATCATGTTGAACCTACATTTTATGTAAATTATATTCTTTTAAAATAACAAATTGCATACTTTAATTTCCTATGCAAATGTATGTCAAATGATCCTATGATAGTTAAATGCCAACTTGATGACTAAATAATTATTATGCCATTTCCTTGATAATTGAGTTTTCCTAGCCCTTGTCGCCCTAGTAGTTATATGGTAACCTACTAGTTATAGTTGTACTTAAACGCCATACTAGTCTTGCTCAAATATCGAGGTACTATTACCCCAATCATCATCTTTTAATCATAAATATTGTTTTGAGCAGTCATTTGAAAAATGACTGGTATGGTTGAAATAATTTGATTTACACTTATCAAACCCTAAAAACTTGCTAACACCCCATCTGGGCGGATGGTATGTCGGTGGATATGTGGAGGGGTACTAATGTAGCCAAAGATATGTTGGTATATGGTTGGTGCGTGAAATGAACCGCCTAGATAACTTTAAGGACTTAATCCTGTGATGAACTCCCAATGTAAAATAGTACTGCCACAAGTCTAATAATGATAACGACCTGGCTAAATAATTGGTGACTATCTGTACGAGTTGCACCATTGAAGGACCCGCTACGTCGTGAGCCTTCGGGGCTACGGGTTGGGGTGTACGACTTACGGATCTTTGTGAGTGTAAGCCGTATGGCGCAAGAGGGGGTCTGGGTAAGGGTTGACGGGTCTCTGTGAGCGTAACCCTACTCAGGTGAAACCTTAGCGGGTGTAGCAAATACCAAAAGATGCCTTGTAAAGACCTTGTGGTAATCTCCTTTGATTCACACGTCCAAGGAAATGTGTGTATATATATCAAGACGATTATCTCTTGTGGAAAAAGTGTACATTCTCTGCAGAGGAATAAACTGTTCGAACAGCCGTGCCCACGGTCATGGGCAGACATGGGAACTTACAAGAGTTATTTCTATTTATAAAACTTTGTGAGTGGGTTGAATAACATGTCGGGCTCACCTAGCCCTTGTTTTGGACTTTTCCTGGGTAGTCTTACCCAGTGTGGATATTAGGTGGATGTAACCATCATAAAAAAAATAAGCATAAGGTGGAGGTAACATCTGCTGTTATTAATTACTGCACACTTAATCTCTTTAATAAAATATAATTTAGTTAAAATGATAAGTGATAGGTTTTCTAATATATATAATCTTAAATGTTGCTTTGCACAAATAAAAGAACCCGAGCCAATTCCTTGTTTAGCCTTGCATATTTATTATTGCATCTGTGTGTTGGCTCGCGAGCATAGAAGTTGTGCTCATCCTCGCTCTTTCCCCCAAACCCTCACCGCAGTTTAGCTGGCTCCGCTGGTACCTGTGTATAGCCAATATTTTCAAAATCCTTGGTTAATATCGGTTGTACACAAGTCACCACAGTCGCTTGCCTGTGGGGAGTCGTGTTCTGCCCTTTTGTTTCCGCTATCGTTTCTGTATTTTGTGTAACTCATTTGACCTGTTCGGCCCTTTTGTAAACCCAACCCGACGCAGTCTATTTAAACTCTACTATTTGTAATATCCTGTTTGATTTGGTCTACGATGTGTATAAAATGATTCAGCAATGTACACTGTGAGCGCTACCTATTGATCCAGAGAGTAGCATGGTATTTTCACAAAGGATTCTGGATTAAGGAAATCTGGGTCCAACAGACTCTTTGCATATGTAGCACCCATGTACTTATATATATATTGGCTTATTGGCCTCATATTGAATAAACGATCTTGAATACTCTTCTTAGAAACCGTTTCAGTGTTATTCCAAACGAGCTCAATTCTGGAATGTTTTGAAGTATTAGAGCAATTTTACATTATGTGAATCATGCCATCCCTTATGTACTGGTTTCTTGGTTTTATTACTTTTTTAGAGCACTTTTTAGTTTTACTTCTGAAGTGCCGATTGCTCTTCTTGCGTTGACTTGACTTAGAAAATGAGAAGAATCGATGTAAAGTATAGCTAGTCAGATAGTTTCCATATAGCATATACACGAATAGATTTATTGAATCTAACAAAGAATGGATCTACATGCAAAGCTCTCCTTAACCTAGAGGTACAGCTTGTTCAAGCAGTACAGAGTTAGCCTTCGAGCCTAACACCTTAAAAAAACACAAGACATCAGTTCAGAAGAGACACTGCACCGCATCCATTGAGCCAGGAGACGAAGCGTCAATCCTCTGAGCAGCAATCTGGTCTGATGTATGGTTCAATTCGCTGTTTTTGTTAGTTTCATCAGCGAAATATAGCCTACAGGTATGATACAACATGTATGATTTTCTATATAAACTTGATTTTTCAGCACAAGCAAAGAAGATCATATTGTCAATTGCAAGGGGAAGTTCTCATATTTCTTTGTTAGAAAAACACAACAATATTCTATAACCGTATTTTTTAAAACAGTATTATGTGTTGAGCCTAAAAACTTAGTTTTCGAACGATAAAATGTTTTTAAATACCAAAGTTTTCTTATATATTTGACGTGACCACGCAAATAGTGCATTTGGAAATAAATAGAAGGCAAGGAAAAGATAGACAATGATGGCTAGGTATGGACACTAGAGTAGAAGCAAGACCATCTCATCTTTTTCTCAATCAGACCATAACAAAATGCAAACAACAGACAGAGATCCTTGTCTAACCTGATGTACCGGAGTGGCAGTCCATCTGAAGCAGGGCGCAACAAATATACAATGACGGCTCACAAAGAATACTTGACGAAAACTATGAATCCAAGTTAAAGACAGTTGTTAGCATTTTTTTTTCTCTTCTCAATAATGAAGAATGTATACTAGGTTGAAAGATTAAAAGGAGTAGATGCATACTGTAAGCCACCTTGTATAGCACACGGTCCCGATGCCTCCTAAACCTACATGCATGCAAGATAGCATGCGATTCATTGTTCTTGCTAGTTGTTCATTTACTAGTAACCCATCCATGGTGTCCGTCTCCCAAAAAAAAACCTTGGATTACATGACAAAACTTTTTCAGCTAGCCTTCAATAGTTATATCTCCTATTTATAGGAGAAACAAAGCATATCTTGTAATAAAGTTTTATGCTTCAGAATAACTCAATTGTCACTTTGTCACATGGTTCTTTGTCCTCCTTATTAGCTCAGAAAAATTAGACAAAAGAACAACTACTACTCTTTGCACACGACTATAACTGTGAATTTTAATGCTAAGCAGACGCATTCCATTCTGCCGAGCCTTCCGTTTTGAACATGGGGAACTGTTATGCTTTTGGTGCATTTGGATTACTTCAACGAATACGAAATACTGATGCTTTGTGTTCAATACAATTCAGAACATTGATCGATCTAGCAAAGATGGAACTGGTAATTCTTTATCCATGAAGTTAAAGAGTAACTTATATATGAGGCTAGCCAAATTTGAAAAGATCAATTTATCAACAAATCAAGGACGCAAACACTCATCGCCCACGGCCACGGCATCCATTGTTCCCGGCCACGGCATCCGTTATTCATGATCCTTGTTCCTGCGTGGAGATGGTGTCGTACTCACGGTCTGTGGAAAGGACTAGGTTGTAAGGAGGGCATGCATGCAGCATGCCTGAAAGCAATTGCACAACAGTACAACACACATTCCTGATGCCTCCTAGACCTACATGCATGCATCATGGCATGCCAACCACGGCGCTTGCTAGTTGTTCAGTGTAGCAATTCATCCATGGTGTCTGTCTGCCCGGCCCCAAAAAATTCAAGCCGAAAGAAATATCAAGTCTTGAATTAAATATTACAAACATTTCAGTAATCCCATGATTCCCATCTCGGCACCTATCCTATTTATAGCTGAAAGAAGAAAGCATGTCTTGTAGAACAGTTTGATACTTCAAATAACTCGGTATTCACTCACTGACTCACTCAGCACATCGTGCTTTTCATATTTTTCCTCCACAGCTCAGAAATTTAAAAGGAGCACAGCTACTCTCTGCACAACACTTTCAATGTCTTGGATAGCATGTTGCATTTGGGCGTCTTTGCATTTCTTTCAACGAAATATTAATGCTATCTGTTCAATACAACTCAGAAACATTGATCCTAGTAGGCACCAATCGAACATACTTGGCGATGTACCTTGGACTTCAGCAAAACAAATCGATCTACAAAGCATGAAATTTATACTTCTGCATGCAAGAAATTGAAGACTATCGTATATTACTTGTAGGTTGTAGCTAGAAAAACTAGAAACACAAGAATAAATGACCAACAAATGAAGAACAGTATCAATTACCAAGCACATAGTAGATCAAGTACTGCACTTCTTTCAAACAAATATTATGAGAGGAAGTTGCAAAGGGAAGAACACAACAAAATTAATTAACCACTTTCCTAAAACTTCTGAACTATGACCATTGCATTATTCAACACGCAGAAAGCTTTGCAACGAGTTCCATCATGGGATATGTAACATCCCGTTTTTAGTTGATAAATAGTAATTACCTTGATTTTTAATTTTATTCGAATTTTCAAATTTTGGTTTAAATTTCAAAAACTCCTAGCTTCCGTTAAGCTCGGGTTTGTGTTTCAAAACTTCTTTCAAATTCCGGATTCAAAATTTGCTTTGAATTCTCCATTTTCAAATTCAAAACCCATTCTTTTCTTCTTGGGCCGGTTTTTCTCCGGCCCACTTTTTTTCGGCCCAACCGGCCCGGTCGCATTTCCCCAGCCGGCCCATCTCCGCCGACTCCATCACCCGGCCCGGCCTCCCGTCTCCCCCTATCTCTCTCTGTCCTCTCCCACCGACAGCGCCACGCTGCCATTTCTCTCCCCTCTCCTCTCTCGCTCGCTTCGTGCACTCCGCCCCGCCCGCCGCTGCCGCCGCTTGTCCCTCCGCCGGATCGACGCGCCGCCCGACAAGCCCGCCTCCTCCAGATCCGCGCCGCTGCGCTTATCGCGACCCGCGCCGTCCGGCTCCGCCTCCCGTGCGCCGGCCTCCTCCCCATCTCCTCTCGCTTCGCTGCCCCGCCGCCTCCATCGGCTTCCCCTTTCCCGGCTACAAGAGCCGAGAGCACCCCCGCCTTCATCGCCTCCCTCCTCTCCCCTCTTCGCTGCAGCTCGACGCCGCCTAACCGCCGGTGTCGCCGCCACCATTCTCCCTCCCTCCGGTGCCTCTCCGCCCATCCATCGCCACCAGAGCTCCGCGCCAAGCCCTCGCTCCTCGCCCGCCGAATCGGCTTCCCCGCCGTAGTTCACCGCCCGTGTGCCTCCCGACGCCGCCTCCTCGCGTCGCCGGTGCCTCGGCGCTCCTCCACCCACCGACCTCTCGGTGAGCTCCCGTGCCCCTCGTGCCCATGCTCTCCTCCTCCCTCTCCTCCCTCCGCTGCTGCCGCCGCTGCTCGCCTTGCAATCAGACGCTCCCACCGCCGCCTCCTCGGCATCCTCGCCCCGACGCCCCGGCCGCCGACCGCCGCTTTGTAGTCGCCGCCCGGCGCCCTTCTCTTCTCCCCCGTCGGACCGCCCCTTCCCGCTCGAACTAGCCTACCCACACCCACTCGCCCTTCTCTGTTCCTATGGCCGAAGCCACTCGGCTCTCTCTGATCAGTGCCCCCCTGTGGATTGCAGAGCAATGAAGCAAGTTATGGCAGCAGCCTTGTCAATCTGTGTATTGAAGTTGTATATTGATCTTGCGTATATTTTTGTTAAATCTGTGCAGGGTAGTCGTGGAGCAGTAGTCGATTTTTGTGTATTGAAGTTTGTATGATGATCGTGTATGTATTGTTTTATTTTAACTCGGTCGTCAGTAGCTTTCCATTTTGGTGAAAACATTTCCAAAATATATATTCTCTGTGATTGTACTATGACTCGCGTTGATTCGATTAACCCTTGTTAATGGTTAACTTGCCGATTGTCAAGTGCTAGTGGAATTACCCTTTTGGCTTTTACTTGAGAGCCGTCGATTAAGAGCGTAATTTGCAAAATCTCGAGAAATCGAAGTTGTGCAAATGACCTTCGTAATCATCTCCGCAATCACGTCAATTTTTGTTAAAATAGATTTATTCAAATTTCCCGCGTTTGTGTAAAAATGCTTTGAAATGAACTTGCATTTTCTGAAAATATTTTGGAGAGCTATTCGGGATTAACATGTTAATCTCGACATCTTACCTTGAAAACTTGTATATTAATCTTGTAATCCTATCCAGTATTCCTTGGTCCAAACATTGTTTATCCCATCCTTTTTATCCCCGTTCAAAAGTCATCTTTGATAAAATATTTTACTGTCTTTTTAAAGCCCGGCAAAAAATATGATGTATCCTAATCTTGCCTGATCAGCGGTATCCAAAGTGGAGTATCCTGCGGAAGTTCTTCGACTTTGTTTCCCCCTTGTTTTCCCTCGGCAGAGTATCTCCACCCTTGTCTCATGTACTCAGCTGATCGTTTGACCTTGTCAAACATCCCCGCCTCGCTGAATCTTGTCTCTTCAGCTCGTTCATCGCAAAACATATTTAAAGTGCTTTGTTTACATTTGGTCTTTTGGAAGTTCTTTGGACTTATTTGATTTTCTCGCTTGTTATCGCGTAATTAGGAGTCGGAGTCTAGAAGAAGCAGCGACTCAAGCAGGATCAAGATTCGGATAAAGACGCAAGCCCGGAATTCAATACCCCTGGCAGAGAAGGCCCTGAGTAAGATCAAAGCCGCGATAATCTGACCCATGCGAGTCAATACTTTGATCATTCTGAACCTACATTTTATGCAAATTGTATTTATTTAAAATATTAAAGTTGCATGCTTTAATTTTGTAATCAACGATATGTTAAAGCTTAAGGTAGTTAAATACCCATTTGTTGATTAATTACTTATTAAGCCATCCTTTGATAATTGAATCCAGTATTCTTTGTCACCCTAGTAAATATGTGGTAAATACTAGCCTAGGTTGTACTTAAGCGACATGCTAGTCTGGCTTAAGTACCGGGACAATAAATGTCTCAATTATCATCCTTTAAACATGAAAAATGGTTTTAGGCAGTCATTGGATGTAGATGATTGGTGTGTTGCGTTAATTGGTTTTCCTTCCCAAAACCCTAAACAACTTGCTAGTACCACACCTGGACGGATGGAAAGAGTGGTGGGTGCGGACGTAGCACGAGAATGGTTGGTATGTGGTAGGAACCGTCCAGGTGAATTAAGGACTTAATCTTGTCATGACCTCCTGTGTAAAACAAGTACAACCGCAAGTCTGCAAATTGCAACTTGGCTTAGTAAAATTATTGAACCCTGAATGTCATCCCACAACTGGTGTTTAGAAGTGTGCAAGCGGTAGGACGTATGCTAGCTTGAATGGGACACCGAAACGGTGAAGTTACCAGCTGCGCTAGTCGTTGTGGCCGGGGCCAGCTGCGCTAGTCGTTGTGGTAAGCATCCCGCACAACTTATGGAATTGGCCATAGGGGTGAGATGACGGAAGGGGCAAGGTAGTTTAAAACGTTACTTTGACGATCGCTCAACTACATGACCAAGGAATCATGTGGGGTAACGAGTATGATTATCTCTTGTGGGTATAGTGTACAACATATGCAGAGTCTAAACTGTTTAAACAGCCGCGCCTACGGTCAAAGGCGGACATGGGAACTTAACCTGAGTTAGTTCTATTTCAAAAATCTTTGTGGGTGGAATGGAAATGTGTTGAGCTCATCTAGCCCTTGTTTTGGATTTTTCATGGGTAGCCTTACCCAGTGTTGATAATCGGTGGAAGTAACCGCTATCAAAATTTTAGCATGAGGTTGAGGTAACCTCTACTGTTATTTTATATTGCACTTATTCTCTTTAAAGAAAATGCAATTTGTTTAAAATGCTAAGTCATAGGACTTGTATTTATGATAATTGAAAATGTTGCTTTAGCAAATAAAAGAACCTGAGCCATCTTTGTTAATCCTTGCATGTATACTATTGCATACTGTGTGTTGGCTCGCGAGCACGGTGGTTGTGCTCATTCTCGCTCTTTCCCCAAACCCTCAGAAGCAGAAAATATTAGAGATTACGACTACTACGAGGAACCAGATGTCTGAAGACCCAGGAATTCTTGAAGCTTAGTTTAGTCCTTAGTTGTTCTAGTCTCGCCCCAGTCTTGCTGACTCCGCTGGTACTTATGTGCATCCTATATTATCTGAGTTTTTGGGTAATATCGGATGTACACAGGTTTCTCCAGTCGCTTGCCTGTGGAGAGATGTACCCTCACCCTTTTTGCTTCCGTTGTCGCTTCCGCTACTTTTGTGATGTAATCATTTGGACTGTTCGGCCTTTATTGTAAAACTTGACCCGATGCAGTCTATGTAAACTCTGATGTGTTAAATTAATGAATGGTATGGTTTTAAGCCATGTATGAAATGATTCAGTGATGTATCTATGAGTGTTATCTACTGATCCAGGGAATAGCACAGTGTATTCGCATAGGATTCGGGATTAGAAAATCCGGGTCCGACAGGAGAAGATTGATGGACATATGCTACTGCTCTCAGATTTGTAGGCACGAGAAGAGGTCGTGACATCACAGCGCCGCTATCGGACCCGGATTTCGTAATCCAGAATCCTCTATGAAAACATTGTGGTATTCCCTAGATCAGTAGTTAGCACTCAAAGAATACATCACTGAATCAATTCATATATGATGTAAACTAAACCATGCATTAATTAACACATCATAGTTTACATAGACCGCATCGGGTTAGGATTTACAATAAGGGCCGAATAGGTCAAAGGGTTACATTACAAAAGTAGCGGAAGTGACAACATAAGCAAAATGGTGAGAGCATATCTCTCCACAGGCAAGCGACTGGGGAAACCTGTGTGCGTCCGATATTAACCAATGACTTAGAGAATATTGGATGCACGTAAGCACCGATGGAGTTAGTTGGACTGAGGCAAGACCTAGACTAAAAGAATTAAACTACTCCTCATCATCAACTAGGCCTCCAACTTCTGGATCCTCGTAGTAGTCGTAATGTCCATGATTTCCTGCTTCTGAGGGTTTCGGGAGGAAAGAGCGAGATGATCACAACTTCCGTGCTCGCGAGCCAACACACAATATGTAATAATATACATATAAGGTTTAACAAGGATGGCTCGAGTTCTTTTATTTGCTAAAGCAATGTTTTTCGATTATCATAATTACAAATTCCTATCACTTAGCATTTTAACCAAGTTGCATTTTATTAAAGAGAGTAATTGTGCAATATTTATATTAGCAGAGGTTCCCTCCATCAGAACTTCTACCTTATACTTCTTTTTGATTGGGGCTATCCCCAATTATTAACACCACTCAGTTCGAAGACCCAGGAAAAATTCAATCTCAGGGCTTGGTGAGGCCGTCCTGATTTTCATATCACCCACAAAGGTTTTTGAAATAGAACTAACTCAAGTAAGTTCTCATGTCCGCCTTTGACCATAGGCACGGCTGTTTAAACAGTTTAGACTCTGTAGAGGTTGTACACTGTACCCACAAGAGATAATCATACTCGTTGCCCCCACATGATTCTTTAGTCATGTAGCTGAGTGACCATCATAGTAACCTTTCTAAATATCTCGTCCCTTCCATTATCTCACCCATATGTGGTTATGCCCATACATTGCGCGGGATGCTTACCTCAGTGACTGGCGTAGTTGGACTATACCACGGCGACTGGCCTCTTCACCGCGCTTTGGTGTCTCATTCAAACCGGACGTATCCAGAGCTTGCACTACCGTATTATTCCTCCAATGAGCCGACTTTCAGTGTTCAATAAATTTACTAAGCCAAGTTGCACTTTGTAGACTTGTGGTTGTACTTGTTTTACATAGGAGGTCATGGCAAGATTGAGTCCTTAGGGTTATCTGGGTGGTTCATTCCACATACCAACACTCCTTGAGTTGCATTAGCACCCATCAATATACCATCCATCATACCATCCGCCCAGACAGTAACAACAATTTAACAGGGTTTTTGACGAGTAAATTGCAATAACTCAACCATCTCTGTCATTTACCCACAATGACTGTGCAAAACCACTTTCATGTTTAAAAGATGATGATTATAACATTTAATATCCGGGTACTTAAGCAGGACTAGCATGTCGCTTAAGTACAACCTATAGCTAGTATAGTTACCATATAATTACTAGGGTGACAAGGATTAAGGGATTCAAATTGTCAAAGGATGGCATATTAATATTTAATTACAAAGTTGGTATTTAATTACCTTAAGCTTTAACATACATTTGCTTAAAGAATTAAAGCATGCAATTTTGGTAATTTAAAGGAATATAATTTGCATAAAATGTAGGATCAATATGATCAAAGCGTTGAAAGGAATATAATTTGCATAAAATATTGGATCAATATGATCAAAGCATTGACTCACCTGGATTAAAGGTAAGAGAGTCTTGGTGGTCTTGTGCTTGATCAAGTTGGAGATCTCCCGCTTCTTCGAACTCTATTCGGACGAACGAACCGAAAAAAGGGACAACAAGCAAAATAGGACAAATAAATACACAATAAATAATAAATGAACTCCAAATCAAACAAGACCAGTGCCATTAGTAAGATCTTGAATTTTAAAAAAAAATTAGAAACAAATTTCACTAAACTTGGAGTTATAACGGAGCTTCCGAAGTTTGAAAAGGAAATAAAATCAGGAAATAAAGAAAGGAGAGAGAATGACCTACTGACATGTGGGTCCCAGTGAACATGCCTGGCTCACATGTACAGTGCATGGACCGGAGGTCCACATGCAATGTGCATGGTCCACGGGTCTACTAGTCCACATTGTGCATGGGGCCCGCTTGTCAGCCGCAGGGGGAAACCCGGGTTAAAAATATCCTTTACTTTTCATTGGGTCCACTGGTCAGTGAAACCATGCGGCAGTTAGGGCAACAATTAACTGGCTAAACAAAACATCGCGTAGTGATTCAGGTCATTAAGCGGCTACAATGCCGGTCTGCGTTCCGGCCGAACAGGGGAGGTAGAGCCTCGCTCATCGCCGCAGGCGACCTGGACGATTGTGGCTAAGCATCGAAACGGAAAAGATCTCGGTGAGGAGAAGCCAATGATGTCAATGGCGTGGACGGAGGATCGCCGGAGCAGCGGCGCAGCGGAGGTGAGCAGCGGCGGAGGCACGGCCACGGTGGCTCAAGCGGCCCGTTGGTGTTTTGAGCTAGGGGAGAGGAGCACGAGCATCCTGGAGGTCCATGGAGCTCACCGGAAGCAATGGTGGAGCCCGGGGATGCTTTAGGTGGGTTGTCGGCGACGTCCTAAGGCGACGGTGAGGCTCTCTTGTGGAGGTGATCACCTGAGAGAGGAGAGGGGAAATCAAGGCTTGGAGGAGCTCCGGAGAGTCTAGGAGGGGGTAGAGGAGGAAGGAAGTTGAGAGGGCCTCATCGGAGTAGAATTGGCGACGAGGGAGGCGCTTTCGGCCAAAGGGGGAAGAAGAACATCGGATTTGGGTTATGTGGTGGTCCAAACTTCAATCCACCTAGGGGAGGAGTTCCTTGCGGCCAGGAACACGGGGTGACAATGGTGGGGCGGCGGGGAGCTCGTCGGAGCAGCTGATCGGAGTTGGGCGCGGTGGCCAAAAAGGGAGGCTTGGGCTATTCTTAGGCAGAGCCTACCGGGGCAAAGGGGCGACATGAGGGATGTCCAGGGGGAGGAAGGGGCCTCTTATAGCTGCAAGGAGGAGCTAGGAGCCGTTGGAGGGCCAAGGGGCGGCGCGGCGTCCCAAGGCAGCATCATGGACGCACTAGCACGGGCATGTTGCGTGGGAATGTGACTTGATGAGGGCGGTTGCGGGCGAGGACAAGTAGGTGAGGACTTCGGTGGCCGAAGCAGGTGGCACCATAGGCGGTTGACAAGACGAGGCAGTAGTGGGCATGGTGACCATGGTGTGCTGGCTGGCGCTGACAGAGGCGCGATGTGGGTGACGGGACAAGGCGGAACTGCTCTCGCTCGATCATGATGTGCACGCAGGGAGCTGAGGGTGGCATTGGCGCCATGACGAAAGCGGCGACTTCAGAGCCGGGGCACAGAGCGCACGCGTGCGCTGTGCAGAGTGCAGCAGGGCGGGCGCAGTGCTTGGATCGGACGGGGCAGGGGTGCGTCGGCCAAGTGGGGAACAAGGCAGGAGGGGGAGGCTTGGGCCAAAAGGTAGATGGGCTGGGGCGAGGTTGGGCCGGCCAAAGGAGGGGTGGGGAGGTGGGCCAAAGGAATGGGATGAGCCCAAGGAGGAAAAATGGGTCAAGCCCAACAAGAGGAGAGAAGAAACTGGAAATTTGAAAGGAGATTCAAATTTCAAATGAGATTCAAATTCCAAATTTGAATCCGAGAATTTGAAGGGGAGATTTGAGAAGAGAATTCAAATTGAGATTTGAATTCCAAAATTGAGTTGAGGTTGAAAACCCCTTTTGGGGATTTTGAGCTAGGCTTTTGAAGTCTGACAAACTTTTGAAACTTTGAGGGAGATCTTTTTTTGAAATACGCAATTAAGCTTAAAATTGAAATAAGTTTTCTAATTTTTGAAACTACCTTACAAAGAAAAAATTCAAATTAAACCCAAATTACCACAATCCCGAAAATGGGATGTTACAGCCACGGCGTAGAGAAGGCGGTGGCGGCCTTCACAGTGCCTGCGTGGAGGTGCTTGCACAATTCGTTCTTGCAGGTCACATAAGGCCCAGCCTCCCCAGCTTGTGCGCCTGGTCAACCAGCACTGCTGCGCCCGGCTTACTCAGGACGATGACATCACACCGGACGGCGAGGTAGTCGTCGTCGCTGTGGTACCTGACTTCTCCAGCGCCTCCCTGCGGATGAAGCCCCCAAAGCCGCAGCGCGATTGTTTCTTCTCGAACTTGACCATGTAGGCGTGCTGGTACGTCAGCATCGATGGCGCCAACACCGGCCCTCCGTTGCACCGGAGCGTGAGAAGGGTGAACCGGAGCTCGGCGCGGACGTTCGTGGCTCGGCCACTAGTGAGCTCAAGGACGAGGGAGACATAGTCGGCGTACTTTCGCGCGCCACCCTTTGGGTTAGCACCGGACGCACCACGTGTGCCCGCGTGGAACTCACACGACTTGAGGCACTGTCGTTGGTCAGCATCGTTGTAACACCCTGGTTCAACACTAAACTAATTTAGCTATCAATTTAACAACAATTAACACTAAATTATAGCAAACCTATCATATATAAAAACCCGTCCACAGGTCACAATAACACAAGGATAACAATAAAAAATCATGAATAATTAATTCATAGGAAGCATGCCAAAATAATAAACCAAGATCAATGCAAAACCAAACCAATCATGTCTATTTAATGAATAATCAACTAAGGCTAAGTAATAATATCCATTCCTAATTATAACTTATCACACTAATAAATTGTCTCATAATCAATAGTTCTTGTAATTGAGTGAATGGTGTGACTCCAAGTGTGTGCTAGTCCTTCCCAAAAGCAACGTCGTCAATGGTCACCTAAAAACAACAATAGAACAAGGGTGAGTCCACGGCTAAGCAAGCATAATAATAAACAATAAACAATGCTTAATCAATGGTAAACAATACCATCATCAATATCAATTGTTTCTCTTTTCTTTATTCTCAAACTCAATCATTCAATTCGCTATTCCTTCAATGCATCCCTATGCTACATCTCCACATGCACTTCTTTTGCGTATACCGGTATAGAGTGAGTGAACACTCGTGACAATGTTCACTCTCAAGCCCATCCTCCTCAAGGATCGGGAACCTCCTCCACTCCCATGGAGTTGTGATCACCATAACCACCTTCTCATATGCAATGATGTTTATAAATACACAATTATTCATAGATTCATCATTATTAACATTGTCCAACATTCTCATATCCATCAATACGAATAAAATCATGACCATTCACATTGTTTGCAATTAAATAAAGTAAAATCATAAACAATATAATGGTAATAAGTGGTAACGAATACAGTGATCAACTAATGAACACTGTTTACCATGCACTTACCTCTTTATCCCTGTGAAATTGGACATCGAAGAGGCGGCAAAGCACAAGAGACCACTAGCTCCCTGAACAAACAATTCAAAGACATTTCAAAATCATAACATCACAGCACCGACACTTTATCCTAACCGTCATCGCACTTCTACGCCAAACCGACTCATTTAACCCAAAACTACCGAATGTAGTACCGCTGCCGCAGTAGTAAAACAGCTCTAACGTATTCATCCAAACTTCAAATTCAACCATACAACACTTTCTGGAGTACCACAAAAAACCTACAATTTCCTAGTTATGATGAAGCTCTGATTCTATCGTTTTCTACCCCGTTTATTTACCCGAAGACCGTTCCAAAATCTGTTAGAACAGTTTGTTTCATAATTTATATATTTAATTATAAAACCTAAAAATATATGAACTACACTAGTTCTAGAAACTACACAAAATTTTCTACATTATTCAAGTTTTCACGATAATTTAATTTTACCATGTACTATATGAAACCAACCCTTCTTCACGACATCTGCCAGCTACGTTCAAAATCTGGACAATGACCTTCCCGAGACCTTCCCGTGACCGTATCTTTTCGCTCGCTACTCCGATTCTAATGTTCCAGACCTTCCTGGAAAGCTAACGAGATTATCTAACTTTTCTCTAATTAGACTAACCCCTGAATCCGATTCTAAATATCCCTAATTACCTATGCAAGGTTCTACACCTAACGTTGATGAACTAGGATAGTTCGAAAACTAACTTTATCCTAATCAAAATGACCTACGATCTTAACATGGACTAATCCATGACAAAATCTAGGGATTAATAGGGTTTACCTTTTGACAAAAACGATGGATCACGAGAACCTGCGAAGAACCTCCTCTTTCCCTTCCTTTTCTTCTCCTTGTTCCTTCCTCCACCTTGGTTAGCACCGGCACCACAGCCATGCATGCAGAAAATCTTGGGCAGTAGCAACTGTATTTTCTTCTCTCTCTATCTTTAATTCTTTCTCCCTCTCACTGTTACAAGTGTCTTGGACCAATGCAAAGCAAGGAAGCAAACAATCTAGCTAGCAGCAACTACAGCAGCACGCATGCATGCATGCATGCAATACTAGCTAGGAGCAGCGGAGGCAGCAATTGCCACGAAGCCGTGCAGGGGCGTCGCAGCAGTGCTGGAGGCGGTAAGGATTGAGGAGGCGCAGGAAAAAAATACGGGTCAAGGGGCCGGCACGATGGGCCTTCGGCCTAAGTTTTGATTCACCTTATAGATTCTGAAATTCAACCTTAATTACATCTTCTATTTTCTCAATTTCTTATTTAGGTAAACGGGATATTAATTACAATCGCGGCACGGCACGCGAGGAGTCGTCGATGCTGAACTGAACACTACGACCCGGCGGTCACGGTGGATCGTCGGTCGTGTGCAGGACAGGTCGCCGGCTAGTTGAGAGAAAATAGATTGGATGCGAGCTTACCCTTGCAGGAAGATGGCCTTGTGTATGTATGTACGTACGTTAGGATGCATCTTAACTATCTTCACGAGTAGTGTTTGTCTTCTGTTGCTTTTCGGTTAACTAAGTTGTTGACTTGTTAGTTTTTTTAAAAACATGGGCAGGAGCACTGCCAATCAATTAAGAAGAAGAAGATAGTTTTTTTTACAAGGTAGAGTCCAAGAGAAATATGGCCTGTATAGAACCCAACAAAAAATTATTAATGGGAATAATCAGTTTCCCTAGGTGCCCGCCTAGACCGTCTAGGCGCTAGGCGCGGCCCTAGCCGATTTATCCCACCTAGGTGAACCTAGCCGGGCCTAGGCGGCTGTCTAGCCCCAGCTAGGCGATGGTCTGCTATCCGACTAATCTGCTTAATCTGCTTCTATCCTCTGTTAAGGCAGCTTCCATGTCGATCAGCGCATTAAGTAGATACAGAGGGGGGGGGGGGATACTAGATACCACCTTCTATTTGTCGGTTTTGCTACAGTAGTGGAGTTGATGGAATGCGATGCCAGCGAGCGATTCATGCAGGAAAATTACTGACCACTAAACCAATCCCCAAGAGTTCTGAAGACAATTCCTAACAGGGTTTGAATACATTGCACTCTGCAAAGCATATTTATGATTAAGCTTTGCTACGTGTTGCCAGCTAGCATGGCGTCGCCTTCCTCCATCTCCAGTAAATGTTGGTAGTGGTAGGTATGTAGCTAAGGTGTGTTTGGTTGGTAGGACGAGGAGATGGGATGGTCCCCTGTGTGTGTTCCCATGATCGGAGGGACTGATTGAATTGCTTGGGAGAATTGCAGTACGTACAGCCTAGGGCTACCAGCAAATTTCTACAGTTCTTCTATCTCTTAGCTTCTAGGTGAAACATGGTACGTAGCGTGCATCTTTGAGTGCCATTATTTACACATGGTTGATGGTTCCGGTTTGAAGAGCGTTCAACTACTCTCTGCACTACAGTTTTTCATTGTGAATTCAATGTAAGTAGATGCACACATGATGAATATGTAGCACTGTTGCCTTTCCAAAAAAAAAATTGAAAAAAAGATAATAGCCCTGTTATTTCATCTTGAACCATCCAGGTCTCTAAGAAGAACTTGTAATATAGAAATCAGAATCTGTAACATCCCGTTTTCGAAAATGGTGAATAGCAATTACCATTTAGTTTTCGGTTTTAAAACCTTAATTCAAATTAGCATATTTTCTCAAATCTTCTAGCTTCAAGATAAGCTCGGGTTTGTGTTTCAAACCTCCTTGCTTTTCCCAAATTCAAATTTGAAATTTGAATTCTCCTTTTCAAATTTTGGGTCTTTTCTCAAATTTTGCCCTCCTCTTTTTCTTTGAGCTCAGCCCCATCTCTTCCTTGGGCTGCCCAGCTCGCCTTGGCTCACTTCCCCTCCTCCCTTTAGGCCCATCCGACCCAGCAGCTCCACCCGGCCATTTCCTCATCCCAGCCCACTTGGCCCAGCTCCCTTCCTCCCTGCCCCTTTCTTCTCCCAGGAGAGCCCGCTGCCATCAGCCCTGGTGCGCCCACGAGCGCCCACACCGCTTGAGCCCTCTCGTGCGTCAGCACCGGCAAGGCTCCCGTGCGCCCCGGCCTCCCTCTGTGATCTCCAAAGCTTGGACCAGCGCCGTGCGCCTTTACTCCCCATTCGGCTGACAGTGGGCCCGAGCGCAGTAACAACTCCCGTGGGCCGGTGCCTCATGCGCGTGGACTTGGTCCACATACTATTCCCGTGCACCATGTCACTGTGCTGAGGGACCCATGTGTCAGAGAGTCTCCCTCTCTCCCCTTTTATTTCCCTTGATTTAATTCCAATCCGAACTTCGAAAACTCTGTTCTCCTCCGTTATACCTCCAAAAATTATGAAATTTATTTCTAAAATTTTGTAAATTCAAAATAATAGCCCTGTTATTTCATCTTGAACCATCCAGGTCTCTAAGAAGAAGTTGTAATATAGAAATCAAAATCAGAATCCAGGTGCAACTGCAACATGAATGAGAACTACTTATTTTTATGGCACTGAACATGTCCAGGTGCAACTGCAACATGAATGAGAACTACTTATTTTTATGGCACTGAACATGAAGCCGTATCGTATTAGATTAGCTGCTCACGGAGGTAGCCCAATTCGGCTCACATACTGGTCGATTACCTAGCAGGATACCAATTTATTCGATCCCCATGAATCGTGGTGGTTCCTGATATATAACTGACAAATACTTGGGCTCGATCTGCACCACCTGGCCGTACGTGTTTTATTGAGTACATGCATGCTCAGTAATTTGTTTATGCCGGGAAATGTGATTCTTGTTGATTTCAACATCGTGCTTAGTAGTAACTTGTTTGTCGTCTTTACCAAAATTAACCCTGGCATCGATCATGAAGTTTTAGTCAAGTTAGGGGTTTACTGTACACGGTATCAACTACGGAGGAACCAAATACGAGCAAAATAACCATGACATCGATCATGAAATTTCCAGTCAAGTTAGCTGGAGGTGTACCACGAGTAGTATCACTATCAACTCTGGAGGAAACAAATACTAGCATCTGGCTTTTGTCGGATTTCCTACAGTGGTCGGGAGAATTAATGGGCAACACATTTAGTGGCAGGCAGGTGACTGCACGATGATCACAGGCTGTGAGCTAGTTCTGAAGACGATTACTAGCAGTCTCACATGTTTGCTGCAATGTTGGTTCTATACGAGCTTGTGTCAGATGCTCACTCTGTGCCCACCGATAAGTACAAAGCTTGCCGAAAATGGTCGGCAAGGACGGATCCAGGTACATTTACTGGGGTCATGTGACCCTGGTAACATCGGCACAATCAAAAGTGATACTCTATACATATGCGGGAGATGACCCTAATTGCCAAGTGATATTACCGTACGGTGACACCGGTGACCTAATTTCCTGGATCCGTTAGTGCTGGTCGGCCATGGCAGCCCTCGCCTAGAAATCCATGCAGCAGAAGATCCTGAATTATAGTCCAGATGCCTCCCGAACCTATTAGCATGCATGGGGCATATCATATATACTCAATAGCCTAGCAACCGATCCATGGTAATTTTAATTTTTCTCACCGCCAGGACAGAAATGCTTGGGCTAGCGCTAGAACTTTTTCTAAGCTCTTCTATCATTGTGCCCTCCAATATATACCGGTGCAACTAGGCCGTACCTTCAAGTACAATATATAATATGACATTGTGGTATAATGAAGCAGTCAATTGGCACATGGTCCCTCTGCATTTTTAGCTCAAAATTCTGAAGAGGGCTGAACCACCCTCTGCACTGCACTTTACTGTGAATTAATGGCAAGTAAAGGCTTTCAGGTCGAATAATATGTATTGGACTGTATCATATACAGGAGTGAAGTGTTTGGTTAAATGTTGGTTTAGTTTTTTAAAAACATTGCCAGGAAATATTAGTTTCATTGGCATGTGAAAAGTATCATGACATTACTGGGTGTAGCCCATTACTAGCTCTGTCCAAATCCCTAAAGCTATTCAATGGACCTAATTATTATGGCTTTCTAATGGTACACTAAGATTTAATTAAGAGCTCTTGCAAATGAAACAAAAATGTTGTTGTTCCACTTTTGAAAATGTATCTTTCATAGGAAGCAGGAAAAATGTAGAAGCCAAATGAGACGGCAGTAGAAACCCATGCAGGACAGACGAGTCCGACCAATAATTAAAATTTATTGACTACTGCACGAACTCTCGAATATACTTGGTTGGTCTTTGCATTGAGAGGTTCCTGATTAGGCCAACATGGTGAGAAATGAAGCAAGTAATCATGGGAGCTAGCTCCACTTCGATGTCTGCAGATGCAAAGCTGTGCCACCGTCGGGTGATCCGGTTGTGCCTCGGTCAGCAAGCTGACTCCAGGATGTGTCCGACCCAATCGATCGGCTGCCATGTACAGTCACCGCTGATCATCCAGAGCCAGCCGGCTATCCAAGGTAAGACGCTGGGGTGAAGTATCATACATTGCCAGTGAAGGATATTGGATAACCAGTAACATGGCTATGGCAAAAGATGAACCCAGGACACGCGCATTCTGTTTTGTCCTGACACCTCCCAATCCTACAAGCATGCGAGAGAACTGCATGCAGTTCATTGACCATGCTCCCATCCAGAACAGCACCAAAACTTGGGCTACACAAAATCTTTTAGGATCTTCTATCCTTTGGCTTGGTCGAATATATATAGGTGAAACTAGCTAGCTAGGTTGTATCTTCAAGTACAACAATATGACATTGCGGTGTAATTAAGCGATCATTTCCACATGGTTCCTCTATGTCTTTAGATCAAAAGTTCGAAGAGGATTCACTGCCCTCTGCACTGCACTTCACTGTGAATTAATGGCAAGTGTCTTGAAATATTTTCCATTATTAGTACTAGTATCATATATCTTTCAGAAAACAGTCACCGTAATTTGCGAACAAGTTTCTGTCACATTTTTTTTTTGTGCGAGGAAAGTTCGACAGTTTTAAATCTCTGCAAAGCTAACCTACCACTCTTTCAGTAGCACTAGCAACCAAATGTTCAGAGCACAACTAATAGTACAGTAGCAGATTAAAAAAAGTACAGTAGCCAAGCCAACCACAACTGCAACCTAGTAGGAACATGAGGGAAGCAAGTACATTTTTAGGATGAACATTAGGACCAAGAAGGTCCAACTGAATATATTATATTCATAAAAGAGTTATAAAAATTACAAGAAAAAAGACAAAAAGAATGTACAGCGTGGGAAAAAAAATATAGCTTAGACTATCTAGCCACCGCAGAATTTGGGCGAAATTCTTCTTTTTTGCTCTATGGATAATTTAACACGAGTGGAAAGCACGTACCTGAAATCACTTAATTATTTTTACTTATTACGTGCACATCTCTCTTGAATACTTGGTTGGTTTTTGTACTGGGAGCTTTCTGATGAGGTCAACACGGTAAGCAATTCGGTTTACATACACTAGGCTTGGTTTCTTACCTACTGTTTTCTCGTCAGAAAAATTCGCTTTGTAATAAGGAAAAATAATGAAGTAACCAATAAAGCAGAGATGTGCTCTGACTTGAATCAGCCCAAACAGCAGTAAGTGCTAAGCCGTGCCACCGTCCAGCGAACTCTCATTTTTCTGAGGCTCGTGCGGTGCCCAGTTCTTTTTATTTTCTTTCTTTCTTTCTGCCGGTTGGCTTGGCCCGTCGAGCCCCACATCTACAGGGACAGACTAAGTGTATTGTGTTTCTGGCTCTTTTACCTTCTCTAATGCAGAAATGGCAGGTCTCCTGCCATTCTGCCAAAAAAAAAAATCAATCTGTACCTAGCCTCATCGAGTGACCACGGCAGACACTCGCAGGATCTCAACAGAGCCACTTGTGCAAATTGATATAAGGTCGGACGAGCAAAATCACCTTGCCAGTCAAGGATACTAGAGCTAGCTACACGGTCGCAGAGTCAGAGCAATGTACGTTTATAGTCCTGACACCTCCCAAACCTACAATCGGGAGTACTGCATGGACTTATCATACCCACTAGCCTATGAATGACTAGAACGGTAATGTTTTTTGCTAGCACTAAATCTTATAAGTTCTTCATTCAGTCCTTCAGCAGCATATATATATATATATATACAGGAGTGAAGTATGGGAGAAATTAGGTCATATCTTCGAGTACAATATGACACTGCTATAATAAAGCAATCAATGGGCACATGGTTCCTCCACATCCTCAGCTCAAAATTTTGAGGACTCAAAACTACCCTCTTTAGGTACTACTACTATTCACAGTGAATTCAATGGCTATAGTTTAGTTAGGCATGCATCATAACATGTTATTATGTGGGTAATAAGATGATGCTCATCTTAACGAATTTATATCTTAACTCTTACTAGCATTGCGTTTGAGACTGAAAAGGCCAATAAATACACCCTTTTAGGGCCTGTTTGGATAGAGGAGAGATTTGGCATATGTGCCGATCGTTGTTTACATTATAGTCTTATATATGTAATAGTTGAGGTCATTGAACATGCTTCCTAAGACTAAGGGCCTGTTTAGATATGTCGTATTTTTTTAGTTTTATTTTACCGATATCATGGTTTCTCAAATATACTATAGTATAAAAAACTTTGAGACGTTTCGATGCAACAGAAACCGTGGCATAAAAAACTATAGTATCCCAGATACTATGGAATTCAATCAAAAGGTTCTTTTTGGAAGGAAAAATTCAATTACAAGGTGATGCATGCATGTCGATAATACATAAGAGTACCTATATATAGGTGTGGATTGCCTTAGTGACTCTCTCTTGTTATCACGTGAACACATGAACCACAACATATGGTTAGTTTTGAAGACGATCACTAACAGAGTATAGAGCGTCGTCACTGCTTTTACCATCGTTTGTACATAGGAATTTGACAATTAATGTGGCAATACTTCTTTAACTTTAAAGCCGCAGAACTAAACTAGCTACCACTTGGTCAGTATTAGCAACCGCAGTGCAACTAAACGGACAGTAGCCAACACCAAGATCTGACACGACGGACGGTCACCAGGAACCAAAACAAACAAATGGTGAAGCAGGACATAGTGGTTGCACACATACAACTAGCAAGTGAAGAGATACCGGGGTTACCAGTACTATTATGGTAAGCGCTACATGCAACTCGCCAGTGAAAGATACTGGATTACCAGTATCCTTACGGTAAAGGCTACATGCTAAGGACAACAAATCAGCAATGTATATAGTCCTGACACCTCCCAAACCTACAAACATGCGAGAGTACTGTGTGCAGTTGACCATGCTCGCTAGGCTATGAATGACGACTAGCAATTCATCCATACATGGTAATCTTCTCCTCACAGAACAGCTTAGTGTTGGGCTAGCACTGAATCTTTTAAGCTTTTCTGTCCTTCAGTCCAATATATATAGGAGAAACTTCGTCGTACATTTTTTTTTCTTTGTTGAAGAGAAGCTAAGCCGTATCATCAAGTACGATATGACATCGTGGTGTAATTAAGCAATCAATTGGGACATGGTCCCCCGGCACATACTCAGCTCAAATTGTCTTTTTTTTTAAATGCGAGGTAACTCAAATAGTTGAAGAGGATTCAACCACCCTCTGTACGTACTTTAAATAAAAAAAAAGGGCACCCTCTGTACGTACTACACTACACTGAGTTCAATGGCAAGTAGACTAATAGACGCTTGCATGTCATCGAATAGTACACATATAGCAGCCCATGTTCCGTGAGTAATGATACGTGTCTGACGTCCGGACCAGTGGACGTTCGATGTGATTATCACAATTTTCTACCACATGTTACACCTCTCCATGCTACCTCTTGCCTGGTTGCCAAGTTACCATCACAATTCACATGAGTTACTCAAGTCCGATACTTTTTACACCTCTCCCACGATCCTATCTCACTTTCGTCTCAAAATCATCTCCCCTACAGATCTCCCAAAATCAAGCACCTAATCGATTTTTGGTTGCACATGTTTCTTTCACCCTGAATCAACGACGCTGACTCCGATGAGCTTTAGCTAGCCGTGACGCCGTCAAGCCACCGCTTTCGATCTCGCGCTGCTCTACCCTGACGACTCGGAGGCGGTGGCTGATGCCGACAGCCTGTCCACCACCATCTCATCCCGCCGGTTCTTCCTCGTGTCCCCCAGCCGGTCCAACTCATCGTCAACTTCTCCGAGCACACCGCTGTGTCCCACGGCAGCAGGTCTGTCCCATCCAACGCAGCCCGCTCGTCAAGAGGTACCAGTGTCGGCCCTACCGCCACCCCCTCCAAGGCCCTGCGCGCCCAAGAGGAGGACGACAATGCGGTGCAACGAATCTTGGTGTCAACGTACGTGACGAGGATTAAAATCTCTATGTGTTACTTTAAATACATAATAAAAGACCATATATATTTGTGGTCATAACTCCTAAGGCTAACGACCCCTGTAGTCAGTGGCGGAGCCAGGGTTTCACAGAGTCTCGGGCCCAAAACTGAGGGGCTATAAGTCTATAACTAACATCAAATACTATCACCGCTAAGGGGCTATAAGTCTATAACAACTAACACATCAAAGATTTCGAGCTCACCTCACCGGGAGACAGCACCGGTGGCGACGGACGGCGGTTGAGGGCGGTGAGGACTAAGGAGAGGAGCTGAGGAGGGCACTGCCGTGCTGGGGGTGGAGCAGGGCAGGAGGCAGGACGACAGGGGGTTGTGGCGTGCCGGTGCTGCACTGAAGCGGCCTGAGGAAGTGCTGGACGCAGGGGGAGGGTGGCGCTAGGCGGTGGCCAGTGGAGCCGTGGAGACTGGAGAGGAGTCGGGGACGACGCTGGCCTCCGGGCTCTGGGTGAGGAATTGAGGACTGAGGAGAGGAGGCGATGGGGGCGGCGTCACGGTGGAGCAGAGCGCTGGGATACGCCGCGGTGGAGAGGAGGTGGGGGCGGCCGGCCACGGAGAGGAGGATCGCCGCGCTCGCCGCTCACTTCGCCAATCGCCGGAATCGCAACCGCCGAAGCCGAATCGGGTCTGGGAGGGAAGAGACCGGCGGCTAGGGCAGCCGGGCACTGCTGGCAATGGAGGCTGGACCCTGCTCCCTCACGCAAGATGGGCCGCTCCGTTGGGCACCTGGGCCACTCCGCAGCTGGGCTAGCCGGTTGGGGATAGCCTCGGACCTGGCTACTGTGTAGTGATTTCTTTTGTATGCCTACTAAAATTTCCCACTAGTATTTTCTCTGGGCCTAGGGCCCGAGGCCCATCTTCGCCCCTGTCGATGGTCGTAAGGATTCTAGATGTTACATAATGGGTACCCTGGTCGGATGAGGTCCTGCACTCAATCCCCGACCAGATGACTTCTCGTGAAAGCTATGAAGTGACACTTGGATCCAAATCCAAGTGTATTTTATTTCGTAAGATCGGCGACTCGATCATGGATAGTACGCTTCCTGCGCGGAGCTCCTCAAGTTCATGGAGACAAATGTTGCGGTAAGAGGTATTTTTTTTGTTGCAATGTTGTTTTTAGTTTATTACACAAGAGTAAATATTTTGTTGTGGCCCCTTCACCATTTAAATGTTGCATGCATTCTCTCGAATCGTTGTAGAAAGTGATTTGGTTTGTTACAATACATCTTCCTGAAATTTTGTAGGAAAAGGATTTTGTTGCAACCATTGTCGCCGATTGTTGTACACATGAAATCAAAATGTTTCATAAGTTAGTTTTAAATGTTGCAACAATTATTTTCGGATGTTGCAACTATTATTTTTAAATGTTGTAATATTGTAACATCGAAATTTGTTCGATTGGTATATTTGAATTGTTTGTGCGCGTGAGAGTGAACTAGCGAGAGCACAGGAATTTAGTCCCACCTCCGTCGATCGAGCAGAACAGAACCAATTTAAATAGCCAGACGGGTCTATATGTAACAACTGCAGTTAATCGTTTTATCTGAAGCGAGGCGTAAGAATTTATTTCTGGACAGTGAAACATTGTCTGAACGCCTACGGATTTTGCCAGGTGAGGTGAGGACAAGGAAACATGCATTCTTGCAGCTCCGCCCGAGCACAATATATCGGACACAAACCTTATCATACGGTATCGTTCGGAATACAGCTCATATACACGTTACCATTTCTTTCTTTCTTTTTCTTTTTCTTTTTCTTTTTCTTTGGCGATGAAATACACGATCCGTGTCAGGTCGACAACCTTGATGCCGCCCGCACCGTCATGTTGTAATTCCTCGAGCTTGCCGGCCGGCGACGTCAACGGCGTCCACGCAACGTTCGATCGAGTTTAGCGTTATTGGCGGCCGCAAGGGGTGCCGTGGAAGCAGACCCCTGCAGCCGCACGTACGGGTCTAAACCTGCACCGGCATCTCGGCGACCTCCTCTCGACCAAACTGGCTGGGGCTCGCGTGACGCTCATAGTTGGCCAGGACTCCGCCTTGGTCTTCAAGGGAGAGCTCTTTAGGTTTTGTTTCATGGAGAAGGCAAAACGCATGCTGGTTGATGGTGGCGGATCCAGAATTGAAAATTAAGTTGAGCGGAACGAAGCAATAGTATTATCTGATAACAGAATAAGGTATATATAATAATATATGTTGCAATCACAGTAAATAGAGCATATGACTCTAAATGGAACTCAAAATTACAATCCGTATCGTGTGAACATACAAAGACATGTATAATGTAGAAAATATGCCTTACCAATGAAGTTTACCTAACAATTTGCCATCAAAATACTAAATTATTGAACATACTAGTAACAACATGTCAGAAGTAGATGGATAGTGAGTATTCAGATTAATTCATCATAAATCATAAAAGTTATTGAGCATTTACAAATAAAAAGTGTGGATATCATGGGGATATGTGCATGATCTTAGGATGATGAGTCAATTGGCAATGGCGTTGTTTGTTTACCGAATCTCGCGTCTTCGGGAAACTTCCAATATTGTTCAGACTACAGGCGGTCAGACCGGCCCAAGCGGCGGTCCGACCGGCCGTGCGGCAGTCCGATTAGCAAGACTGCTGGTCAGACTGGTCAAGTCGAGAGACCGGTGGTCAGACCGGCTCTGTGCGGCAGTCCGATCGGTCAAAACTTTTGGTGGAGTTTGGAGCTAGGCCAAAAATAGAGTGTGTAGGCAAGAGAGGGGAGTCTTCTGCATGTGGTCTCATATTTTTTGGAGTTTCCAATCAAAAGTTATATTCATTTGAAAATTCCAGAGAGTTCTCGGATTTTCAGGTGAAAATTTGGCTAAGTCTTTTCGGACGGTCTGACCGGCTCATACAAATCGGTCAGACCAGCCATGTATGGCAGTCAGACCGGTTTCCACTTATTCGTCGGCCATCTTGGCGGTGTTGTGTGTTGGTTAAGTCTAGTGCATGAGTTTCAATGTTTTAAAGTTGTATATTACATGTTTGAGCTAACGTGGGTCAAGTTGTGAAGAACTTGTTCCCGGAAATGATTTCTTGGTCTATTGCTGTGCAGGTGGCTTGCAGGTCAACGACGAGGAGGATCGGGACTAAGCTTGGAGAGCTGAGGTCCAGAACGATCATGGATGCCGGGTGAACTTGTGTGACTCAAGCATGGCGCAGAATGGACAAGTTGGATCAAACAGACAGTTTGTTGCAGCTAGTTGGATCAAGCGGCGCGGGGGTCGGTGCAAGTACCTTGGAGGTTCCGATGGGATCCGGACGGGAGAGACTTACCGACATGATGAGAGCTGCTGATCAACCTACACGTGGCGAAACAGGCGATTGCTTTGACTGTAATGCGTGTATATGTGCCCCGTTTGTATTGGGCCTTAACAGGAGCCCATTATGTGAACTCTTCTAGAACCTAGGCCTCACTATAAATAGAGGGGGTGGTTGTCAAACAGCCCCAAGCACCTCATTTGCAAAAACCCTAGTTTGTTTTAGGGTTTAGAGAGGAGAGGCTAGGTTCTAGAGAGATGATTTAGGTGTGTGCTCATGGATTGAGCTCTTGTCCTCCTTGAGAGAGTGGCTGTAACCAGCAACATCATGAATCAATCTATAGATGATTATTCAAAGATGAGGGGTCTTGTGTTCTTCCTTCTCTTTTGATGATTTTTTGTGCTTCCTTGATCCGGTTATTTTTGGTTGGTCTCTTGACCTCTTTTACCTTGCTATGATGTGTGGGAATACTCCTAGGATCATCTAGATCATCAATCCCCCACGAGTAAGATTTGGATCAAGTTTTTTGTTTTGCTCGGTTTTGAACCCTTCTTTGGTAAAACTTAAAAAGGTCAAAACGTTGACGTGGATCTGGACGATCGTTGCTTGGAATAGGTTCTAGATATCCTTGGGGAGGTGTGTTCCAAATTTGATCAAGTTTCATCGAGTAGATCGAAAGTTAGACCGATTTTCGCTTTGATTTCGGGCTGTCTGCACTGATTCTGGTCAGGGCCGGTCAGACCGATTTCATAACGCCGATCAGACCGCCAAGCAATCAGACCGCCAGTTGGCCGTCGGTGTGACCGCCCCAGTGAGTTGGATCTCCTTATTTTGGGTCTTTTCCTTGAGGGGTTAATCGGATTCAGCACAAGGCTTCCTCTGTGCATTTACTGATCTTCTTCGCTTTCATAGCTATTGGAGAAAAGTCGGTGTTGAATTTGATTAAGGTAAAAATTAAGAAATGGTCTATTCACCCCTCTCTAGTCGTCTTTCCGGTCCTACAGAAAGACATACCACCAATGGTAAAATGGCTCATCAAATATAGCAAATCAAGTACCAATCACAATACAATGGAATTCCTGGACAATGGCTTAATATATATAGTGGACTACTGGACATCATCAATTATACATCACACATCATCAAATTTCCAAGAAATTCCATATTGCATTTTGAGCGTCAAAGAATTCTTATCTTTGCCTTTGGACTTGGACTTGACATTTTGAGGAGCTATCCCAATTTCTGGCCACCGGCGTCGGCCGCCTACCTCGCCTCCTCTCCAGTAACATCTGTTTTTGTTTGTGAACAGTAAAATTCATAATTTGGTTTTTGATTTGAAAAACTCTAAAGATTTTGAACTTCAGACTTCAAAATTCGAGTTTGTCTCAGTTTCAAATTGCCAAAACTTTTAGTTTTCAAATCTCATCTCCCCTTTCTCTCTCTCTCCTCCCTTCTTCCCCGTTTCCCCGCCCCCTATGCCACCCAGCCGCGCTAGAGCCTAAGGCCTATACGGTTCCTGTAACGTCTCATTTTCAAACGGCAAATAGTAACTACCTTGGTTTTTGATTTTCTTTCGAATTTTCAAATTTGGTTTAAATTTCAAAAAAAAAACTCCTAGCCTCCCTCTAAGCTCGGGTTTGTGTTTCAAATATTCTCTCATTTTCCAGATTCAAATTTTAATTTGACTTTCCCTTTTTCAAATTTTGGACCCCTTTCCTAATTTTTTGCCTCCCTTTATTTTCTTGGGTCAGCCCGTTTCCCTCATGAGCTCGGCCCACCTTCCCTAGCCCCCTAGCCCACTCTCCCTAGCCCAGTGGCCTGCTCCCCCTCTCCCCTCCCAATCCTTCCGCCCCTGGCCCAATCTCCCGACCGCACTCCCCCTGCCCTCTCTCTCTCTTCTCTCCCCGGCTTCTCCGCCCGGCCCGACTTCTCTTCTCCCCTCCCCTTTCTCCCTTCCGCACGCGGTGCCGCCGCTCGCTCGTCCTCTCCGCCCCGACAGCTCCCGCCGCCTCCAGATCCGGCGCTACGTGCCGCAGCTCTCTGCGCCCTCCGCCACGACTTTCGAGCCATCGGCCGACTCCACGCCTCGCTGTCCGGCTTTTTCCTCCCCTCCGCGCTCCCGCCCGCCTCCGACTTTCCCCTCTCTCTCCGGCTACAAAGCCACCCCGCTATCTTCTCCCTCCTCGCCTCACTCTCTCCCGCTCTGTGTGGTCGGAAGCTTTGGTGCCATCGCCTCCTTCTCCGCCTCCAGCGCTCCTCCGACCGATCGGCGCCGCCAAGAAGATAACCCCATCGCTCGGCCATCCTCACTGTCGGCCGAGCTTCCCCGCCGGCCCCTTGCGCCTCCCCCGACCTCGCTTGACTTTCGCCGCCGGCCCACTCCAACACCTACCTACCCCCGCCGGCCCCACAGTGAGCTCCCTTGCGCCGCCCTGGTGCCCGTGCATGCCTCCTCCTTTTCCCCTCCTTCGTCACCATCGCGCGCCGCCTCTCCGCCGCTCGCCCGGCCGCCGCCTCCCCTCGGCATCCTCCTCACTGGCAACCCATTTTGCCAGCCTCGCCGCTCTTCGGCCGCCGCCGCCATTGGCGCCGCCTCTCAAGGCCTCTCTGTAATCGCTATTTTCTCCTCTCTCTGTGCCTCTGACCAGTGGGCCCCCTATGTGCAGTCTGGGTTTCATAGAGCAGCAGTGATAGAATTGGAGAGCTGGCGATCAGCAGAGAATTGGTGTATTTGTCGCGCAATATTTTGCTAACCCGCTGTCAATTGTTAATCTCCCAATTGTCGGCGTTGGCTAAAGTACATAGTCGACGAATATTTGAGAGCGATCGATTGAGTACTTAATTAATGAAAATATGCTAAATGTTTATTCTCTATGATTGTGTTGTGAATTACGATGATTCGATTAACAGTTATTAATGGTTAACTCACCTATTGACAAGTGTTAACATAATTATCCATTTCGCTAATAATTGAGAGCTATCGATTAGGAGCGTAATTTGTAAAATCTTGGGAAATCGAAGTTATGCAAATGACCTTCGTAATCGTCTCTGCAATCATGTCAATTTTTGTTAAAACTAAGTTATTCAAATTTTCCACTTTTGTGTAAAAGGCTTTGTGGTATTGGAAATTAATATACAATTTTCTAAAAATAATTTTGGGAAACTATTCAGGATTATCATGTTAATCTCAATATCTTGCTCGAATAACATCCATTATTTTAATAGAAGCACTTGTTTTAAAATTAGGTCTAGTTGTGTTGTTATCTGTTCGGCAATATCTTGCCATCTTCCATATCCGAAGTGAAGTATCCCTGCGGAAGTTCCTTCGACTTTGATTTCTCCCTTGTTTTTCGCCGGTAGAGTTTTTCAGCCATGACCCCTTCCGCTCAGTTGGTCGTTTGACTTTGCCAAACATCCCTGCCTCGCTAAATTTCTCCTCTTAAGCTCGTTCATCACAAAACTTATTTAAATCTCTTTGATTATATTTGGTTTTTTTAAAGTTCTTTGGATTTATTTGTTGTTCTTGCTTGTATCGCGTAATTAGGAGTCGGAGTCCAGAAGAAGCAGCGACTCGAGCAGGATCAAGGTTCTGATAAAGACGCAGACCAAGAACTCAAGACCCCTGGCAGAGAAGGCCCTAAGTAAGATTAATGCCGCGATAACCTGACTCAGGCGAGTCAATACTTTGATCATTTTGAGTCTACATTTTATGCAAATTATATTTATTTAAAATATCAAAGTTGTATGCTTTAATTCTGTAATCAAGTGTATTTTAAAGCTTAAGGTAGTTAAACACTCATTTGATGATTAATTAAGTATTATCCATTCTTTGATTAATTGAGTTCCTCATTCCATGTCACCCTAGTAAATATGTGGTAAATACTAGCATAAATTGTACTTAAGCGACATGCTAGACTTGCTTAAGTATCATGACAATAAATGTCATGTTTATCATCTTTTAACCATGAAAGTGGTTTTAGGCAGTCATTGGATGTAAATGACTGGCGTGTTGTGTTAATTGGTTTTCCTCCCCAAAACCCGAAACAACTTGCTAGTACCACATCTGGGCGGATGGGAAGAGTGGTGGGTGCGGATGTAGCACGAGAATGGTTGGTATGTGGCATGAACCGTCCAGATGGATTAAAGACTTAATCTTGTCATGACCTCCTGTGTAAAACAAGTACAACCGTAAGTCTGCAAAGTGCAACTTGGCTCAGTAAAATTATTAAACCCTGGATGTCATCCCACAACTGGTGTTTGGAAGCGTGCAAGCGGCAGGATGTATGCTGGCTTGAAAGGGACACCGAGGGAGGGTGAAGTTGCCAGCTACGCTACTCATTGTGGCTGGGGACAGCTGCACTAGTTGTTGTGGTAAACATCCAGCACAGCTTATGGGATTGGCCATAGGGGTGAGATGACGGAAGGGGCAAGGTAGTTTGAAAAGTTACTGTGATGATCGCTTAACTACATAACTAAGAAATCATGTGGGGTAACGAGTATGATTATCTTGTGGGTACAGTGTACAACCTCTGCAGAGTCTAAACTGTTTAAATAGACGCGCCTACGGTCAAAGGCGGACATGAGAACTTAAATTGATTTAGTTCTATTTCAAAAACCTTTGTTGATGGATTGAAAAGTGTGACGGGCTCATCTAGCCCTTGTTTTGGATTTTTTTCTGGGTAGTCTTACCCAGTGCTGATAATCGGTGGATGTAACCGCTATCAAAATTAAGCATGAGGTGGAGGTAACATCTATTGTTATTTAATATTGCACTTACTCTCTTTAATAAAAATGTAATTTATTTAAAATACTAAGTCGTAGGAATTTGTATCATGATAATTGAAAAAGTTGCTTTAAGCAAATAAAAGAACCCGAGTCATCCTTGTTAAGCCTTGCATGTATACTATTGCATACTGTGTGTTGGCTCGCAAGCACGGAAGTTGTGCTCATCCTCGCTCTTTCCCCAAACCCTCAGAAGCAGGAAATCCTGAAGCTTTCGTCTACTACGAGGAACCAGATATCTTAAGATCTGGGAGTTTTCGAAGCGTAGTTTAGTTTTTAGCCGTTCTAATCTCGCCTCAGTCTAGCTGACTCCGTCGATACTTATGTGCATCCTATATTGTTTGAGTTTTCGGGTAATATCGGATGTACACAGGTTTCCCCAGTCGCTTGCCTGTGGAGAGATGTGCCCTCACCCTTTTTGTTTCCTTTGTCGCTTCCGCTACTTTTGTGATGTAATTGTTTGGCCTGTTCGGTCCGTATTGTAAAACTTGGCTCGAAGCGGTCTATGTAAGCTCTGATGTATTAAATTAATAAATATGATGGTTTTACGCTATATATGAAATGATTCAGTGATGTATCTGTGAGTGCTATCCACTGATCCAGGGAATAGCACAGTGTATTCGCAGAGAATTCGATATTAGAAAAATCTGAGTCCGACAGTTCCACCAGTCTCTCGCTCTCCTCCCTTCTGCCTCCCATCTTTTAAGTGTTCAGTTGGATTGCGCCAGTGTCCTGAAAAGAGTTTATTGCGTAAAATAATCTTTTGTTACAATGAAAAGAGTGATTGAATACGGAAGGACGACATTGACTTACCTAAGGCCCAAGTCCACTTTTTCATATTAATACAGAGTTGAGTTTAGAGTTGTAGTTTTTTTTTTCCTTTTTTTTTGAGATGGATAGTTTAGAGTTGTAGTTTTGCTCTTGAGGATTATAGGAATTCGCTTGAGCCTAAGGCCTATACGGTTCCACCAGTCACTACCAGCAGTGGTTAGATGTGATCTTGATGTGATCTATATGAAGTAGTTTTCTCAAGTACAAATAATGGGTCTCCAAAAAAAGTATGAACCGTTCTCAAAAATAAAGTATGAACAATATATGGAGTATGCCATAGAGTGATTGTTCACTTTATATTCCTGTTTTGGTATATACAAATTGCACAGGTGATAATTGAGGAGAAATTTGGGAGATCGGGAAGAATTTGATAGGATTGGGGAAGAAGAAGAGGGATACAAGGAAAGAACGGCAGTGGTGCATGGGAGGCAAATAAGACAGTCTTCTATGGAGTTTATCATGTCTCCTAACCATGGTTGGAGATCCGGCATCCAATTTCGGGATCTATCGATATTGAGACAACAATATTTCCCGTGTGACAATGGAATTTTCTCTCCCTCCTCGATTCTGACCATCAAGATATTAATCCGATGTTTCGGCTTAGTCAGCACACCTCAGATATTCTACCTAGAAACAGAACTAGGTACTAAACGGATTACCAGAATAGATGATTTCCTAGCCGGCCTGCTGCGAAGTGAAGAGTTCAGAGTCCCTCCTGAATGGACAATATGGAAATTAAGAACGAGGAACCCACAGGAGAGTCACTCGTTAAACGAGAGATCCTGATGCCTTCCAGGTCTAGCATAACTACTACGGTGATCTTTCGCTGCGCAAATCTAACAGTGATGTGATACATCATACACCTATAGGACTACTCACTCGGCTCACAGCTCCTCTACTCTCCCGTCTGCTATTTATGGGCCAAAATGAGACCACATCCTTCCAAAGATGTACTACCTTATTTTATTACATGCAATTACGCAAAGCTTACAATCTGGATCAGTGTGCACCTACCACTGTATTATTTCCTTCAGTCCCTTTGTTACTCGTTGGACTCTTGCTGTTGGTGTTAGCAAGATCCTTACTCTCATAGAGAGGATGACACTTGGAGATGAGGCAATTTTTCTTTGTTTATTCCTAACACAATGCCATGCCAACTCGAGGGTTGGGGATACATATTTATAGGCCGCCAACCACCAAGTATATGCTAAGATGCTAGTCTAAGATGTTTGTCCTATGACAAATTGTCCTTAAAGTCGATCAAGATGTTGTCCTTAAAGTCGACAATCAAGATGTTGTCCTATGACATCAAGATGTCATTCTTAAAGTCGATAACAAGATGTTGTCCTTAAAGCTCTTTGCAAGCCTACCCCACAAAGACCATAGTACAGTGGACTTATTCATCATTCTCCCCTAAGTCTTGTCGGCCGTCTTGTGGGAGAGTTGAACCATCCCGATCCTAGAACAGAGCTCGAGGAATTTTACCTCCCAAGAGGCTTGGTGGCGTGTCCGCAGGCGATCGCTGGTGTTGATGTAGCTCGCCTTGATGTCGCTTCATCCAAGCAAACCTCGGATGAAGTGGTACTTCACCCGATATGCTTGCTCCGTTCGTGGAAAACGGGTTCTTGGCGAGCCGAGCGACTTGTCAGCCCACCCCGAGAGCCACCGCCGTTGTCTCGCCGAGGAGATCACCAAGCGCCGAGCGAGCAGAGCGCCGAGTCGGCGGTGGAAGCCGCTATGTACTCGGCCTCACGGTGGTGGACAGGCCACCACCGCCGCTTGATCGATCGCCACCTAACGAGGCACTTGCCGAGGAAGAAGAGAATCCCGCTTGTGCTCTTGCTGGTGTCGATGTCGCCTGCGTGGTCATTGTCATTGCATTCGATGAAGCGCGCCCGGGACACCTCGGGTAGTGCAAGCCGTGAGTCGGAGGTGCCCGCAACGAAGCGGAGGATCCTCTTCACGGCTCGCCGATGCTCCGTCGTCGGCCGCCGATGAACCGACCGACGAGCCGACGGCGAACGCCAAACTGGACGCTGTGGGACGAGGTAGCGAAGGCTGCCCACGATGCGCCGGTATTGCGTCGCGTCCACCTCCTCCGCCGTGCTCTCACGACTCAGCTTCAGCCTCTCCTCCATAGGAGTGTGGGCTGGGTTGCAGTCGGTGAGCCCGCCAGCTCGACGGTGCGCTTAGCGTAGGCGGTCCGCCAAGAGAGATATCGAGCTGTCCTGGTGGACCTCGATCCCCATGTAGAAGGAGAGGAGCCCCAAGTCGCTCATCTCGAAGGCGGTCTTCATCTCCGCCTTGAACTCCTCGACCTCGGCCTCCTTGGAGCCGGTGATCAACAGGTCGTCGACGAGACGCCCACCGCCAGGTGTTGCCGCTTTGCCCGCCGGTGAGACCGCACTGCGTGTGCGCTCTGCTGGAACCCCATTTGCTTGAGGGTGGAGTCCAGCTTAGCGTTCCAGGCTCGTGGTGCCTGCCGCAAGCCATAGAGGGCCTTGCGCAGGCGGAGAACCTTGCCCTCCTTGCCGGGGATGACGAATCCCGCGGCTGACGGACGTAGGCCTCCTCCTTCAGTCGCCGTTGAGGAAGGCGGACTTGACGCCCATGTGATGGACGCGCCAATCCTCCTGGCTGCAAGTGCGAGGAGAAGACGAACGGACTCCATGCGCGCGACGGGTGCGAAGGCGTCATCGAAGTCGACCCCCTCCTATTGCATGAAACCTCGTGCCACCAAGCGAGCCTTGTGCTTGATGATGGCGCCGGCTTCATCCCGCTTCAGCTTGAACACCCACTTAAGGGTGATCACCGGTGGCCGGCGGGAAGATCCGCCGGCTCAACGTCCGGTTCCGCTCGACGGCGTCCATCTCTCGCTTCATCGCGACACGCCATGCGCGCTCCCTCCGCCTCGGCGAAGGAACGGCTCGCCGTCGTCGCGACGCCAAGTGCGCCCGCTCGAAGTCGTCTTTGCGCGCGATCTGTGGATGGTTGCTCGCCGAGGATGTTGTCCATGGTACGATAGCGTAGAGGCTCGCCGTCGTGGTAGGCGCCGACGCGGTCCTCGTCGTGAGACAATGAGTAGCGAACTCCACCATGCGCTCGTCGTGGACCGGCTATTGGGGCCGATCCGGTGGTGTGGCCTCTAGTGCAGGAGAGTGGTGAGCCGGTGCGGGAGAGCGTGGCGTAGCCGGTGCCGAAGGTGGTGGAGCTCTCGCCGGAGCTGGTGGCGAGCAAGGTGTCGAGGTGGACGAGCTCGATGAAGACGAGCTGCTAGCTCCCCCGGCTCTCTCGAAATGGACGTAGTCGACAACAAAGTCCCTGAGAGTCGAAGTCGAACCGTCGTCCACCGCCTTGTCCCACGTCCCACCGCCGCCGTCGAACACAACGTCACGCGAGATGCGGACGCGCTGTGTGACAGGGTCGAGGATGCGGTAGGCCTTCGAGCCCTCCGCGTAGCCGATGAACACTCCCGGAGTGCTCCTGTCGTCGAGCTTACCGATGTAACCAAGCTCCTTGGCGAACGCGAGGGAGCCGAAGACCCGCAAGTGGGAGACCGCCGGCTTGCGTCCATGCCAAGCCTCGTACGGCGTCCTGCCATCGAGCGCCTTGGTAGGCGAGCGGTTGAGGATGTAGACGGCCGTCACCACCGCCTCTCCCCAGAAGACAGCCGGCATCCCCCTCTGCTTGAGGAGGGCCCGAGCCATCCCCACAACCGTCTGGTTGCGCCGCTCGACGACACCGTTCTGCTGCGGCGGTGACGGTAGCGGAGTAGTGGCGCTGAATGCCTCATCGGCCGCGAAGACGACGTGAATTCAGCCGCCGTGAATTCGCCGCACTCCGCCTCCGCAGCAGCCTGCGTGCGCCTGATGGCGTCCGCAGCCTCTCCCTTGCTGCCGAGGACCATCACCCACATGTGGCGGGAGAGATCGTCGACAAGCAACAGGAAGTAGCGTCGTCCTCCTGGTGTGGCCGGCGTCACCGGGCCACACAAGTCCCCGTGCACGAGCTCGAGCCTCTCCTTGGCTCGGAAACTCGCCTGCTGGGGAAAGGGGAGTCGCCTCTGCTTCGTCAACACGCAGACGTCGCAGAACTGCTCCACATGGTCAAGGCACGGCAGGCCTCGCACCATTTCCATGGCACTGAGCCGCTTCAGGGCCTCGAAGTGAAGGTGCCCAAAGCGCTCGTGCCACTGCCACGCCTCGTCGTCCCGACGAGCAGCGAGACAGAGGGGTTGTGCCACCGGCACGTGAAGAATGTAGAGTCGGTTTGCGCCTCTGGTTACCTTGGCAAGAAGGCGGCGGCGAAGATCCCAAATCCGCAGCACCCCGTGCTCGATCTCGACACGCGAGCCGTTCTCATCCAGCTGTCCCAAGCTGATGATGGAGTTGCGCAGATCGGGGATGTAGTAGACGCCGGTGAGCAACCTGTGCTCACCAGACACGGTGGTGAAGATGACGGAGCCGACGCCCTTGATTTCCACGCCGGAGGCGTCCCCAAACTTGACGGAGCCTCGGACGCTAGAGTCAAACTCGGCGAAGAACTCCCGTCGACCGGTCATGTGATGGGTGGCGCCGGTGTCGAGGCACCACCCGTCAGTCTTGTCGTTGCCGGAGCCGTAGCCGAGGAGGGCATGTGCTTTTGGCTCGTCAAGGTGGAGGAGAGCCACTGCGGCCGGTGCCGCTGGAGGTAGTTCGATGCTCGCATGAGCAATGAACAGAGCCGGCTGCTCCTCCTCCTCTGCCTGCGCGACGTGGGCCTGGCCGCGTCGTGGTTGTCGACAATCCCTGGCCCAATGACCAAGCTTGCCGCAGTTGTGGCAAGAGTCGTCTCGTGCCGGCTTTTGCTTGCCAGCGGCGCCGCCCTGGGCGCCTCCACGATCATTACCCTCGGCACGTCCTCGCGCCCATGCTTGGGCGTCTTTGCGCGGCTTGCCGCGCTTGCCATGCTTGCGGCCGCCTGTCGTGGAAGAAGGCTCCCCCTTCTTCCTGTCACCTTGGCCGGCGACCCACTGTTCCCGAGTGAGGAGGAGCTTCCCGCCAATGGAGACGGGTCCCGAGAGGCGCTGTGGCTCATCGCTGTCAACAACCTTGAGGCGACCCAACGCCTCCTCGATCGTCATCGTGGAGAGGTCCAGCAGAGACTCGATCGAGCGGGCCGTCTGCTTGTACTTCTCGGGGACGCAGCGGAAGAGCTTTTCCACAGCTCTCTCCTCGCCATAGGTGTCGCCGCCGACCGCACGGCCTACGCAATGCGAGTGTTGAGACGGAGAACAAAGTCATCCACGTCCTCACCTGGCTTGAAGGCCAAGTGCTCCCACTCCGTGCGAAGTGCCTGCAATGTAGACTTGCGGGCGCGGTCGCTGCCGATGCGTGCTGCAGCGATGGCGTCCCAAGCCTCTTTGGCAGTCCGCTTGTTGGTAAGCGAGAACTGCATCTCGGCGGATCGCAGTGATGAGCATCCATCCTCGCCGCCGATCCTGGTCGTAGTCGACGTCGCCGTACCGGACTGCATCCCACATATGCCGGACCTGGAGTTTTACCCTCATCACCGCAGCCCACTCGACATAGTTGGTCTTGGTGAGGGTAGGCCACCCGCCGCCGGGCCGACGCCCCGACATACCGGTACCGTGGTGACCACGGTGCCGCATCGGGAGAGAGCGCGCTGCTCGTGAAGGCCGTGCTCTCCGTCGACCCGCACGCCGCCGCCGGCGCGCCTCCTCAGAGCGCCACCGCGCGTCCGCGCTGTCTGGGCCGCCGCCATGGCTCATGGCGTCAATCGCCATCGCGCCGCCGCTCTCCTGGCCGCCTCCCTTTCGGCCGGCTCAAGGTCCGGCGGCCATCATCGCAGAGATGGAGCTGCTTTATTCTTTGCGCAAAACCTTGACCTCCGCTGCCGCCGACGCGCCGCATCTGCCGCCGCCGCTTCCACCTCCGCTCTCATTCTTTGCCCGGCTCCGCGCTGCCGGCCTTGACGCTTTTCCGCGCTGCGTGATCTCTGCCGCCGCCGCTGCTGCTGCTGCCGCAGCGAAGCTCGGCCGTCACGACGCCGAGTGCTCGAGGCGACCGAAGGCCGAGATCGCCTGCGGACATGGCGCGCCATCGGGGCCATTGCGTGGAGAGGGTTGCTTCGACGAGCCTTTGCCCGCCTCCGGAGAGGAGTGAGCGGGGACACGGAGCCGCCGCCGCGCATTTGGGCCGCTGCGAGGTCGAGACCGAGATGAGCAAGAGATGCTCAAGCTACAGGATAGTAAGGCTCTGATACCACTTGTTACTCGTTGGACTCTTGCTGTTGGTGTTAGCAAGATCCTTACTCTCATGGAGAGGATGACACTTGGAGATGAGGCAATTTTTCTTTGTTTATTCCTAACACAATGCCATGCCAACCTGAGGGGTTGGGGATATATATTTATAGGCTGCCAACCAGCCAAGTATATGCTAAGATGCTAGTCTAAGATGCTGTCCTATGACACTGTCCTAAAGTCGACAAATCAAGATGTTGTCCTTAAAGGCGACAATCAAGATGTTGTCCTATGACACCAAGATCTTTGTCCTTAAAGCTGACAGTCAAGATGCTGTCCTTAAAGCTGCTGTACAAGCCTACCCCACAAAGACCATAGTACAGGGACTTATTCATCACCCTTGCCTTTAAAAATCTTAACTGAACACTTAAAAGAAAAAAGAAGAAGAAATTTTGATGAGAGACTTGGAAGCGTGCAGAGTGAAATGCGTCCTGAAATTTTCAGGTAAAGGTGGTTGGCCGTGAGAACAAGGTCGCCAGCAACAAGACCTCTGGCTGTTTGATCATTCCATTTGACAGTATGAGCCATGTATTGCTAGCTAGCTTTCTGTACAGTATCAAGAATTAACCAATTAATTGAAAAGTGCTTATTGAGCTACTCAATGGAAGATGTCCATTGGACTGTGGTTGATCAGAGATAAGTTTGATAGTTCAGGCAATTCACTGTCCCAGAAAACAAGGTTGTACAATACAATTCCCATGCCCAGGGGCGGAGCTGCACCTCGTATCTTCAAGGTAATGACCTGAGACCTAGGATCAAAATGTCACGTAAAATTCTTTAAAAAAAAATTGACTTTGAACCAAAAGTAGTTGGATCGGCCCGAGGCTTGCCCCATGGCCCTCCGCCCCTGCCTATGCCAGTTCTGTCACACCGTAGTGCACATTCCAATGGAAGTGAAGCTTCTCAGAGGGTAATACGCGAACACATTGCACTTCAAGTTTCTGATACGTCATCGTTACATACTTACATCAAGTAAGAAGATAACTAAGAATATACTGCAGGAACAAGAGGCTGTTCCATTGGAATGGGAAGAAAATACAGAGCATAGATAGGCGTTGTTGTGACGCCCCGTGTGATTACCCCAGGGGTAATCACACTTAGGCACACGGATTACTATTCGTCTGCCCGGTAGAACACCGCTCCGACGAATAGTAAGTCATTATCAAAGTGCGCAGCAGAACAACAAGATGGAAACTGTTATTTAATTACAACAGTTAACCACACAAAGCTAAGGTTTTATATTACACATATTTATTACAAATACCAAAATAAGACCAAGTCTTCCTCTTGCCTGCCACGCCTAAAGTGTCCTCTAGTCGTCCCAGGCACCAAATAAGGCGTCCGCCTCGCCCTGCTCCTCGCTGCCAGGGTCCAAGTCTCCTGCGGTCTCATCTCGCACTGAACTCCTCGTCCCACTCGGGATAAATCCCAGCTGGACTAGGATCTACAAAGGAGAATACTAGCAAGGTTGAGTACAGAGTACTCAGCAAGCATTAGTAGCAAAAGATGCATCTCATGTCAATATCTCTGATGGTTATCACAATTCTACCTCAAGTCATTCTGAAAATAAATCATTAAAATAATAGTGGCAATTTTATATTGGAAAATGCTCTTTGGTCACTCGGAAAGAAGAAAGACCCCGGTGGTTCCGTAGACTCAATCCAGAGACTGGCATGAATTCATGATTTGTATAGCACTGCGCAGGCTTGTACCACTTTACCCATAGTTATTCTGAACCCTAAAAGGAACCAGGCCCCCTGCATTTCCTTAGATGCGGGTCCAGGCTCAGAATACAGAACGTTTTCCAGGTTACGTGATTAATTTCTACACCCATTACTTTCCGTCGGTGCCGACCTCGCCATCACACCGAAGTTCGTAATGTTGGTTGAGGCGACTCCGTCCCGCACTCAACACTCCACCTTAGCGCTTATAGCGCCTTGGATCCTCCACTTAGGACTTCTCCTACCGGTCCTGGGTTCCTCCATATCACACTCACACCTATTACTTACCCATTGTGGAAAGCATAATCACGTAACAAGGTAGCATTTTCTGCCCGCCGAAACGGGAAAATGGTTGGCACTTGATTACGGCATCTGACCGAGTAAGAGTTTTGTTGGTCCTTATATTTTACCCATATGTAAAGGGTCCCACCTCTTACCTCATCATTATCATCTTTTTCTCATTTTCTTCCCTTGCCCTGGGCCCCCTTTACCAGCCATATCATAATATTATCACATTTTCCTTTCATCTTTCTCATCTCTTTCATAATCATCTCAATCAGTTGATTTAAGTTTTGGGAAATAAATTTGTGATGCAATACATATAATAGAGCAATATACGGTTTACATTTAAAATAGCTATATTGATGTTCAAGAGGATCGCTTGCCTTCGTAGTAATAGTAGGTGTCGGTCTTTGATGAGTCCGGATCGATTCGCTTTACAGGAGCTCGTCTTCTGAAGCAACGCGGTAATACAAATAGGATACCGAGAATTACTTAGTGATTTTTTGATGATGTTCAGATAATAAACTGCTAATGCGACCTCTACTGGTTAGCCAGTTTTTAATTTTCAAATATTTTTCCCGAAACCCGAATCAGTTAGCAGTTCTTCCTAAAATCCTATTTTAATTACCTAACTACCCCTAACCCTAATTAACCTAATTACTAAATTACCTAAACCTAACCCTAATTACTCTCCTAATTACCTAACTACCCCCTCTTCTATTCCTAACCCTACCCCGGCCGAAACCCTCCCCACCTCTCTCGGTCACTTCCCCGTCCCCTGCTTCTTCATCTCTCTCTCTCTCTCTCTCTCTCTCTCTCTCTCTCTCGGCCTCACCGGCGCTGCTTCTCGGCGCCTCCTCCTGCTGCGCTGCCGCGCCTGGCCCGCCATCGCCGCCCGCTTGCCGCCATCGCCATTGCAGTCCTCAGCGCCGCCTCCGCTCCTCGGTGGCTTCCTGCGGCCGGCGCGCTACCGATTTCTCTCGCGGATCCTCGCGGTCCGGTGAGCAATCGGCTTAGCCGGCTCGGCCTCCGGCCGCCGGCGCGCCTGGCTCCTCAGATCCGGCCTGCTACTCGGCCGACCGCCCTCGGCTCTCCCTCTCTGGCCCTCTCTACCGCCGCCATCTCCTCCCGGCTCGGCTCCCTACGCTCGGCTCCCTGCGCCACCCTCTTCTTCACCGGCTGGCGAGGCAAGGCTGCTTGCCGGCTCTATCTCCCCACGCACTTCGATCGGCGTGGCGTGCTCCGCCCACTGGTCCATACCGATGCAACCTACCGCTCTGCTACTAGGGTTTGGTTCTCCTACTCCCTTAATGGCTTCCGATTGATGATTCTTTGTTGATCTATGTGAATCAAAAACTAAAGCTAGCTGGTGCTTATGTATGCATGACTATGATGATGGATCTGGATGATGGAGGCCACTGGGATGGTTCTTGTGATTCTATCGCCAACAGAAAATGGGGGTGATCAGCTTCAGTGGCACACTGAGGTATGCCCTCAAGTTGCTCTTCCTCTCTACTACTCCCAATGCTCTGGGATGATAATCGATGTGCTGATTACTGGTCTACAATGCTATGGTAGGCTGGATAAGGCTACTGAGTATGGATGAATGGCACAGATGATTGAGGAATGGATAGATCGGTCTACCTGTGATTCTTGGGGTTGGGTCGACTAGGAGGTGATCTGAAGCTGATGGCGAGGTGGATCGGTGAAGGAGCTGCGTTGCCGGCGCCTTCCCTGCTCCCTGGCTCCTTCTTGGCCTCCTGCCTCCTCTGGTTTTCTTCTGGCCGAGGAGAAGAGGTAGGGGAATGCTGCTGAGAAGAGATGGAGAATGGGTGCTGCTGGGAAGAAATGGGGAGTGGAATGGGTGATGTGCAAGCTTGCGGTGCAAGGGGGGATGTATGGCTGTAGTGCTGTGCAGGGGGTTCGGCCAGTGGGTTGCATTTGGCTGGGAAGGGCACATCAGGTGTTCTTATCTCTTGGCTGTGCAAAAAGTTTTTTACCAGGCTCCGGTTCATTTCTACTTTTACCATGATCCTATCCTCATGTCTGTGCACTGTGGTGCTGAAATGGGGGAGTGTATGGCTTCCTGTGGCTGATTATTGGCCACCATGACTCTGTGCTTTTCTGTGGGGTTTTTGACCATATGTTTTGAGCTGAGGCAATCTGGTATTCGTAGGTATTGGATTCGAAAATGCCGAATGATGAAACCTACGGAAATAAGACGGCGCCGATCGCTTAGGTTGGGTTTAGGTATCGCGGTTATCCAGGTGCCAACTGATTTGGTTTAGCCTTGGTGACTTGAGAATCAAGCTGCCGGTTAAACCAGGTCAGTTTGGGTAGCCTCGATACTCAAGGTGCCAGCTAACCTAGGTTGATCTGGGAACCGCGGTGATTCCTACTGTATTCTGACGGCAAACTACTCGATTTTAACTCTATGCTATGGTTTTTGCCTTGCGAATGGTCTTATGTTTGATCGACGAAAAATGGAGCTGGTAGTGGCATTTCGGATTGAGTCGAGGAAGGCAATTCGATTGGACGGCGATGGGCGAACAATACTTCAAGGAAGGCTTCAGTGATATGCAATGCAAGATCTTTGTTTAATCATTTTGTAATGGACTCAAAGTTGTAATTATAATTTGATCTGATGCAATAATTTTTTTTGTGATTATACAATGCAATTTCTGTACTTTAATTGTTGTAATAAAACTCTTGTAAACAGATATGAAATTGGAGTATACTGATGTTATACTGTCAACTGTGCTTGCTAATGAAATGAATTCTAAAGAAGTGATTACTGCGTTTGATCCTAATACACGACTTTAATTATGATTACGAGCTTCTAATTTTGTCGGGTTCTCACAGTTGTAGTTTGCAACTCCGTGTAATATATAGCAGGACTACTGGTTTCTTTCTGTTCTTCTTCTTTTTTAAAAAAAGGTTGACGCACACCGTCCTGGCTCAAATGCACTATGTGGTACTGGTACAAGATTAACGGGGGTTCTCTCTTCCGCCTTGCCTTGATCATGACCATCCAAATCTGAATCTGATGGTTCAGCTTGACCAACTTTTCGCAGAAAAAACAGAGGATAAGATTCCCACGTGTTCACTGCGGCTTCGAGGCCTTCTTGCACGCAAGGTTTTCGTACAAGCAATTCCTTTACTTGATCGAGGACGTTGGTGCTCTCACCCGCCAGCATATGCGGGTGTATCCACTCTCCGTGACGTATAAATCTCCGTTCTAGATTAAATGTGTGCTAAAAACACACTTACGTGTGGTGTGTGCGCATCATGTGTACTCTCCAAAAAATTCCTCTCGATGGCCACCCATGAAACCTTTCCTTTGCTTGATCTCTCGATGGCCACCCAGGAAACCTTTTGCACTTGATCCATGGTGGTGGTGTCTTCCCTGTACAAGGCTGACTACAACAACTGAAGTACTCAGCTCCTCTTTGTTTGCACCTTCAATCTTGCCTCCAATTTGTCGGTTCAGAATTGGCCATTTCGTTGTGTCTGTACAACTCGATTCTGTGAAATAATTTGGAACATGGCTAGCTCTTCTGCCATTTCAAACGCACAAGAGTAGAAACAATAGAACTACTCTTTGTACCCTCTCTTTACTGGCGTTCATTGATCAATTAGCCACGCATGACTCGTAGGAGAGATTATATGCAGATATTTTTACCAGGTTTTACCATAATGGCGAGCTTAACTACTTGTACTGCGGCTCAAATTAGTTGGGACTTAACTTTTGCCAAGTTTAGTTCATGTGCCGAGCTAACTCGCCCTTTCATATTCTTAAAGTTTCTTTTGTGTACAATCCAACAATGCTAGCTTGCTGAAATTGCTGCTACTGAAACCACTCATAGGTTAAATTCAGCACTTCACTTTGTTTTTTAAACATTATTACATATTTTTTTTTGTTTCAAAAAAACCCACCGCTTCACACTAGCCAGTTTGTTTGCCATCTACTCTTCTTATCAACTGCACTCTGGTTTGTCTGTCAAAGAAACTGACTGTGCTTGCGATGTGATGCCCCGCCGGCGAGTTCCTCCTGAACGCTCATAAACAAAATAGAGGAGTCATGATCCCGAGCTTGGGGCAGAGTTGGCAAAGTTGTTAAACAAGAGATCCCGATGACTCGCATGCCCAGATAGCCACTAAAGTACCAATCTATATATGACTTGATGAATCATTTGTATCTCGGCTCTTAGCTCTTCTGCTCTTTCATCTTCTATTTAAAGGCCAAAATGAGGAGCGTCCTGCCGCACAGACATGTACTATTTTTATTTTATGCCATGCAATTATTCAGCCCGTGCAATTTCGTTCAACAAGCACCTACCGTTGTAGTATTTCCTTCACTCCATTCCCTAGCGGCCATGCCTTGTAAAGTACAACTTCAGATTTCAAGAAGAAGAAAAAAAAAATGAAAGTTTGGCCTGGAGGCTTAGAAGCATGGAGAACTTGTAAAGGTGCATGGTTGGCCATGAGAACGATGTGGCCAGTAACAAGAGTAAGTGCCCATGCTGTCTGGTCATTCCATTTGACAGTGTAATAGATTAAGCATTGTTCTGCATAGAGACTAGGATTTCAACTCCACACAGTGCATAACATGACTTCAGGTTCTTTCTTGCTCTTTGGTATCTTCTCCCTCTCGAATTACAGGAACAAAATGCTGAAAACACACCTAACTACTGACCAAGAGTAACTTCTGACCGAATATCGATGTTCCATTGTCAATGTAAGTGAAACAAATTCTTGGAAATAATGTGCAAACATACCGCGGTTAAAGTTATTCATATGTTACCATTACATCAAATAAGATTTTGACGACATACAAGCCTACTAAATTTTGAACTCAGAAATTCCATACCAATAGAGCCACTAGATATTTCAACTCCACACAGTATATAACAGGACTATTTTTTTCTTCTTCATTGTCTTCTCCCACTCGATTTGCAGGAACAAAATAAAATCCGTTCAGTAATGTATTGGAACTGAACCGAAAGTAAAATAACTTCAGTCCTCTGATGTTACATTGCGCTTGCGGTACTGGTCGGGGAAGATCAAATAACCTTTCAAGCTTAATTCACTTCAGAATTGTAATCTGATTTGATGTCAGCTCAGCCTCCTGTCCCGATGGACCATGATCTGATTCTGCAAATGATGGAAATACAACATAAGAACCAGTCTTTACTCTTTACCATCTCAGACTCGGTAGAAACAGCAAGTGACCTTAGCTTGATAGAAAAATGAACCAGAAGTAGGGGCAAATATAGTAAATTGCACTTTTGCACCAGGTAAAGTGTCTCACTTTGCACCAGGTTAAGCCAATAGTTCCACTTTACACCAGGGTGGTCCAAGATTAGTTCCACTTTACATTAGCACATCAGCCAGAGCCGACCTAACCCGTCCTCGCCAGTGAAAACATTATCGGTAACATTTTTTTATCAGAGGATACCAATAACACCGGTTTTCGCTGGTTACCAAAGTTTTCGAAGTGAGCGTGCTTGTGCAGGCATGTCGGGTGCAGGCGTATTTTTCTTTATCTATTCGAAAATCGAAACGCACCGACTCGTATTAAATGGTATTAACAAACGGCTGGTAGTAACGGTTCATTTACTAGTGAGTAATGGCTACGGTTAACACTGATTGATGGCAAATCAATGGCGACCGTGTTCTTAGCAAATCAAAACTCTCTGGCCTCTTTGTTTTTGGCTATTAAAAAGAACAGTGAACTGGTTCTTCTTTGATTCGCTCCACGAAAGAGTAAGATAGAACCCACGAGTTTGTTGCTGCATCTAGCGATCTCCATTCAGGCGAGGCGCATGTACGATCGAACTGGGAGAGCAGGCCTCCGGAACCCTCGTCCTTGAAGGCTTGCACGAGCAAAGACAAATAAGGTTTTTGGGGAGCGTTCGCGCGACTGCTCGCTGCTTCATCTTCATTCGTTTCTACGTCTACATCAATTGCACGACTACTACACCATGACGAACGCCGACCTCACCAAAAGTCTTGCTGCTTCTGCTTCTTCCACTGGATCTGGGTATGTCTATCTCACGCTTGTTGTTTGGTTAGCATTATTATCTGTTTTTGCCTAGAACACTGAGATAGAAATGTTAGTTTTCGTCCTTCTAGAAATTTGTATAACTATAGTGTTCTTGGTTACCTGCTTTATGAAGTCTCTTTCATGCCTGAGGGCTACTATCTCTCCCAGCAGAAGTATGTCCAGGATCTTCTTGACCGATGCAGTCCGATACTCGCATTCTTTGAGACTCCCATGGAGCTATCCTTCCAGCTTCGTGCCATTGATGGCGATCTTCTTGAGGATCCTACTTGATATCGTCATCTTGTTGGGAGTTTGGTGTACCTTGTGAGCACTCGTCCTGATATTGCTTATGTTGTTCATATCTTGAGTCAGTTCATGGTCCGTCCTACCCATATTCACTACAGTTACCTTCTTCGTGTTCTTCGCTACTTACATGGGACTATCTCTCGTCGTTTATTTTTCCCTAGCTCCACCTCACTATAGCTTCAGGCATACTTCGATGCGACATGGGCTAATGATCCTTCTGATCGCCGTTTTCTTTCTGCTTACTGTGTTTTTCTTGGCTCCTCCCTGATTACCTGGAAGACTAAGAAGCAGACTGCAGTTTCCTGTTCGAGTGCATAGGCTGAGTTGAGAGCTATGGCAGCAGTGACAGCAGAGATTACTTGGTTGAGGTGGCTACTTGCAGATTTTAGAGTACCTGTGGTGAAACCTATGATTCTTTTGTCTGACAGTACATGTGCTATCAGTATTGCTCGGGACCCAGGGAAGCATGAGCTCACCAAGCATATTGGTGTGGATGATTCATACACTCGCTCACAGGTGCAGGACGGAGTACTTGTTTTACAGTTTGTGCCATCAGAACTACATGTTGTTGATTTCTTTACGAAATCATAGACTAGGGCACAATATTTGTATTTTCTCCCCAAACTCAGTGTGTGTGATCCACTATGAGTTTGAGGGTGGGTGTTAGAATAGGACTCTAGAATATATTTTCTTTTGGTTTCCTTATCTGTAACCCCTTTATACTCGCTATATATACTGCTCATTAGACCTTATTTAATAGATGCACATTATTCATAACAGCTGGTAGCTAAAAGAAATGTTTCAATGTCGAGCTAATTACATATATGTATGTTCCTGGAAAGAATGTTGAGTATTTCATCATGCCAGTCCAAATAAAAATTCTATTTAAACAAAAACACCCAATTCATCTCATATTATAAAGAACTATAGCTCGTTACATAAGAATCAAGAGGTCCATCAATTACAGACATAATGTTACAGTTAAATTAAGGTAAATGACTTAGAATATAAAATAATGTTTGAATCCTAGAACGACTGGTAATATGAAACAGAAGGCATACCTCTTGTCCTTCAGGAAATCCCTTAGTGCATTAATGAGGCATTCCTCATTCCCTGACTCAGTACATGCATACTCTTGCTTGTTGATCTGAGAGAGTATGTTCCATAGAATATTTCTTGTATTGGCCAATGAGGCTGCTAGCAAACAAAGGTTACGCTGGTGTGGAACCAAGACTTTTGACTAACCACACGCTTTCAAAAGCATTACCGCGCGATAAGCATGGCATAGAACACAAAAAAAGGAAGCAAAAAAACGCCAATCTGAAAGCCCAAAGGCGAATTAAAGCTGAACACCGGACGCCAATGCTAGTAGTTTTCCGAGTGTTCTACCTCTCGTCAAGACGATCATACTTGTGCAACAAACCACAAGTTAAGGCCCTGTTTGGAACGGAGGACTCTTACAAGAACTTCCTCAAAAAACCCACGTCCAGTAAGAGAGACGTTATCCCAGCAAGAACGGATCGCCTAAAATGTGCAGCGACCCATCCAGGTACCAGCTCCCGTGTCGGACCCGGATTTTGTAAATCCAAATCCTCTGTGAAATCTCTGTGCTATTCCCTGGATCAGTAGATAGCACTTCACAAGCACATTGCTGAATCAAACCATACATAGCGTAAAATCATTGCATTCATTAATTTACACATCAGAGTTTACATAGACCGCTTCGGGTCAGTTTTTACAATAAGGGCCGAACAGGCCAAATGAGTACATTACAAAAGATAGCGGAAGCGACAACGGAAGCAAAGGGGTGAGGGCACATCTTACCGCAGGCAAGTGACTGAGGAACCCGTGTACACCCGATATTATCCGAAATCCCCGGGCAATATAGGAGGTACACAAGAACCGACTGAGTCGGCTAGGCAGGGTGAGACTAGAACAACTAAGGGTGAACTACGCTTCAACGATTCACAGGTCTTGGACTTCGGATCCTCGTAGTAGTCGTAGTCTTGTGTCTTCCTACTTACGAGGATTTGGGAGAGGCGAGGATGAGCACAACTACCGTGCTCATGAGCCCACTATGAATGCAATAATATACATGCAAGGTATAACAAGGTTGGCTCGGGTTCTTTTATTTGCGTAAAGCGGTATTTGTAAATCTGAGATATTAGAAAATTTCTATCACTTAGCATTTTAACCAAATTGCATTTCTAAAGAGATAAATTGTGCGATAAGTAATAAGCAGAGGTTCCCTCCATCGGAAACTCTGTCTCATGCTTCATTTGATTGGAGCTACCTCCATACATTAACAACTTTGGATCTGACGATCCGGGAAAAGTCAAATCTCAGGCCCGACACGGTTTTCATATCACCCACAAGGTTTTTGAAATAGAACTAACTCAAGTTAAGTTCCCATGTCCGCCTTTGACCGTAGGCGTAATTTGTTTAAGCATTTTGACTCTGCGAGAGGTTATACACTTTACCCACAAGAGACAATCATACTCGTTACCCACATGATTAGTAGTCATGTAGTTGAGCGGTCGTCACGGTAACCTTTCAATCCACCTCGCCCTTTCCATCATCTCACCCATATGGGGTTGCGCCCATAAGTTGTGCGGGATGTTCACCACTCGACAAGCGTGGTGGCGACCTCACCCTCGGTGTCCCTTCGGCTCATGCACTGACCGCCTCTCCTCCGCGATGAGATGACTTTGAGGTTCGATAAATTTACTAAGCCAAGTTGCATTTTGCAGACTTGTGGTTGTACTTGTTTTACACGGGAGGTCATGACAAGATTAAGTCCTTAATCCACCGAGACGGTTCATACCACATACCAATCGCTCGTGCTGACGGCACCACCATTCTCTCCATCGCCTGGATGTAGTATTAGCAAGTTTTAGGGTTTTGGAGAAGTATAAAACAAATTATCCAACCAGTCCAGTCATTCTCCCTCAATGACTGCCCAAAACATTTGTCATGATTAAAGGATGATGATTTGGGGTAGGATTACCCCGGTACTTAAACAAGTCTAGCATGGCGTTTAAGTGTGACCTATAACTAGTATGTTACCGGGTATTTACTAGGGTGACAAGGATTTTGGGAGTTCAAGTATCAAGGAAACGGTATAATAATTATTTAATCAACAAGTAGGCATTTAACTACCTTAGGGTGTTTGACATATATTTGCATAGAAATTAGAGCATGCAATTTAATATTTTGAACGAATATAATTTGCATAAAATGTGGGATCAATATGATCAAAGTGTTGACTACTTTGGGATAAAGGTAGAAGGGTCTAGGTATTCTTGAGCTTGTCAAAGTGGAGGTCTCCGCGTCTTGAATCCTACTCGGACGGTCAAATCTAGGAAAAGATACAACAACAAAAGAGAGCAAATAAATACAAATCACCAAGCAAATGAACTCCAATTTAAATAAGACCAGTGCCATTAGCAAGATCTTGATTTTAGAAAATTTTAGGAAAAAGATTCATAATTTTTGGAGTTATAATGAGGAAGTTATGAATTTTGAAGCTTTCAATGAATTTTCAATTGGTGGAAAATCGAAATGGTGGAAAATCGTGGCGGCCCGACACGTGTCGAGCGCGCCTGCAGGGCACCGGTCCCAGCGCCAAGATGGCGTGGTAGAAGGCCAACTGCTGCAGCCGGTCCACAGGTGCACGGTCTTGAGATGATGTCTCGGGCCCACCACGTCGACCCACGGGGAGGAAAATCGGTGGTTAACTCGGCGCCACGATGTCCGGGGCCACGCGTCGGCTAAGCGAGCGGTCCTTAGCGCTAATTAACGGTGATTAAATCTTTAAGCGGCACGATAATCACTTGACAAAACCCGACTCTGATAGCTCGCGTCCGACAACAGCGGCGAAGGAGAAGCCGGGGTGGCGCTGCGTCGTCGCCGGCGGAGGAGGCGGCGGCCGGGTTGCCAAAATGGGTTCCCCTCGGTGGCGGTCCCGATGGTGGCGGCGGCGGCGCCGAGGATGACTGCCTTGCCAGGCGCAGCTCGAGGCGGCGGCGGAGCTCGGCCGGAGGTGAAGAAGAAAGCTGGGCGCAGCGCTTGCTGGAATTGGGGAAGCACGGGGTCGGCGGGGTCCTTGGAAGCTCACCTGGCCAACAATGGCGGCGGGAGCTGGTCGAGTGAGAGAGATCGGCGGTGAGGAAGATGACGGCCGGAGGCGAGGGAGACGAGCTCGATCCGAGGTCGCGGTGGTCCGGAGGCCAGGCTTGGAGGAGCACTCTGGGAGGTGGTGGCGCACGGTGGCCAGGGTGGCGGCGCGGGAGATCGCGGAGGTGGAGATCGGCATGAGGCGGGTCGGCCGAGCAGGAGAGCTTGGCCAAGGGCAATGGCACTTACCTGGGAGCAAAGGGGGTGGAGCAGGGGCGTGGAGGGGCTTCTCTAGGGCTTTTTATAGGCGGTGGAAAGGGGAAGCAGGTGCGGGAGGGGCCCGGGCGACGCGGAGTCCCGAGAAGGCGGCATGGGCGTGAAGCGCGGAGAAGACAGGCGAGCGAGGGCATGGGCGCGGATGGTGGTGGCGAGGATGGCGGTGCCATGAGCCCAAGGCCAGGGCGATCACATGGAGGTGTGAGGCGGTGGGAGCCGGTGGGAGCGACCACGGGAGAGAGAGAAGGAGATGGCTCTGGGGAGAAAATTCGGCGAGGAGAGGTGAGGGCGGCTCGGTTCTGGGGGAGAAGAAGAAGGCGGCCGAAGCAGGGAAGAGTGAGCGGGCCGAAATTTGAATGGGCGGTAATTTGGGCCAAGAAGGGGAGAGGAAGTGGGCGAGCCTGGGAGGAAGGAATTTGAAACACTGCAAATGCTCCAAAACCAAAAGAAGGTAAACCAATCGAATTTGAAATTTTGAAAACACGGAAAGATTTGAAACACAAATCCGAGCTTAACAAGAAGTTTGAATCTTTCAAGAAATACGCAATTTGAAATCACGAATTGAAAATAGGGGTTAAATAGTAAATACTATTCACTAACCAGAAAAGCGGGTGTTACAAACCTACCCACCTTAAGCGGAATCTCGTCCCGAGATTGAGCTACTCGGATTAGGCAGGAGCGTACCTCTCATTGCTTCGGTCGCTTGGGCTTCTTGGCGGTGACATGGTTGACATGGCCCGGCTTTGGCTTGGCGTGGAAGGCGCTCTGGATGCTTGCAGGTATGATGACTTTGCTTGCCATTGAAGTCTGGCCTCGAGCTGGTGTGGCTCTTAAGTTGTACTCTCTCGGGGTGGCCGGTTGAGGACATTTTTTTTTGCGAAATGCCCTTTTTCTCCGCAGTTGAAGCAGCGAAGATGACCTATCGGGTTGGTGCTGCAGCAGTATCGATGGATTGAAGAGAGAAACACTCTCTTTGGGAGGCGGGTTTCGAATGAAGGTAAAGCGGGCTTTGACTTGAAGCTCTTAGTGGCGGCCGCTGCGGCGGCTGAAAAAGCAGTGCCGGAAAAGGCGATCTTTCTGACTACCTTGTGGTCCTTGAAAAGCCATCTTCCTTTTGTGGCTGAAATCGGCGATCTTCTTCTCGTTCTCCAGCACTAGGGCTTTGTTGATGAGATGGTGGAAGCTGGAGTAGTCATGAAGGATGAGTTGGCCCCTCATCTCTTCTCGCATGCCTTCAAGGAAGCGATCGATCTTTTCTTCTTCTTCGCTATGTCCTTTGGGGGCATAGCGAAGAAGTGAGTAAACTTAGTGAGGTACTCATTCACTGACAGGTTGCCTTGCTTAAGAGTCCTGAATTCGTTTTTCTTCAACCTCATGGCGCCTGCTGGCACAAAGTTGGTTCTGAAAGCTGCTTTGAATTCAGCCCAAGGTATTGCTTGCCATTCCGGTTCTGTTTCCTTTTGGGGTACCTCGGCTGTTTCTTCTGTCGCGGTGGGGTCTGGTTGATCTCCGGCTGTAGATGCAACAACCTCTGGTTCTGCTGCCTCTTCTTCTTCTTCTGACTCTGCATGGTCAGCACTTCTGGTGGCAAGATAGTTATCCCACCATGCAGCAGCGGCTCCTTTGAGTTGATAGGTAGCAAAGTCTACCTTGTCTTCCTCGGGGCAACGAGCTAATCTGAGCTTCTTTTCTGTATCTCGGAGCCAGTCTTCTGCTTCAAGAGGCTCACTTGCCGCTGCGAAGGTAAGCGGCCTGGTTCGAAGGAAGTCTGCAAGCTTTGAAGTGCGACCGGCTGATCCGGTCTGCTGATTATTCAGCAGGGCTTGCAGGATCTGGGTTTGCTGAAACATTACTTGCTCCATGGTTGGGTCTGCTGCTGGTGGAGGTGGTAGATCCTGTCCTTGGCCACGACCTAGGCCACTTCCACGGCCTCTTCCACGACCTCTTGCAAAGGTGCCACAGTGGGCGGCGGCTCTTACAGGCGACATCTGAAGGAACACTGAAGCTTAGAGCGGGGTATATATATGAGGGTTACTAGTCCTCTAGTGCACAACAAAAGCAACTCAAAACCACACGAGGAAAACGATCAAACACCATACAAAGCCTAGAATGGCTGCATTATATAAAAAGGGGCTAAGTGTTACATGACTTCTAGAGTACAGCATATAGGCCACCCTAAGCCATGACACAGGATACAGACACAACGTCTACAAAAGAAGAAAACAAAAGCACTTGCAACCAAGGGACTGCTAATGCAAGCACTGCTAGCCAACCTAGACTAGCCTAACTATTCCCACACGATGACGCAGACTTGGGTTGGATTATCCTTCGGGAGAGGATAGTAGTAGAGGCGATTCCGCGGAAGATCTATGTGCATCTGGGTCAGGCGTTTGCAGGCGAAGCAGGCTGCGTCTTGAACCGCTTCATCACAGCTGCTGTGAGTAGTCCCGGAGCTGAAGGTGTGAGCGATGAACTCACCCTCTCTAACATAGAGGAAAACCTCCATGGTCCATGATTCTTGGTCCAGGATTTGGGTCTTTCGGCCTCTGAAGATAGGCTTGCGGTTGTAGTCCAGGTGGTACATGAGTTGGCGAAGAAGGTCCACGCACTCATCTCCATCTTCTTCGTGAGAAAACAAGTCCCACGGACCATCGGACGAAGGGGTCGCCATCTACAATTTTTGAAACAAGTGGAGAGTCAGACTGAGTAAAAACTCATGTGAAATTAAGGAAAGTGAAGAACTAAGAAGGGTAAGTCATAGCAAATAATACGTTATATTTCGCCAAAGCTTTTCTTAGGTTTTGAAAATAATACTCAAGTCCTTAGTCTCGACTAGTCTAACTAAGATTCCTACAGTCATATGCTCTGATACCAGCTCTGTCGGACCCGGATTTTGTAAATCCAAATCCTCTGTGAAATCTCCGTGCTATTCCCTGGATCAGTAGATAGCACTTCACAAGCACATTGCTGAATCAAACCATACATGGCGTAAAATCATTGCATTCATTAATTTACACATCAGAGTTTACATAGACCGCTTGGTCGGTTTTACAATAAGGGCGAGCAGGCCAAATGAGTACATTACAAAAGATAGCCAGGCGACAGCGGAAGCAAAGGGTGAGGCACATCTTACGCGCAGCAAGTGGTCGGGGAACCGTGTACACCCGATATTATCCGAAATCCCGGGCAATATAGGAGGTACACAAGAACCGACTGAGTCGGCTAGGCTGAGGTGAGACTAGAACAACTAAGGGTGAACTACGCTTCAGCGATTCACGGTCTTCGGACTTACGGATCCTCGTAGTAGTCGTAGTCTTGTGTCTTCCTACTTCGAGGATTTGGGAGAGAGCGAGGATGAGCACAACTACCGTGCTCATGAGCCCACACAATGATGCAATAATATACATGCAAGGTATAACAAGGTTGGCTCGGGTTCTTTTATTTGCGTAAGCGGTATTTGTAAATCTGAGATATTAGAAAATTTCTATCACTTAGCATTTTAACCAAATTGCATTTCTAAAGAGATAAATTGTGCGATAAGTAATAACAAGAGAGGTTCCTCCATCGAAAACTCTGTCTCATGCTTCATTTGATTGGAGCTACCTCCATACATTAACAACTTTGGATCGACGATCCAGGGAAAAGTCAAATCTCGTGCCCCGACACGGTTTTCATATCACCCACAAAGGTTTTTGAAATAGAACTAACTCAAGTTAAGTTCCCATGTCCGCTTTGACCGTAGGCGGTACATTTAAGCGATTTTGACTCTGCAGAGGTTATACACTTTACCCACAAGAGACAATCATACTCGTTACCCACATGATTAGTAGTCATGTAGTTGAGCGGTCGTCACGGTAACCTTTCAATCCACCTCGCCCTTTCCATCATCTCACCCATATGGGGTTGCGCCCATAAGTTGTGCGGGATGTTCACCACTCGACAAGCGTAGGGTGGCGACCTCACCCTCGGTGTCCCTTCCCGCTCATGCACAGACCGCCTCTCCACCACGGTGAGATGACTTTCGTGGTTCGATAAATTTACTAAGCCAAGTTGCATTTTGCGGACTTGTGGTTGTACTTGTTTTACGGGAGGTCATGACAAGATTAAGTCCTTAATCCACCTGCACGGTTCATACCACATACCAATCGCTCTCGTGCCCGCGGCACCCACCATTCTCTCCATCCGCCCGGATGTAGTATTAGCAAGTTTTAGGGTTTTGAGAAGTATAAAACAAATTATCCAACAGTCCGGTCATTCTCCTCAATGACGCCCAAAACATTTGTCATGATTAAAGGATGATGATTTGGGGTAGGATTACCCCGGTACTTAAACAAGTCTAGCATGGCGTTTAAGTGTGACCTATAACTAGTATGTTACCGGGTATTTACTAGGGTGACAAGGATTTTGGGAGTTCAAGTATCAAGGAAACGGTATAATAATTATTTAATCAACAAGTAGGCATTTAACTACCTTAGGGTGTTTGACATATATTTGCATAGAAATTAGAGCATGCAATTTAATATTTTGAACGAATATAATTTGCATAAAATGTGGGATCAATATGATCAAAGTGTTGACTACTTTGGGATAAAGGTAGAAGGGTCTAGGTATTCTTGAGCTTGTCAAGTGGAGGTCTCCGCGTCTTGAATCCTACTTAGGCAGTTAAATGCGGAAAAGATACAACAACAAAAGAGAGCAAATAAATACAAATCACCAAGCAAATGAACTCCAATTTAAATAAGATCAGTGCCATTAGCAAGATCTTGATTTTAGAAAATTTTAGGAAAAAGATTCATAATTTTTGGAGTTATAATGAGGAAGTTATGAATTTTTGAAGCTTTCAACAGAATTTTCAATTAGTGGAAAATCGAAATTCTTTGGAAAATCGTGGCGCCGACACGTGTCGAGCGCCACAGGGCACCGGTCCACGCGCCTTCGTGGCGTGGGCGAAGGCCAACACGCCATTAGCCGGTCCACGGTGCACCGGTCTTCAAAGATGATGTCTCGGCCCCACGTCGGCCACGGGGAGGAAAATCGGTGGTTAACTCGGCGCCACGATGTCCGGGCCCGCAGCGTCGGCGCGGCGACGGTCCTTAGCGCTAATTAACCGGTGATTAAATCTTTAAGCGACACGATAATCACTTGACAAACCCGACTCTGATGGTGGCGTCCACAGCGCGAAGGAGGAAGCCGGGGTGGCGCGGCTCGTCGCCGCGGAGGAGGCGGCGCCGGGTTGCCAAAATGGGTTCCCCTCGGTGGCGGTCCCGGTGGTGGCGGCGCGGAGGATGACCAGCGGCGGCGCACTCGAGTGGGCGGCGCGGAGCTCGGCGGAGGTGAAGAAGAAAGTCTGGGCGGCGCTTGCTGGAATTGGGAAGCACGGTCGTGGGGTCCTTGGAAGCTCACCGCCAACAATGGCGGCGGAGCTGGTCGAGTGAGAGAGATCGGCGGTGAGGAAGATGCGGCCGGGCGAGGGAGACGAGCTCGATCCAGAGTGCTGGTGGTCCGGAGGCCGGGCTTGGAGGAGCACTCACGGGAGGTGGTGGCGCGGTGTGCGGGGTGGCGGCGCCGGAGATCGCCGGAGGTGGAGATCGGCGGAGGCGGGTCGGCCGAGCCGAGAGCTTGGCCAAGGGCAATGGCACCACAGGAGCAAAGGGGTGGAGCAGAGGCGTGGAGGGCTTCTCTAGGGCTTTATAGGCGGTGGAAAGGGAAGCGGTGCGGGAGGGCCGGCGGCGGAGTCCCGAGAAAGCGGCATGGGCGATCAGCGGAGAAGACAGGCGGAGGCGAGGGCATGGGCGCGGGATGGTGGTGGCGAGGATGGCGGTGCTTGCGAGCCTGGCTGGTGGCTGGGGCGATCCTGATGGAGGTGTGAGAGCGGTGGAGCTGGTGGGAGCAGCCACGGGAGAGAGAGAAGGAGATGGCTCTGGGGAGAAAATTCGGCGGGAGAGGGTGGTGGGCGGCTCGATTCAGGGGGAGAAGAAGAAGCGAAGCCGGGGAAGAGTGGGAGCGAATTTGAATGGGCGAGTATTTGGGCCAAGAAGGGGAGAGGAAGTGGGCCGAGCCCAGGGGAGGGAAGGGAATTTGAAACCTGCAAATGCTCCAAAAACCGAAAAGAAGGTAAACCAATCGAATTTGAAATTTTGAAAACACGGAAAGATTTGAAACACAAATCCGAGCTTAACAAGAAGTTTGAATCTTTCAAGAAATACCGCAATTTGAAATCACGAATTGAAAATAGGGGTTAAATAGTAAATACTATTCACTAACCGAAAAACGGGGTGTTACATCCCGTCAGCAAGGCTGCAGGGAAAACTTGTTACCTGCAGGCATCAGTTCTGCGTGGTTAATTCAGTTCAGGGGAAACTTGTTATCATCTGAAGAACAGCAATGTGTGGTTGTAAGTTGTAACATTCCACGTACGTGCATGTGTATCAAAGAGAATTAAATTTCAACTTTTTACGGCTAGTAACAGAACATATTGCAGTTCAAGCTTCTGATATGTGATCATTACAACAAACAAATGCCAGAAGAACAGATAAGCCTTCTAAATGTAACTAAAAAACTACAGAGTTCAGAGTAAAAGATTGATCATCACTCTATTTGCATAAAGAGGCAACTGACGGATTCCACTCCACATAATAAAGCCAGACTTGTGGCTTTTCCCTCTAATATTGCAAAAACAAAGTGCTGACAAGCTTGGAACCAGCCACCCAGTAGGTAACTTTGGATGTCCTAATGTGGCATTGCTGATGGTAGAAACAACTGCCCGAAGTTGATTCACTTTCAGTGCTATGATCTGAAACAATTTACAGGCCAATCTCATTCCAGGCCAGCTCAGCCTCTTGTCCTGATTCATGATTTCGTTCTGGAAGAAGGGATGGAGATACAATCATACAACCATAAAAGTCAGAATTTTCTCAAACTGGGTACAAATAACAAGGGGGCATTGCTACATAAAGGAAATGAAATTTGAGAAAACTGAACCAGAACTCAGGGGTAAAAAGGGCATTGAAGTCCCAAAACATGACACTGCATGTAATGTAAGCAAATTGTTATGACCAATGGGTACAAATAACCTTGGAAGTATCCATTGACTAGTTCACCAAGACAAAGAAGAACATAATTTACTAGACTAGTGCAGCTGCAAGCAACACCTCAATTTAGCCCATAATGAAAAATATGAACTGTCTAGTCTAGCTAAATGTGATTGCCACCAGCCTCTGTCTAGCTAAATGTGACTGCCACCAGCCTCTGCTAACATGACTTAACTAAATCCATCTGCTTTGCCTGGAAGGAATGAAAAGTCACTATGAGATGTCCAGTGTGTATCATCAGAATTCGTCCCAGATGACTGGTATCTTTTGTTGGAAGGAATCAATAGTCACTGGTCAATACCTTAATTAGATCTGTGTATGCACACCTAGGCTGGGCTTATAAGTTGCTTATTGTCCTCCTTGTGGCCCTGCTTCTCTATTCCTGCATCATCCTTTACCATCTCTGCGTCACGAAATCTGTGAAAAGCAGGTGTAGGATGATTGGGAAGCGTACTGGCTGCAATCCGGATAGCTGCCTCTAATGCCTCCACCTCTTCGACTCTTGCACCCACACAGTGGACATTGGCAATAAGGTTCCTGAGGCGGAGAGGTGGCAGATGCCAAGGTCAGGAGGACCAAATCCACATGCAGTTTGCACCTCATGCGCTATGATTTGAAATTCAAGAGTTTCGAGCATTGGCATGGCTCCTTCTTCAAACAGCAGATTCATCCAATGGACAAAGTTGAACTTCTTCAGACATCGGAATCCATTGTTGCCGACAACAAGCCACCTTTCTTTGGGGTCTGCTGAATTTGAGTATAACTTCAGAAATAGTAAAACAGGAAAATCCCCAAGGATCTGGAGGGTCTCCTGTCTCACTTTAACCTCGATATCCAGGTAGGTTAGGTTGGCCAGTGAGGCCATCCACATTGGTATCTTACTGAGACACCAACCTTTCATTCCTAATTCCTGAAGGAGATGAGGAGGTGGGGACCAAGAATCCAACAAGAAATCCAGTGACCAGGGACTGTTGACTGTTAAATATCGAAGGTTGGACCTACCTAGTTTGCCAAGAGAAGCAACGAAACTATCTGTGTATGTTATTTTATCCTTGTGCAAGCCACTGATCGCCATTCAATCCAAGGGTTCTCAATTTGGTCAAACTGCCCAGCTCTTGTAACAAGGTTATTGGGGTAGTGTAGTCCACAACTACAAGTGACAGAAACTCTAGAGCTTGCATGTTCCGAACTCCATCTGGCAATTTGACACGAGGAACAATTAAGCATTTCAAATGCCGAAGTTTAACAATACTTGCAGGCAATTCACTTATACCAATACAGTTACAAAGATCCAATATAACCAAAAACTGCAGCTCTCCTATTTGTTCTGAAAGTGTAATATTACTTGCTTTAATCCGTAGGTATCTCAACTGAAATAACTTTCCTATATCTTCAAGATAGCAGCTTTTCAAATTCTCATTACCATCTAGATCAAGCACTCTCAGGGCCCGAAAGTTAGAAAGAGGAGGCATTTGTTCAGAGTATCTAAATATGTTCAGGGATCGAACATGAGCAGTAGCTATGGAATGTGCTGTCATGTTTTCTTGACCTTGGTAGTCAAATGAGAGTCGGTGAACCCTGTTTTGCGAGAGCAACATTTGCTTTTTGTAAGTAACTATAGTAACAAAATTATCTTCAACCGCCTTGCATATAATGAGATCAAGAATCATATCATGCACCCGGCATGTATATACTCTACCATCGTACTGAATATCTACTGGTTGGATCATGCTTCTGTTTATAAGTTCATTAAAATAGCATTCCCCTTCCTCCTCTAAAGTTCTTCCACCATGGACCTTGATGAATCCTTCTGCTATCCACCTTCTGACCAAATAATCCCTTTTCATCTCATAATCTTCTGGAAACATACTCAGATACAATAAGCAGGTCCTTAAATGACGAGGAAGATCATTATAACTCAGAGATAGTATAATGTTCATTTCCTCCACATCGGAATTTTTCTCAAGTCCTGAACCAATTGAATTACAAACCTTCATCCACTCTTCTCTAGCATATGATTTAGTAGCCAACAAACTAGCCATAGTAATGATTGCCAAAGGTAAACCACCACACTTCCTTACGATTTCAATTGAAACTTCTTTCAGGTGATGAGGGCATTTATCTTCAGAGCCAAAAATTCTTCTAAAGAATAACATTTTAGAGTCATCTTCACTTAGCATCCTTAATTCATATACAAGATCATAGTGAGGGGAGGAACATGACTTGGCAACAGTAGTAATTCTTGTTGTTACCAATATTCTACTACCACAAGTATTTTCATGCAAAGCACACTTAATAGTCCTCCATGCTTGGGTACTCCATATGTCATCAATTACGATTAGATACCTATCAAATGAAAGAGAGTTATGATTCAGTTGTAACCTATATTGACATATGCATGATACACTGTGAAAACTGTTAGCGAGCCTCTTATCTCACCAATTGGAGTTCTAAGCTAATTCGGTTAGGGCAAGTTAAATTCTGGTTTTTGTTTAGTTATTTCCTATAAGATATGCTCGCTTTAAAAAATCTTTGCTATTTGATGTATAAGTTGATATGTGCCTTTTCACATCATAACCAAAAAAAAGTAGCTCTAATAACTAGTAGCTCCAAATGATGTTCGAATATCGATCAAAATAATACAAATGTTCATGAAACTACATTTAAGAGTATTTCCAACTAGTGTAAATAAATTTACAATACTTAGATACCTCTTGTCCTTTAGGAAATCCCTCAATTCATTGATGAGCCACTCCTTATCACCCGATCCGGTGCTGACAATCTCATCCCTCTTGACATGAGAGAGTATGGTTCGAAAGATCATCCCCATTTCAGGATTTTGGGACAACGACACAAAAGCTCGGCAATCAAATCTCTCTCCAATGTTTTGGTATACCTGATTAGCAAGAGTAGTCTTGCCTAATCCTCCAGGCCCCACAATTGACACCACCTTCATCCTCTGCTCGCAACCATCCACTGACTTGATGAGTTCATCCCTCGGACCATTAATACCGACAAGGCCATCCAACTCCGCATAGAGCGCAGGCAACCGACGGTCAATGGGCACCACACTGTTGCCACCAGAATTAACCCCTGCATCAAGCTTGTACCTCTTTCGTCTGTGGCTTGCCTCGACAATGCGAGCCTTGATATCTTGAATCAGCTCTTCAATCTCATGGCGAGCTACCAGCTCCTTTACTTTGTGGACATAGTCAATGAAGAATCCCATGATGCCGCTAGGCCTCTGCGGCTCGTGGCGGAGCTGATGCACGTACTCGTCGATGCAGTCCTCGATGTCGTAGGTCATCTCCCTCACCTGGTTCCTCCACTCCGTCGTCTGCGGGTCAAGTGCCTCCATGTCGGCCAGCCTCTCAAGCAGAGCGTTCATGCTGCTCAGCTCGTCCTTGAGGAAGGAGATCTCACGCTTCATGCCCTTGTGCATCTTGTACTCCTCCCCCAGCAGCGCGGCGAGCTTGGCGAGGACGGACTCCATCACCCCCGTCGCGGCGCTCGCCATGATCCCATTCCCATCCATCTGTTGCTACGTTCTTGCGCAGAATCAATGAGCTACCAAGTGGTTGCTAGCTGTTACACCACTTGCCTGATGCTGCTTGCAATTTCATACCTCTGAAAATCTAAAACGCCCAAGTGTCCCAAAACTAACTATGAGAAAGAAATCAAGAACAAGTTCCTCGCAAAATAATAATAATAATAATAATAATTCAAGAAGAAGCTCGTGCCTTGGTACCGCACCATCTGACGCTGCCCTCCCTGGCCGTGGGCTCACGATAGGTCGTAGAGCTGGGCAAGAATCGAATCCATCGCCCTCGTCTACACTGGGTAATTGACGCGGAAAGAGATTTGGAGAGGTTGTATCAAGCGGAGGAGCGGAGAAGTCCTACCAAATCTTGGGAGTTTGGTGGGTGAGGATGAGGATACGTGGCGGTGAGAACGCGAGTAGACAAGACTGACCCGCAGTCGCTGAAGAGGCGTCTATTCGGCTGCGTTGCATCTGCAGCTGAAGCAGGCGCGTGATGATTATCCATTGATCATCAATCAAACCAGTAAAAACCAGTAGTACTAGCGCTTTCTGTACCTGTAAGCAAGAAGAGACGACGACGCCCTCGGCGGGCCGCGCCCGTTGTGAATGCTGAATTTATTTCGTGTTTGACTGAGAGTTTCAGTCTGAAATCCTAAAAAATGTGGCCAAACATCCTATATTTATAGGCTAACAAATCCCTGAGGAAGGAAGGGTAAGAAGAAAAATGATAAAATAGTCTTTTCGTATGTCAGTTGACAAAGAAGATTATATTTATAACTGCTTATGTAATATTAAATACTATTTTATTTAAACGCTAGTGTGGATACGATATTCATTGATATTGTACTATATGAGCTAACTACCGATCACAGGACTAACTCGGTGTACGTAGATGGTTTGAAGGTTCTAACAACCGAATGTCCTGAACCAATAGAGAGAACACAGAGACAGCCCTTTCGAGCGAAAATTTAACATTTGAAACTCCCGTAAAATATATGTCTAATTCTTGCTTCCCCATACTAACGGCCCAACACAAGGCACTCTCGGAGAAGATTGTCTTCGACCGTATATATGTTTCTTCTTCTTCTTTTTAAGATGGTAGATACGTTTGTTTTTAGATGCCGTACATGCATATCTTGCCATCTCCATATTACGAAACAAGGTTGGTACAATACGTAGTGGCAATTTATAGGCCGGAGGAGGCCAAAAGTTGATGTTGACTCTTTCATTAGCAGTTGCAATTACCTGCAAGCTTCAAGACCAATCCCAAAATTATTGTAGAGTTTGTCACCTTTTCCATATCTATTACCACCAAAAAAAGTGCCTGAAATTCTATATTCTTAAGTCGACCAAGGACAGTCATGGATTCGAGAGAGGGAGGAAGAAAGAACGAACTGAAAAGAGAGTGAAACAGGAAAGTAACCCACAACAACATACTGATACCGCGCAACACACACTGCATTACAATGCAAAATGGTGTGCGTGCTAAAGATTTTTGCAGTGCCCATTATCTCAAATAATATTTGCAGTGCCTTCCGTTATGAAAAGTCACTAGCGCAGTTCCTTGACGTGCATTTGTTTGCCTGCCATACGTCGAGATCATGGACATTATACTCTGCGGTGGATCAGGATTTTCTGACTAGCTGTACCGACTTCACAAAAATTTGTTAAAAAGAACCAATATCTACAACAACAGAATTGGTCTTAGTAGAGTCGACATCTCAAGATAATTTAGTCGGAATTGAAAAACAACTTCGAAATATTACAAATTTACAATATAATTGGTCCTAGTAGAGCCAACATCTTAAAATAATTTAGTCGGAATTGAAAAGTAACTTTGAAAAATTACAAATTAACACGACAAACATGCTATAAGCACTAGGTAGTATACTCTTATTTTCAAGGGAAAATTCCTCACATACCCAAGTTGTCTTGATTCATTCTATGCCACTAAAAAAATTTGATTACTTGTATGCCATCGAGTTTTTCATTTGTTATCTTTCATGCCATTTTTGTCACCTTCTCTATTAACTGACACGCAAAAAGACTATTTTATCATTCTTATTACTCTGACTCCTTCCACTCTCTTCCTCTTCTTTCCTTTTCTTTCTCTTACCAAGGCCCATTTCTCCGCCTCTTCTCCTGTCACCTCCATCGTCGCACACCACCCTTCACTCCTTCACGCCATGTGCGTTCACGCAACCTCTGTCGCATCATCTCCTCATCCATCCACCGCCTCCTCCTCATCCACCGCCACCGCCATCGAGTCGGTCTTGGTGTCGCCGCCGCTTTTTCTCCTCGTCCAGTCGCCCGCTTGCTACCTTGCTCACCTCGCCACCAAGTGACTAAAATTATTTAGGCTTTGACTGTGCAAAATTGTTTATATATATATATATATATAGGAAAATGGTTTGGTACTCCTGGGAGTATGTACTCCCACCTCTCATATACCACTTAAATCGTATGATAATACCTCTTTATCTATTTGAGTATACTCCAATGATGATTATAAGATACCCCAAAGTGAGTTCTATGAAAAAAATCATTAAAGTCCACCTTTTATAGCTAAATTTGTGTATATACTTCTTTTATGTATGAAAAAAAGTATATAGCAAAAATAAAGGACTCCAATGAAAATTTTTCAATCAAATCGCATTGGAGTATCTTATAATTGGTATTTAAGTATAATGAAAATGATAAAGAAGTATAATATATTTATTTAAGTGGTATATTCCAAGCAGGAGTATGTACTCCCAGGAGTACGAAACGGACGTCCTATATATATATATATATATATATATATATATATTGCATAAAACTCAGTTTAGGCAAAAAAAAAAAAGAGCTATTTATTCACCCCTTTAATCGGCCTAGTCAGCCTCCTTGGTGCTACTGCTAGCCACAGAATTTGAGACGAATTGGTGAGTAGGAGGTGTGAGAGTGGATTGAAATCTGCTGGTAGTATAAATATGAAGTACTTGGCATAATTATTACTATATATCTACTAAATATAGAATGTTTCGCCAAAAGTTTTGAATGTTCAACTATGAACTATGCTAGGACCGCCCTGTAACCATTTTGGATTATGGGAAGGTGTCGTATCTTCCCACCAACCAAGTCGTGGGTTCACTTGTCATTGGACGGTGGCAACAGAATTGATGTAGTAGGTGAGGACCTAAGGTGAGGAACTACTAGACCTGCGAGTTTGGTCGTGCCATTCCTAGCTGCCCCGAGGCCCAGCTGACACGGCACAATTCAAGCACGGTATGATATACCATGTTGTGGGTTGGGCTGGAGGAGGGGGCAAGTCGGGTTGCACAACATGAAAGCAGCCCGGCGGCACACTGACGACAAGCCAAGCCCTTGCCGCAACGACGCCCCCGCTCGCTCACTACGCCCGCGCGCCCACCACTAGTGACGCCGCTCCACCCGCTCGCCGCAACGATGCCCGCGTCGCCGTGATGCGCCGCCGCAAGCCTGTGAAGAAAGGACTAGAAGAGAGGAGATGGGCGGCGTGGCTGAGCGAGAGGGAAGCTAGGCGGCGCATGCGTGAGGCGGGAGAGGGAGACCAAGGAGAACACGGGACCACACCTCGCCGCAGTTATCGTCATCGACAGCGGCTTGTGAAAACCGCCCCAAAATGCCCCGCCCAGGCTCTGCTCAGATCTGGCCATCCGGGCTCGAGACGCCGCCGGCGGGAGAGGAAGAGGGGGAGAGGCCGAAGGGCGAAGGCCAGTTGTCGTCGTCATCTTCGTCGGCTCGTGAACGCCACCGTCTCCCTCACGACCTCGTAGATCTGGCCGTCGTGAGGGAGAGGAAGCGAGGGAAGAGCGGTGGCCGAGCGGTGGAGAGGACGTGGAGGCGCTCGGGAGGTGGAGAGGTGGAGGCGGAGAGGCTAAGGCACCGAGTGGGAGTTGGGCGTGGGCACCGAGTGTGGTGGGCACTGGGGAGGCAGAGAGGTGGAGGCGGGGGAATGAGGAAAAGTGCAGAGTGAGGGGAACACATCAGCGACTGCTATTTGCACACTAATTGAGGACAAAACAATCATAAACTCAAATCAATTGCAAGATAAAGTACTAGCAAATGAATTGAAGGGGTCACAATGAAACTTTTCAAACACAAGTTTCATAAAATTGTTTGGAAAGGCAATGATTTGTACCATCTGTATTGGAATCTTGGTTGTTGGACCTTTAGCTTTTGCAAAACCTACAACACCATGGTAGTTTCTAGTGCCCAACAATGCTGTGAATTTTGTTATTTGGCCTCCATGAGAAGCGGAATGCAAAATTAGGTAATGAACTTGGGGGAAAGCTATAAGTAGTAGTTGTGATCATCCAAACGAAGAGCATTCACCTTTGTGACTTTACAGGTCTAATTAACGCCAAAAGACTTTCACATAAAAAACATGTGGTGTATAATGACCAAATCTGTTAGTATACACAATACCGATAACTAGCGAAAACAATGTAGTAGACACCATAAAGTTACTACATGAAGTGAGGCCGTGAGGGAGAGAGAGAGAATGCAGTAGAGAGGAGAGATGTTAATATTTATTGTTTGGCCCCTCCAATAGATACTATGCATTGAGAATGTTGTGTCTAATGTTGTTTCTAAACAAACTGTAAATCAAATGATGATACAAGTTGTTTGTTTACGGCTTCATTCATACAAGTCAAATGCTCTCGCGGACTAGTTAATTGCTTGGGTCAGTAAAGTTAAGAGCGATGTGTAAAGATGGCCCCGACCATTCACGCTCGTCTCATGATAAATAACCCTATGAGACCTGGATCCTATACATGTGAGGTTGGATCGTTCTTAATTTTTTTTATTCCATTAACTACTTCACGAGCCTTGCTATCATTTTACAGAGCATGATTCGTGTGACATTTAACTTCATCTCGTGTCATGCTCGGAGGGTCCGATCTCACATGCATAGACCCAGGTATCAGGGTCTCATTCGCAAGATTCTAAAAGGCACAGGAAGAGAAAGAACACAGAAAAGGAAATTATGTGCCAAAAGAGGATTGGAATTTTTTTTTACAGGATTAGCTGTTTAATTCATAGGAACAGGAAGACTACAAGAATTTTGGAGTGAATAGTCTTATCACATTTGCTTTTACTATCGACTGACCCGCTGAAACCAATGATAAGCGGAGTCATTTAACATAAGACCCCACCAATCAGTGACATTGTTCACCAATCTCGTTCCCCACGTGTCTCCCTTTCGCCCACGAGTGGAGTGGCGGCGTGATTAGGCCGCGAGCGGGGGCCCGATTCGACGAGAAGCGGTGGCGGCGGCTGCTCGATTCAACGAGAAGCGGTGGCGGCGGCGGTTCGATTCGGCGACAAGCGGTGGCCGGTGAGTCCCTCTAGCGTGCTCTCTCTCTCTCGTTCTTCACGTCACCAAGCTTCAAGAATCCGGGAGAGGAGCGGGTACGATTCGGCGATGATCTCCTGCGAGCCGCCACCGGCGCCGAGGTGACAGCGAGCAGGGCCTCGGCGTTGCTGTTGGTGTCAGCCGAGGCGGGCGGAGGCGGGCTAGCTACAGGGGCCGCTTGCCGTGCTCGTGCCGGCACGGCCCAACGGCGGCACGGCGGGCCAACGTGCCGTGCTGGGCCTCGCTGGCGGCTGTCCGTGCCGGCACGGCACGGCCCGGGGAGCTCGCCGTGCCGTGTCGCCGCGGCACGGCACGGGCACGACTCCCACCTCTGGGAACTACTCTGCAAAACGTCGTCACCAACCAGCCATTCGTCCACCCTCCCTTGGATTTTTACGAGCAGAGCCTCCCTAATCCTACCTGGGCGCCCTTCGCCAGCGTGAAGCGATTTTTTTCTGTTTGCAAAAGTGTGTTCCCGGTCCAATCTTCTATTCCTTATTACCCTCCGAATCACGCCGCCCTCTCCTAGATTTTCTTTCGTCAAGCATGTGGATTCACTATGTGCGTTGCGATGCATGTGCATAAGGTGTTTGACGGTTTGCCCCAGTGAGCTCGAGCCCCACCTGGGAGCGTGTTCTTGCGGCAGCCACTGCAAATGTTGTCTTTTTTTTTTTTTGTTTCTCTTGATCTTGGTGTTTGTATGGAATGGTGATTCCGGTTCAGGACTTTCTTGATGAAGCATGGATGGATTGCGTTGTCGAGCAATTCAGTGATTGTGTGTTGGTAATTTGGTGCAGCATTTTGATTTGCAGGCATGCGTGTATGGTATGGCCGGTCTGATTAGCCTATGCGCCGGTCCGAAGCATTCGTTGTCTGCTCCTCAGTTATTCCCAGTTCGATCACCACAGGCTTCACAGTTAGCGACACGAGTTGCAAATCCGTTGTTCCCTTTTACTAAACTTTGTAAGCCTCGTCCTTTGGTGGGCGCAGCACTGGCGGTCTCGAAGGGCCCCTCCTCTTCTAGTTTGGCCAACCGTCAGCCTTCCAAAGGTTAGTATTACTGAGAAGTCCTTTTATCAGTTAATCGATACGCCTCTGAAAAGAAGCAATGTTGTAAGGTTAGTTTACGCAATGCGGCAATGGTTTGTGATTTGCCTGCTTATGTTGCTTATGTTCAGAGGCTCTTCAGACATGGTGCAATGCCGATGCGGTGTGCTTTGATGTGGATAGCACGGTCTGCCTAGATGAGGGTATTGATGAGCTTGCCGATTTCTGCGGGGCTGGGCAGGCTGTTGCTGAGTGGACGGCCAAGTAAGCGCCACATTTTGCGGAGTAATTCATCTGGATTGCATTAGTGGTTTAGTGCATATAATTTCGTCTGAAGGGCTAACCTTGGCTTAATGTTCCCAGGGCAATGACGGGGTCTGTTCCATTTGAGGAGGCACTAGCTGCCAGGCTATCTTTAATCAAGCCATCTCCGTCCCAAGTTGAGGACTGTTTGGAGAAGAGGCCACCGAGGTAAGCTCACCCAGGTCCCAAATCCCAACTTCAAGTTAATCAAGATGTTAGTCACTATTTTACGGCAGTATTGCGCTTTCATATTTCGGATCTTGCCAGGTTCTGCACTTCTGCTATTTACCTTTTGGAAAACTTGGATATGTCCATTTCCTGATTTTTTTTTAAAAAAAAATATGTAGCTGAACAGAACAGAATGTGCTTAGGAACACTAATTAATTTTACTCAGTTTCTCTTTTTATGCCAATAACAAAAATTTGTATCTACAGTGGAATTTATATAAGCAACCACAACATAACCCTTTTGACTAATTCACCTTATGTCTTATATAGAGATATCAGATATCCTAAGATTTCTCTGACTACATAATAAAACTAAGATAGAGCTTGTTAACCGATTATTCAGCACTTCAACAGATACAATTTTGTGTTACAAGCACTGCAACAGCGGCAATGCTTTTGATCTGCAGGATTTCTCCCGGAATTGCTGATTTGATTAAGAAGCTGAAAGCTAATAATACTGATGTATTCCTTGTGTCAGGAGGTTTCCGACAAATGATCAAGGTACATCATTCCACTCTAAGGTTGCACTTCTGGTAGTTCTGGAATTATCAGAACATGGTTAATATTGCCTTATTTTAAAAATTCTTCATATTCTGATGCATGTTATACTCTGATGCCGCACCAAGCTTTACTTTAAAGGTGTCCGTAGTTTGAATTTAGACAAGAGTTCAACAGCTTCAACCTAAATTATTTTTTGCAATAATAAACAAGGATATGTTTCTTCTGTTAGACTTTGTTGAATATTATGTACTACTGATTTTTCACATATATGTAATATGTAAAGGGTTGTCATTGAATGGTTCTAATTTGCTATTTGGTATACCATAAAGCAGTCCTCACTCCTCAGTTTTCCGTTTGCCTTGTTTCCAGCCTGTGGCATTTGAGCTTGGTATTCCTCCTGAAAATATCATTGCAAACCAACTGCTATTTGGAACTTCTGGAGAATATGCTGGATTTGATCCCACAGAGCCCACTTCACGAAGTGGGGGTAAAGCACTAGCAGTGCAACAAATAAGACAGGTCTGGTGTAACCGTGTAACATTTGGAATTGCACATTTCACTTCTTGCTACATTACTTACCTTCTTTCTGTGTGTTCAGGACCGTGGTTATGAGACGCTTGTTATGATTGGAGATGGTGCAACTGATCTTGAGGTATATAACTGGATAATGCCTTGAAACTTATCTCCCAGCATTAGAGATCAAATAAATATGTTTATTTGGGTAAAAGGGCAGTAATGCTATGGTCAAAGATGTGAAAGTGGCCAATTGTTGTAGCCTGATTCGATTCATTGACGAGATGTGCAAATCCTTCCCTACTGTTTGTTTATACAAATAACAGGAGAGTGAGCTTCTGCCAAAAAAAATGCGCTAGCAAACCAAAAAGAGCTAGATTGCACATCTGGAAGCTTGTGGCACATTGATGCACCATTAAGAAGTAGGACAAGGCTGCTAGTTCCTGAGGCATTTCAACAGCAATAGCTATTAATTTGACATGCTGTAACAATGAATGAGTCAAAGATTTCCATGAGAAAATAGTGATGCTTAAGGGCCTGTTGAAACATAAAGGTTTCAGCTATTGACACATGCAGTTATTTTTTTGTTAATTTTTCAGTGAAGGGAAAATTTGGGAATGATGCCTATGCAGCACACTGATATTGACTTAACTGATAAATGAGTATGTAGTGATTTTTTTTGCAAGGAGTATATATAGTGATTTAGCTTTTAATACCATAAAAGAGCATTATTTATATATGAAAATGAACAAAATTGTGTATAGCTACATTTATTTACCTGTGTCCTTGCAGGCTCGACAACCTGGCGGAGCAGATTTGTTCATCTGTTACGCTGGTGTCCAGATGAGGGAAGCAGTTGCAGCAAAAGCCGACTGGGTCGTCTTTGAATTTCAAGAGCTAATTGCCGAATTGCCATAGTTTGATTTGATCCCTTGCAGCAGTTCTGAACCTTGCATTGTCCCCACCGAGAGACAAATAGTTGTAGCTGTTATTCAAGCTGTAGGTTTCACAGGCATGCTTGCATTTAATCACATTATAAATTGTTTTTTTTAACCAATCACATTATAAATTGTAAGTATTTCTTATTCCATCTCTCCTGAACCATACCCACTTTTTTTTTTGAGGTGATCCTCCTGATTCCTGAACCGTAAGTTTGACGGCTATGTATTGGTATTATGAATAAAGCATCTTGTAAGCAATTGCTTGAGACTACCACAATTTAACCATATTTCCGTTTGCAATTTTCATCCAACAATGTTTGCACCGAATGTGGTAAACACTGCATGCCCTAAAACAAATGTATCATACTGTGCTGGGTGCCATTTCGTCGAAAACGTATTGCCTCATGTCGTGTTGATGTTTTGTTCGTAGTTGTGGTGCTCAAAATTCAGCAGATAGTTGCTAACTTCTAAGGTCTATGGCCCGAATTGCAGTGAATCATCACTCAATAGCTCAAGCTCAAGTAATCTCTTCCTAACCTGGGCTGTAGGCTACTACATTTCCCTTGAAAGATTAATTTTATGGCCCTCTTTAAACCATACAATCCAAAATTTCTGGAATGTCTGGAGAGTCAGAATTCAGGAGATGAAAGCCTGCAAATAATATTGTCTCGATCTCTTGAGATATATAGTTCAGCTATAGTGCATCAATGATCTGTACATTAGTTAGTCCGAATCAGCAAAGAATGGATTCCTCCATCTAACCTAACTACATACCTAACCTCTCTTAACTTTGTGAACCTTGTGATTGTTGCTTTGCAACAGATGCTAACAGATGCCACATCCCTTTCAACAACTTTTTTTCGACTCAAAATTGAGCCATTTTCTATCGTAAATGTGTTTCAATGCAGATGATTCTGTATTAGCAAACAATTTTTGTCATCGATAAAAAATAAAGATCCAAATCAATAGCAACTATATTTTTTACTACAGAGATTCGTTACCATAAATATTCTACTATTGCTGCAGTACACCTGCTTACGTACTCGCGAAAAGTCAACTTATTGCGTCATTTTTCGTCACGACGCTTTCTTCAACCACAGCCGGGAATTTGTCGTACCTGCCGTATCATTTTATACCGTACTCCACTACAGGATAGAGATTTGCCCACTTCATTATCTCACACATCGATATAGTAGTGTCCATAGACAACTCAATTGGTCTTTTTTTTCATTTGTTTCTATTTTAGCACCAAAATAGATATATTCTCATATCCTACCGACAATAAGTGATCAAGGTGTTTTAACCATAATTTACCGTTTTCGTAACTCTCGTACATTCCACCAATTGCAAATTATGTTCTCTAAGGAGTACATACTACCATCCTTTATTCATCGCACAATTTACATATAGTGCATATAATATTTTGGTTCGAACAAGTACCGGATCCAAGATTAAAATGAAATAGTGCTTACAGGATCAATCTTCCTCTACTTTAGACCCCACTGCCCTCCCAATGATTAATGGATGCTGATGCTATTAGGGCACTCAGGTCGGTTCGGCGGTAGCGGATGCTCTCGCCTCTGGCTGGTCCCCTGTTTCGAACTCTACAGCGAGATTATATTGATGAGTACACACAATATTTTCGTTGGAAACACGGTGCAGCTAGCGCTATTTTCGCAGGTGGATTTGGTGCATGACATGGCACCAACCAGGTTCATCCAAGTTCGTGTGTGTCGTGTACCAAACGGGTGTGGAGCCGAGTTACCAAAACCCGTAATTTCCCAGTCTTTATCGCTCTAATCGCGACTCGTCGCCTAACCAAAATTGCAAATATAATTAATTTGCCGCCACTCCCTTTCCTCCCCTTGGTTCGTGCGTGCGTGCGTGCGTGCACGGACTCCACCCCCACCGACGCGAGGGTCGTCGAACCCCCGCCGTCCGATGCGGCCCGGAGACGAACGGAAGGGGAATCCGACGGCTGGGACGCAACGCCCGCTTCTGTTAATAGCAGCATCGTTTTTCGCACATGACCTGATGCATTCACGTATTTGAGGAAAGGAGTATGCTATATACAGATTGTCTCCGATGAAACTGTAGTAAGATATTTTTAGATTTTTAGGGGGTTCTGTTGAAAACATGTGCTCGCGAATATTAAGCGCCGCGCCGCGCCGCGCCGACGCACCGGAGCAGGCAGACGAACGAACCCAGTCGCTCGCCTCCTCCTCCTCCTCATTTGCATCCGTCGATAGAGTAGAAAGGTAGGAATTTTTCCCAAATCCAATCGAGATCTCCTCCTTTGAGTTGCATCCTTTCTTGATTCTTGCTTCTTTCCCAGCCATTTCGAGCTCCGATTTTGCTGTTCTTGCTGTTCTTTGTCCTAGATTCTGGCTTCTGCATTTCTGTTCTTGCCTTTCTTGCCAAATCAGAGAATCTCTGATGCGTAATTCTGTAGATTAAACATGATTTGTTCATGAATTTGATATGGGTTTTTTAGTTCATTGCTTTGCCTTTTGAGCCCACTGGGATGAAACGAGATGATTCTGTCCTGATTCTTAATTATCTTTCGCTGGATTTTGCAGGGCAGAGTGTAAGGATGGGCCGTGGCGTGAGCTACGGGGGAGGGCAGAGCTCGCTGGGCTACCTCTTTGGCAGCGGCGAGGCGCCGAAGCCGGCTGCCGAGAAGCCGTCGGTGTCGGCGCCGGTGCAGAAGCCGGCGGCGCTGGCGCCGGTGCAGAGGCCGGCGCCTTCGCCCTCCTCCGCGGAGAAGCTCAAGGAGACCCCGGCCGGCATCCAGCGCACCCAGCCCAACAACTACTTCCGGGCGCAGGGACAGAACTGCGGGAACTTCATCACGGTCAGTGCCTTTTCATCTACTTATTGAAATGGAATTTACTGCATGATTCAGTCATGGTTTCTCTGAACCAACAACCTGAGCCGGACTGCCTAAGCTTGGCAAATTATCATCCAGTGCAGCCTTTTAGAGTAGT